>JAKCWG010000898.1:0-370963 GCA_021464415.1 Lonicera japonica
CATTAGTAAAACCGAAAGGCATAACTAACCATTCATATAAACCATATTTTGTTTTAAAAGCTGTTTTCCATTCATCTCCTTCTTTCATCCTAATTTGATGGTATCCACTTTTCAAATCAATTTTAGAGAATATGCTAGACCCATGCAACTCATCAAGCATATCATCTAAACGTGGAATGGGATGACGATACTTTACCGTGATATTATTAATTGCCCGACAGTCCACGCACATCCTCCACGTCCCATCCTTTTTCGGCACTAGCAATACTGGCACCGCACATGGGCTCATACTCTCTCTCACATACCCTTTCTCTAGTAACTCCATCACTTGCCTTTGAAGTTCCTTCGTCTCCTCTGGATTACTCCTATAGGCTGGTCGGTTTGGAATGGATGCTCCGGGTACGAAGTCAATTTGGTGCTCTATTCCTCGAATAGGTGGTAAACCGCTTGGCGTATCCTCCGGAAAGACGTCACCAAAATCCTGTAACAAAGAGATAATAACACTAGGCAAAGAAGAATTTAGTTCGTTAGTGTTCAAAAGCGCTTCTTTGTACACAAGTACAAGAAGTTGGTTACAAAGCATCGCTCTTCTCACTTCACTAGCTCTAGCATATAAATTCTTTTGCCTCCTCTCAAACTTACTCTCAATAGTCACTGGTTTTTCCACTCTACTTTCTTTTTTCTCAATTTCTTTTCTTTTTCCCTCACTCTCTTTCTTTTCCTCACCACTCACTCTCTTTTTCTTTTCAGCTCTCCGTTGCTCCTCCTCATTTTGCAACTTCAACTGATCAGCATAGGCTTGCTGTGGCGGTAGGGTGCCAGAATGATTGTTCTCTTGTTCATCTCAAACGAATATTTATTGGTGAAGCCGCCGTGTTTAACTCTTCTGTCATATTGCCAAGGTCTCCCCAATAACATATGGCCGGCTTGCATGGGAACCACATCACAAAGTACTTGGTCCTCGTACTTCCCAATGCTAAAGGACACCAAAACCTGCTTGTTCACCCTCACTTCACCGCTATCATTCAACCACTGCAGTTTGTAAGGCCTTGGATGTGTAGTCGTGTGCAATGCTAGCTTCTCCACCATAGTTGTGCTAGCCACATTAGTGCAACTACCTCCATCTATTACCAAGCTACACACCTTGCCTAGCACTAGGCACCGAGTGTGGAAAATATTCTCGCGCTGCTCCTCATCCTCCCTTGCTTGCACACTGAGCGCTCTCCTTGCAACTAACAACTCGCCCTGTATAGCGCTCTCCTCTTCTTCGATATCCTCCAAAGGTGGCATAGCTTCAGCGCCTTCTTCATCCGTTTCATATTCCCCATTATCCAGAAGCATCATTACTCGCTTGTTCGGGCATTGAGTAGACACGTGGCCTCTCCCTTGACACTTCCAACAGATAATGTCCCGGTTTTGAGTAGTAGGAGTATTAGTAGTGTTAGGTTTACCTTGGTTTCCAAGGCTGGCCGTCCCCTGTTTGGGCTCGATTTTGGACTTTGATGCCGCTGATTTCTCCTCATTCTTCCAAAGGGGATTTGATTTCCAAGAGGGTGTGGTTGGACTTTGGTTTTGGCGTAGGCTACCCCTCCTCTTAAGTTGTCTCTCTATTTTAATTGCCGTGTGAACCATATCTTCAATCTCGACATACGGCTGCAGTTCAACCGCATTGGCAATTTCTCGATTTAACCCGCTTAAGAACCGCGCCACGGTAGCTTCTCTATTCTCATCAACCTTGGCCCGAATCATGGCCATTTCCATCTCCTTATAATACTCATCAACACTACGATTCCCCTGTGTAAGCCCTTGTAATTTTTGGTACAATTCCCGATAATAGTGATCGGGTACAAATCGCTTCTTCATCAGGCGCTTCATTTCTTCCCATGTCTCCACGGGCCCTTCATCACTACGCCTTCGCTCTGTCATCAAACGATCCCACCAAACAAGTGCATAATCGGAAAATTCAATAGCTGCCAATTTAACCTTTTTGGACTCGGAGTAATTATGGCAAGCAAACACCAATTCCACTTTCTTGACCCACTCAAGATAGGCCTCGGGGTCATTCTTCCCTTGGAAGGATGGAATCTTCATTTTGATCCCATTCATGTTGTCATCCTCCCGATTAGTTCCTCTACCAAATCGCCTACCATTCCGTCGGTTAGCGGTTACCGAATCAATGTCACTATCTCCGTCATCAAAACTATCTCGGTAATAATTATTAGGATCATTCTCAGCCCTCCTTTCTCTAGGCTGCATTCTCCCAGTCCTTTGAGCACTACGCGATTTGCCAGATTGTTCATGTTGAGCGCTCTCAACTCTATCTACTTTCACCTGCATTCGTTTTAATTCGTCACTGATCTCCTCCACTTGCTCTCTAAAGCCACCCAACTCCTCTCTCATCATATTTTGTAAGGCACTTGTCATGGCTTCTTGGAACAACTTAGGATCGAAGTTCGACATATTGCTGCAAAACAGAGATTAGCACAATATAAAGAAATAAAGATTTCCTCACTGCACTCCCTTACGTGTTTCACTCAGAATATGTCACTCTGATTTTACCGCTCGTGTTTAGCTCTCAAAAGTAATGATAACCCTCACAATTTCACCTTTTGGAACTTTCAAACAAATCGAAAAGCTAGAACCTTCGCCTTGGTTCCCAAACAGACCAATCACAACCCAGACAGATCAATTGTATGGTAGGACAAGTATGTTTTCACCAAGAACTCAATAAACAGGAATCCCAGTGAATTATGGACACGATGTGAAGCGAGAAAATCGATAAGAATGAGCAAAAATTCAGTCTTGTGGAAACAAGATTTTTGGAATCCTTGGACCCTATATAACCCAAATCCAAGAAGAAATAATTGCGAATTTCGGAAATTTTTGTACTCTTTTTTTTTTTTTTTTTTTTTTTTTTTTCTGGTGTCTCGACTTCTACTTTAATCTGGTGTAGTCGAAATTTCCAGAATTCAAAATTTTAGCAGAATAAAAAGCACAATTCAAATCGACAATTAAAAAAAATTCGCAATCGAAATTCGCACTGTTTGTACGCAGCAATCAGAATTAATTAACCCTAATAGGCGAAACTCAAAACTAGGGTTTATACGCAGCAATCGAAACTCATCACAATCGAATCTCAGCAACTAGGGTTTATATGGAGTTATCGAAGTTTCTACTAACCCAACAATCAAGAGCAGATTCGAAACGCACTTAGTAAGAACAAATACGAAGATCAATCATCAACAAGTTCGAAAATTACTCAGCCGCACAGATTCGATAATTATGTAGCAAAACAGAATCGATATTTTTTTATTTTTTTTTTGGAATCGAAATTAACAACCCTAGGTTTAAGAAGATACGAATTAAAACAGCCTACGAATTTAACAAAACAGAAGCAAACGAAAGATAAAACCTGGATAGAAAAATTCCCTCTGATACCAACTGATATGAAACCACGATCGTATTTCTACCCAATAAGATGAATCCGCAACCCTTGACGCTGAAAAACGCAAGAACCTTGAACCACGCGAAGTTAATGGAGGTGGAACCTCGACCCAATCCCGAAAACGAGAAGAACCTTGGTATAGTCGTAGACAAACAATCAATCGATGGGTTAATTGATTGCTAAGTCGAAGAACAACAAGAACCCTAATTCTGGCTGTTCGAGACGTTCTTAGAACGCAAGAGGTGAAAAACACTCGAAAATTAATTAATCAAAGCTGCCTAAAAACAATAGCGTTAGCTCCTTTAAATAGGAGTAATTAAACCTACTAGGTCTAGGAAAATAAAGAAAACGAAATTAATTGGTTTCCCACATAACTTGGGCCCCAAGCAAAACTAAACATAAATTAAACTTAAAATAAACAAAGCCTAGCCCATTTATCTAATACATGCTTTTTAATCCCTTGGGCTGCTATTTTGAACATCTTCAATTGGGCCTTTAAGTAATGTCTTCCATTCTTGAACCCGATCCCCTTCAATGATCCTCCATGCTTCAGCTTTGCTCATCATCTCTTGGACCATGGTCATAAGTGCCTCCTTGATCTTCTTGGCTCTAGCTCGAGTGATTGGGCCACTTGGAACCCGGATGGGATCTGCACAGCCTTCACTCCATGATCCAGCTCCAGTGCTATTCTTGGGCTCATCAAGTATATCACTCTAACACCCTACCCTTGGGGGCTTAGATCCGGGTTGCGGTGCACTATAGAGTAAATCCTAGATGTTCGATGTGATATGGGAATTGACAGTTAAAAGATTAGTGCCTAAGATGTCTTTTGATGTATTTTATTATTATCACGAGCTATACTTATTTTTTTGATATATATATATATTGGTGTATTATATAATCGGGGCCAGGATAGCATTTGTCACACATAGCATATAACATTGCTTTCATTGGTATATACATATGCATGATAACAACAAGACTACTTTCATACAAAGCATTGCATGCATGGTTTTCTAACTTATTTTCTCACACAAAAACCTTATAGTTTCCAGTGAGCCCGTGTTTGGCTCACTCCCATTTTTCAACAGTTTTGCAGGTACTCCCTTAGGGTGGGACGAGCACGCAATAGAAAACCTCTGATGACCGTATAAGTTGTGTTCATCTGTGGACATCTTACATCTCATGAACCATATATATATATATTAATACAAGTTGTACAATTTGTATCATTGTTGTATTCAATTTTATATATAAGTGATGTATAAGGCCTTTTATAAACTATTAGGACCTCGTTGGAGGAATTGTTGTTTATTGAACTTCTTGATGATTTATGACTTCAAAAGTGTGGAGTTATGTTTCTATTTAAACTTTCTTTATAATTTACAGGTTCATTTTATTGAAATTACAGACTCCACATGCCAAAATTTTCTGAAAAATGCAGCCTTATTTGAAATTTTCTATTATATAAGTTCTAAGTTATGCATTCCAACCCGCCGTCGCACACGGCACCGTGATTAACTGGGTCCCGAAGGTCCAAACTGTTAGAGTGAGATATACTAAAAGCCATAATTTTGTTGTTGATTTGGATATGTTATAAACTCGATTTTGCTATTTTAATGAGAATCTTTATAGACAATGGTTGCATTATATTATTTATTTAAATATTGTGCATGTGTGTGTCTTTTATTCCATATAGTAGATGATTTGGTATGTAAAGTATAGTTTACACACAGAAGATCACATCATCGGTTCCTGTGGAATATAAGTTTAATGGTTCACAGTCTTAGATGGAATTGGATACTCATCGGTAGGATTGTAGCACAAGTTTTAGTAGTTTATCTTAGCTACAGGAAACGGTATAGTTTTAACTCGTTGTGCTAGTACACTTTGTGTGTATTGAATAGGACCAGTTTGTGTTAATTATTTTTATATTGACTATATAAAACAATTTAAAATCCCATGGTTATTATGATTACTGATGCTCTTAATCTTGAAATAATTAGTAGACATATATATGTAGTGTTTGTTGTTTTGACTCATTAAGAGTGAGATTCATTTATGGATCAATAATCTTCGTGAATTGGATGACGACACTATATGTATGATGAATATTAATTATTGACGAAATCCACGTCCCGGTATAGGGATTGATGATAGCCCCTTGAGAAGTTTATAAGTTTTGATCATGTCAAACCCTGCAGGTAAATTATATTAATTTAACATGTCAAATAAGTTAAGTTGTAGGCTTAAAGATTAAGAAGTCATTTAAATATAATTGTCAGTAATTTAATTTAAATGACGGTTATCTGTAATCTTAACGTGGGGAGAATAATAAGTACTTAATAGCAAGGAGCTCGAAATATAATTTTGAGATAAGAACGGGAGTTCGATTATAATTCTTTAGTGGTGTGAATTATAATTTATGGAAGGAACTAATTCATAGTGGAATTAGGATTCCAACTTTCCATAGGAAGCCCAAACACTTATTTCTCTTTAAGGTTCTATCGTAGCCTTATATATAAGCCGGCCTTGTCTCTTCTCAAGATAACAATAATTCTCATGAGTTAGGATTTGTTTTATTGAGAGAGGATAAAATCTTGGTGATACCGTAGCCCACACTCGGTGCAAGATTTGATGGCAGAAAGAATACGATATAAGATCTTTAGGTTTTCAGCACTACAGACGTAAATCAATCGTAACTTTTGATCGTACTGATGGATCGGGCTGATTTTTGGATATGTCGTTCGGAACACAAAGTTATTATTACTTAAATAAAAATCAGGATGATCAGAAGTCGTTTCGGTGGCGAAAGCAATCGATTTTTGTAACCCAGCGAGAATTAAAAAATTTGACCAAATCGCAATCTGATGCTTTCAAACCCTAGTCTCCTCGTATGGATCCTCTACATGATCCATAAAGGTGAAATCCCTTTATTCTTATAAGGTTTTAGCAAAAGTTTTTTTTGGTTCAATCTATACACAATATCAAACGATCATGTATTTATGTCTCCATCAATTGGTATCAGAGGGATTGATTTTCTTTGATACTGCGTACGGATTGAACTAGCCCTGTTGTCCAGTTAAATCTATTCATGCATGTTGTAGTTGGATAGAACGTAGAACTCGTTAACCATTGTTTTGTAGTGTTCTTGTCCCGCTATTATGGTCACGTAATTATGTTTTATGTGATTGGATCCCACGATATTTTTATTCGTGGCTAATTTTAATGTGCATGATGATTTGGGTTTTATTCATGGTTGTAAATTAAATTTAGATCAGATTTGTGAACTCCTTAAAAGGAGTCATATGATCTATGTAATTTTATTTATAGTTTAGATATAGTAGTTTATGTGTGAACTCCTTAAATGGAGGCATATGACCTTTGTATCTAAGATTGCATTTTCTTTAACGAAGAACGTTGAAGAAGGCGTTTTTAACAAGGTTGATTCCCGACATAGTCAATAAAGTGGTGACATAGGTCGTTATAGATTTCTAACGGACTAGGGATGATGAAGCTTGGACCATAATAGCAGGGATTTAATTATTCTTGTTATTGAATGGTTTAATGCTTTGTGTGATTGTGTATTGGTCATATGTGTTTAATTATTTGGTTTTCTTAAAATTTTGGACAACATGGATACATGATCATACTTGGATCACCTCTTATTTATGTTTAGTTCTTGTCAAATTAAAAAAGGGTATATAAATATAAATTTTGCGTAATTGAAAAATATAAGTTTTTTTTAAAAAAAAAACAGGCAGCAAAATAATTTTATTGCACATGTATTTTATATTTCATACACTTGTATTTTAGTTGACTAGAATTTAATATAAAATTTTCTTGACCCTCAGAAAATAATATTTTAAATACTAAATGGGTGAGGGATTTTTTCACATAAAAATTCCACGGTCTCCATCATTGGTTTGTAGATGATGTAATTTATTCTTTGTGTGTGTTATAGTGCTCACCTCCATATCGAAAAGAATAAATTGCAGAATTATTGTACAAATTTCACTGACTGATAATTTTAAATGATGTGATTTATTTTTCGTGTGGATTTTAGTGCTCACCTCCATATCGAAAAGAATAAATTGCAGAATCATTGGACTAAATTAAATGATGGTATACATTATATATAAACTAGGGTATACCCGTGCCGTCCGGCACGATAAAAAGAGTAAAAAATAATAATTAGATAAAATATAATTACATGAAAAATGTGAGAATTGAAGATGTGTATGATTGTATATTACTTATGATTGAAGATGTGTATGATTGTCTTACTTGTCCAATTAGACCTGAAATCGCATCGACCGTTTTATAATGTAATGATGTTATGAGTGTATTTAAAAGAGAAAAAAAATATTATATTCGAGGCAGATCGAATTGTAATATAAAAAATTATCGCCCTAAAATTACTTCGATCCTTTTATATTGTAATGGTGTTATTAGTATATTTAAAAGAAAAAATATTATATTTGAGGTAAGTTGGACACTAATATAAAAAAAATTTACCCCATGCTCGAGGTAGGTTGGACACTTATTTTTAATTTTATTTCAGTATCTTTTATTCATTGTGTAACATTTTCAATAAATAATGGATTTGTAAATTTGATGAGAGAGGAATGTATATTTTCAATAACTATTATATTTGTAATGTTTTATAAGTTTTATATGCCATTATATTTGTAATGTTTTATAACTTTTTCTTGAATTTTTTTATACATAATTTAATAATCACAATGGATCTTGTTTTGTAGATGTTGATGAACATATTTCAAATATCAAATTTTTATTAAAGTTGAATTTGTAAATTTAAAGTTATGGCATTTAAAAGTTTTTTAAAAATTTGATGAGAGAGAAATGTTGTAGAAAAGTAGAGAGATGTAAGAGTTATATTTGTGTATATGTTTAGTGCGTGAGTAAATGTTAAGTTGATTTGACATCTTGTTGTGAGATATAAAAATGATCTAATGGTTTAAAAGTGTTAACACCATTACAAATTAATATGAGACGTTGGATTGATTTATTATTTTATTGCAAAAAATCCTTGTTTTATAATATAGATAATAGTATGCTCTCCAACTGAATCTCTACTATTATTTGTATGACCAGAGGAAGTCGGCTATTTAAATTTAACTTGACAATAAAGGATTGTCTAGATAGTATATTATACTTGACAATAAAAGATTGTCTAGATAGTATGTATTGCTTGATGATAAAGGATTGTCTAGATAGTAAAATTTTATAGGTTTACATCTGTCAAAGAAATAATGAATAATAGACAATCTCATTAACGAGGCATGTTATTCAACGTCTTAGGCTGCTAGCGAACGCTTTTTGAAATGGTAGAGGGTACCATATTTAAAATATGTGTTCAAAGTTATTATTTTCCATCATAATTTGTATGTGATTCTCAAGTTTTAAAATAGCAAACTCTTTCAATCCACTTTTAATTATTCTCAACTAAAACAAATTGATTGGACCTAATTATATTGACTGAAAAAATGGAACTTGAACATTGTGCTTACTATTAAAGAGTACAAGTTTGTGCTCACTGAGTCTTGTCCGGCAAAACCTGGTAAGGGGGAAACCGATAAGGAAACTCAGGCTTGTCGGAAGTGGAAAAAGGTTGATAAGATGGCATGGTTTTACATTCTGGCATTTTTGTCAAATGTGCTACAACATTAGCATTAGTTTTTTGCCACCGTCTACCACATAATGCTGAACCTCAAAGATATTTTTAAGGATCAGGATCATGCCACAAGGTAGGTTTCGATGAAAGACCTCATGAACACGACTATTGCTGAAGGAACCCGAGTTAAGGATCTTGTTTTAAAGATGATCGGTCTTCTGAATCAACTAAAAGATCTTTGGAACTAAAATCGAAGGGGAAACTCAAGTCGATATCGTTCTCCAGTCGTTGCTAGACTTATTTATGAGATTCCGACAGAATTACAACATGAATAAGTTTTATTCATTATTGGAACTTCTTAAAGAATTCCAAGCAGCTGAGGAACTCCTTTGTAAGCTACCTAGTACTATAGTGGCTGAGAAAGCTTAACTTCTATGCCCAAAAGCAAGAAAGGAAGAAGAAGAATGCATAAGCTGTAGTCCCACAATTAGCAGTGTGTGCAGCAGTCGCTGAACCTCTAGGAGGAGTGAAAAGGCCTATGGGCCAGTATTTTCACTGTTAGTAGAAGTGCATTTGAAGAAAGATTATCACACTTTCCTAAACCATTATAACAACATATGTAAATTTCATCTATTTGTTGTTGTATCTTGTTTAGTGGTCCGATCTACTAGTACCTAGTATGTAGATTCGGGAGCCGCTAATCATGTATGCAATACTTTGCAAGAGTTCCAGGAAACCATACAACTTAAAAATAGAGAAATTTTACATATGGGCAGCTACAAATGTGGCAACAGTTGCAATAGAAGATATTTATCTTCAGTCTAGTCAGAATAGGATATTAATGATTAAGGAATATCTATATGTATCTTCCATTAGAAGGAATTTGATTTCTATTTCTAGATTGGTTTAGGACAAATATTTTGTTTATTTTAATGATAAATCAATTATCATTAGAAAAAATAAATAGTTTGTTTGTTCTGGTACATTAGTGATTGATATTTACATTATTAAATCCTGACATGTCAGTACTACAACTGAGTGAATTGAATAGCATTAATAGTTTACCAATTAAGAGAAAGGAACCTTCAAAATGAACCAAATGTATTTTTGGCACTTACGCCTTGGTCATATTAATCTAAAAAGAATTCAAAAACTGGTCGAAAATGGACCATTAGGTTCATTGGAAGTGGAGGCACTTCCAGTTTGTGAATCCTCTTTAGAAGGTAAAATGCCTAAGAGATCATTCTCGGCAAAAGGTTATAGCGCTAAAGAACAGTTAAAACTAGTTCACTCTGATTTGTATGGTCACATGAATGTCCAGGCTAGAGGAGGCTTTGAGTATTTCATCACATTTGTAGATGATTATTTAAAGTATAGATGCATTTACTTAATGCAACGTAAGTCTAAAGTCTTTGAGATATTCAAAGAATTCAAGACAGAAATATAGAAGCGTTTAGGAAAATATATCAATTCACTACGATCAGATCATGGTGGTGAATACCTCTTGGGAGAGTTCAAGGAATACTTATTAGAGAATGGGATTACATCCCAGTTGTCTGCACCGGGGATGCCACAGCATGATGGTGTAGCAGAAAGAAGGAATAAGACTCTTATAGAAATGGTAAGATATATGATGAGTTATTCAGGCCTACTTGATTCCTTTTGGGGATATGCTTTAGAAATAGCAGCATATATTCTGAACTTGGTACTATCAAAGTCAGTACCTACTACACCCATAGAATTGCGGACTGGGCGTAAGCCTAGTCTGCGGCATATTCGGGTATGGGGTAGTCTAGCACATGTGCTGAAAGGTAATGCGGATAAGTTGGAATCAAGAATGAAAATGTGTTTCTTTGTTGCATATCCAAAACGAACCAAGAGTAGTTTATTTAATAATCCTCAAGAATATAATGTTATTATTATTAATGCCAAATTCTTAGAAGAGGATTATATCATAGACTATAAGCCCAGGAGTAGTGTTGTTGTAGTGGAAATGAAAGGAAAGAAAAATAGAGCACAATTCGTCTATACCTTTAGTACAAGAGAAAATACTACAGTAAATGGATATCGACATTCCATTACCTCGTCGTAGTGGGATGATTGCCGATACTTAAGCACATCTTGAACAAATCACTAATACGTAGGTTCTTGAACTAGCACAACGTGTGGATAGTGAGTTAGTATGTTCAATATTTGCACAATGTACACAAACACAAGTAGTGCCTCGTCGTAGTGGGAAGGTTGTTCGTCAACCTAGTCGTTTTATGTTCTTGGGAGAGTCTTATGACAAGGTCCCTGATGAATAAGAAACGAACCCTTTTTAACTACAATGAAGTACTTCAAGATAAAGATACAAAAAATGGCAAAGGGTTATGAAATCTGAAATGGAGTCCATGTACTCTAACAAAGTCTGGGATCTTGTAAAACCACCTGAAAGGACAAAACCTATCGGATGTAAGTGGGTATATAAGAGACAGAGAGGATCAGACGGGCTTAAGGCAAGGCTTGTTGCTAAAAGGGTTCACTCAGAAAGAAGGGCATTGATATGATTATGAGGAAACTTTTTCGCCGGTAGCCATGCCAAAGTCTATTCGGATTCTCTTCTCCATTGCGGCTCATCTTGATTATGAGATTTGACAAATAGATGTCAAGACATGTTTTCTTAATAGAAGTCTTAATAAAAGCATTTATATGATGCAACCAGAAGGATTCATAGCAAAGGGCCAAGAGAACATGTTGTGCAAGCTCAAGAAGCCCATTTATGGCCTTAAGTAACTGTCTAGATCTTGAAACATCTTTTTTGACCATGCAAACAAATCTTTTGGTTTTGATCAATGTTCGGATGAGTCTTGTGTGTACAAAAGGCGCAGCCAAAGCGCGGTGGTATTCTAGGTATTGTATGTGGATAATATCTTACTTATTGGAATTGATATATGAATATTATCTTCAGTGAGGGTATGGTTAACAAGTCAGATCGATATGAAGGGCTTAGGAGAAGCCAGTCATATCCTTGGTATTAAGCTTATACGAGATTGGAAAAATAGGATGTTGGGCTTATCCAAAGTAGTTACGTCGATACAATTCTTGCCAGAGTTAGTATACAATATTCCAAGAAAGGGTTTCTCCCTTTTTAGGTATGGAATCACTCTATCCAAGATCAATGTCATAAGACACATGATGAGATAGAGAGGATGATGGGAGTTCCTTATGCTTTGGCAGTGGGAAGCCTCATGTATGCTATATTGTGTACTAGACCAGACATTTGCTTTACCATTAGTATGGTTAGTAGATATTAGTCTAATCCCGAGAAAGAACACTGGACTGCGGTAAAACATAAACTTAAGTACCTTAAAAGGACTCAAGATTTTATGTTGGTTTACCAGGCAAACAGTCGTACCTATTGGATACACAAACCATAATTTTTAATCAAATGTTAGGATTCCAGAAAGTCAACTTCAGGTTATGTGTTCACTTTAAGGAGTGGAGTCATTGGTTGGAGGAGTATCAAGTAGTCATGCATTGCTGACTCTACCATGAAAGCTGAATATTTGGCTGCTTTTGAAGCAGTTAAGGCAGCGGTTTGGCTCGGGAACTTCCATATGAATCCAGATGTGGCACCTTCAGTGTAATCAGCTATTTTACTTTATTTTGATATTAGTGAAACAGTTACAAACTCTAAAGAGCTAAGGATTCATAAGAAGGAAAAACACATAGAGTGTTCACGTTGAAGAAATGGGAGTGAGATGCATAGCTACATGGCTTTGAGTCTAAGTGGGAGATTATTAGAGTGATATACTAAAAGCCATAATTTTATTGTTGGTTTGGATATGTTATAAACTCAGTTTTGCTATTTTAATGAGAATCTTTATGGGCAATGGTTGCATTATATTATTTGTTTAAATATTGTGCATGTGTGTGTCTTTTATTCCATATAGTAGATGATTTAGTGTGTAGAGTATATCTTACACACAGAAAATCATATCATCGGTTCTTGTGGAATATAAGTTTAATGGTTCACAGTCTTAGATGGAATTGAACACCCATCGATTGGATTGTAGTACAAGTTTTAGTAGTTTATCTTAGCTACAGGAAACGGTATAGTTTTAACTCGTTGTGCTAGTACACTTTGTGTGTATTGAATAGGACCAGTTTGGGTTAATTATTTTTATACTGACTATATAAAACAATTTAAAATCCCATGGTTATTATGATTACTTATGCTCTTAATCATGAAATAATTAGTACACATATATATGTAGTGTTTGTTGTTTTGACTCATTAAGAGTGAGATTCATTTATGGATCAATAATCTTCGTGAATTGGATGACGACACTATATGTATGATGAATATTAATTATTGACGAAATTCACGTCCCGGTATAAGGATTGATGATAGCCCCCTGAGAAGCTTATAAGTTTTGATCATGTTAAACCCTGCAGGTGGATTATGTTAATCTGACATGTCAAATAAGTTAAGTGGTAGGCTCAAGGATTAAGAAGTCATTTAAATATAATTGTCAGTAATTTAATTTAAATGACGGTCATCTGTAATCTTAACGTGCGGAGAATAATAAGTATTTAATAACAAGGAGCTTGAAATATAATTTGAGATAAGGACGGGAGTGCGATTATAATTCTTTAGTGGTGTGAATTATAATTTATGGAAGGAACTAATTCATAGTGGAATTAGGATTCCAACTTTCCATAGGAAGCCCAAACACTTATTTCTCTTTAAGATCCCTATTGTAGCCTTATATATACGCCGGTCTTGTCTCTTCTCAAGATAACAATAATTCTCATGAGTTAGGGTTTGTTTTATTGAGAGAAGATAAAATCTTGGTGATACCGTAGCCCACACTCGGTGCAAGATTTGATGGCGGAAGGAATACGATAGAAGATCTTTAGGTTTTCACCACTGCAGTCGTAAATCAATCGTAACTTTTGATCGCACCGTTGGATCAGACTGATTTTTGGATATGTCGTTCCAAACACAAAGTTACCAACATCTCCCAAAAAATTAGGACGATCAGAAATCATTTCGGTGGCGAAAACAATCGATTTTTGTAGCCCAGCGAGAATTAAAAAATTTGACCAAATCGCAATCTGATACTTTCAAACCCTAGTCTCCTCATATGGATCCTCTACATGATCCACAAAGGTGAAATCCCTTTATTCTTATAGGGTTTTAGAAAAAAATTTTTTGTTCAATCTATACGCAATATCAAACGATCATGTATTTATGTCTCCATCATAAACCTCATAACAGGATTCGGGGCGTCACATAAAACCTATTTTAAGAGTTTATGCACTCAATCACCATTTTCACGTCAATTTGGGGGATTTTCTATATATTATGATTACTGCACATACATGAGATTTGGCCTATGATATATGATTGTAATGGTTGATTATCACTTATTATTGGTAGTATATCATAATTTTCCATGTAACTCTTTTGTTTCACTTATTTACAATAAACCCTTGTTCCTGGTCTCTGGCGCGCGAGTGCGTATAAACTATTTGGGTACTATTAAATCTTTATACGCGCTAGATATGGGGTGACATCCATAAATTGAGCCATATTATGTTTTAAAATGATATATACAACCTTCATATGGACTGTTGGGATAAAATGGGTATAAAACCCTTACTTACATGTACGACATTAAACAGTACTCTACGCTCCATTTATACGCAACACTATAATTGAGATTAAAAGTATAATTGGGATATAATTTCATATATATGTGGTGCCGTTGTTGTACTTGAGCTACCGGTTCATGATTTACGAGATTTGTTACTTGCCAGGCCAGTCCGTAACTATACTGGTTAGGTTTACAAGTTTGTTTTGAACAAGTAAAGTACTACGATCATGAGGGGAGGTTTACAAAAAACATGTATACTATATAAATGTTATATTTTACTTGGCTTGGTGCCAAACTTGTGGAAAACTGCTAAACCTCCCAAATGCCTGATATACTTATTTAATCACAAATTGACGGACTTGGCGGACCGGCTCTAAGTACAACAATAATACCACTATTGATTTCATAATACATATACATATACGGACGGGCCTTGTTGAATATACATTTGAGTGTATCATATGATGTGATATATATTTTATATTTTCTTCAGTTCCAAATATGATATTTGCGTATAGAGATTTTATAAGGAAACAAATGGAGTATTTTGTTATCTTTATATGGTTTGGTTAGTTAATGGATATTAGTATGAATGATTATATTATTTCATGGGCACAATTGCACATCTGTTGATTGATACTTGGGTAATCTGGAGATAAATACATATGTGGTTACGCTCGTCCATGATAGGCCCCTGGGTGAAAGACCCAAAACCATGCACGAAAATGAACGAGAGGCCCTGTTGCCGCGTGGGTGAAAGGCCACGAAATGCAGACCTGGCGGACGCTTAGATAGTCGCGGATTATTTGAGTTAATTGCCTCGGGAGAGACTTTTCTAGATGATGCAATTGTAGTGCCGGGTTTTGCAAACTAGCCACCAATTTTACCTATATGAATGCTAGTGGGTTATATATAATTTCTTGTTATGGACTACCCGTGTCTAAACGATACTTATTTTTCAGTACGTACGAAGTTTACGGTTATGTTTTGTTACTAGAGCGGTTTCAATTATATTTTATGTGATCTTCATTTTATTATATTATATTTTGGGAACGGGAAAGCATTCGGCATGCATCATTTTAAAAGTGTACTTTGTATACAACACCTTATAGTTCCCACTGAGCCCGTTTGTCTCACTCTTATTTTCCAAACCAGTGTTGCAGATGATCTCGGATATAACGCCCTTATAGAGTCTAGTAGCTCTGATGACCATTTACTAAAGTCGTTCGGAAACGACTTATATGCTAGTTTTTTTTAATAAAATGTTTATGTATTGTATTGTTGTATATATAAATGTAAAGCTTATTGAGATTCGGACCTTGTTGGAGGATTGTTTGGCATAAAAATTGTTTTATTTATTTTATTGATTGAGGACTTTACAAATGTGGAGTGTATACTAGAAATGGATTTTTATATACAATTTGACAGGTTTTGGTTTTGTTTTATAAACAAACTCCACATGCCAAAATTTTCTAAAATTATGGCTTTATACGGATTTTTGTTTTTATATAAGTTATAATTTATACTTTAGCACCCGCCGTCGCGTACAGTACCATGATTAACCAAGTCCCGGAGGTGTAAATCTCGAAACGGGATTTGGGGCGTCACATAATGCAACCATTGCCCATAAAGATTCTCATTAAAATAGTAAAACCGAGTTTATAACATATCCAAACCAATAAGAAAATTATGTCTTTTAGTATATCACTCTAATAGTTCCAACAATTTAGACTAGTATCACCACCCATAGACAAGCATTCTATAATTTAGAATCCACCACCTGAACTCTTGAAGTTAACTTTCAACAATATAGTAAATTTTACTAGCAAATAAGGGGTTGTAAGTGGGTTTTATACTAATCAAGTAAATAGCTTCCATTCTTTGTTGAAAGATGTGTTTTGTTCCATATATAGACTATTTGAAACCATCTATACAAGCATCTCGACTTTCATATGCATTTTTTTTTCATAACTTAGCCAATATGGGGATTTATAGTAAAAACATTTCTAACAAGCATAATTAATCACAATCATGAATATCAAGATGAAATCCCATCACATGGACCAACAAAGATATATTTTAATTCATGTGTTAAGAGTTATCAAGTAAAACATGCAGTCCAAGTGGGTTTTTGTGTAGACGAAACATATAACTCCAAATCATTGTTCTAATAAGCTATTTATAATATACGAGTTATTTGAACCATCAATTTGATGAAACCAACAAAATCCCATCATTCACACACAGATCCATTTAGAATAGTTAGGGTTTTGTCAATAACAAGAGGTGAAATCATAGTGTTTTAATAAGAAGTTTAAAAATAGGTTTTAGTACTAGATTCCCACCTCTTTGTAGCTAGAAGTCCGTATCTGAAGGCTAGCTTGAGCTCTCTCATCAAGAAAACCAAGCCCCAGAAGCTCCAACAAGTTCCAATGGAGTTCAAGGAAGAAGATGATGAAGGAGGAGATGAAATTTGTTGGATTAGCTCCTTGATTCTTGAATTAATTGAAGCAATCTTTTAAAACTCCTTAAGATCCCTCACAAAACAAGCTCTCAACCTCTCTATCCCCCTTTGATGTTTTTGGGTGAGAAATAAGGGTTTTAAAGTGTTTAAAAATGAGAAAATGCTTAAAAATCGTGGGCTATAGGAGCTGGATCGATCTAGGATTTTCTGCTCACTTTGGATATGGAGCACTATTCATAATTCTGTCAGAACCTTTCACTCGGAACTCCAATTTGGATGATCTTTATGTCCATGGAAAGATAATTCAAAGATATACAACCTCACAGAGGAAGTTTCCCCAAATTCCTGATGGATTAATCCCATAAATGCGTAGAAGACAACAGTCTACCATCGAATTACAATACAATCAGATTTTGTTAATCGGCTCACCTCGCACACTGTTTTGACCAAAAAGGAGCATGGAATAGCTTTTGGTCAAAACAAAAAAGTTGTAGACATGAATGAAATGAAGACGTGGCCGCAAACAGGGAGTCATTAAAACATCGTATGGAGAAGTTATGCCCTCTCAAAGTTGGTTAAAAATTAACTTTTTTGAAAAGTTCAAAATGCGTGATTAAATTCTCATTTTCAATTCAGGCCACCCGAGTAATGAAACGAGACATTATAGAAGTTTCAGATCAAATACGAGGGGTTTGGAATTCAATGTTTACTTCTTAACGGAGATTTAGCCTTAACCAGGCTTAAGAGAAAGATTCGCTCGAATATAGGATACAGGGTATTACATGTCTGGCAATATAGTTCTCATAAGATACATCGGGCCCTCTCAAGAACTCATCAAAAAAAATCCCCTCATAAGCTGGGTAATCCTCTTGGCCTACATCCACTCAGGCCGGCGCAAAGGAAAACCAGGGGTGTGTTGGCGATTGACCCTCTCGGCCATGTACATCTGGTACTCATACTCCCCACGAAAGACAACCCGGTCTTGGGAGACCAACCGAGTCAGTTCACCACCCCACGCAATGTAAGGATAAGGGATCCAAGTAACCTGAAGAGAATATAAAGGGGATTCGTAAACGCTACTTGCATAGCCATCAAACATAAAGGACTTGTGAAATTTGGAAGAGAAAATAAATTACTTATACCTGATCATCTGTCAAGCCAGCCAAGGCCACCCTCACTTGCTCAAGGGTAGTAAGGTGCCCTTTCTTCCTATTTTGGCCCTATACAAGTTCTGGAGGGGGCAGCTAATGTTCGGATCTCTCATAGACTGCCATGCACGACCCCAGTCAAAGTGTGGGAGGAACCAAACCTGATAAAGTTAAGCAAAGACAGTTAAAAATTTGAATTAAAGTTTGCTTCTCTTACTTTCAAGAAAATAATACAACATAGCAAAGAATAAAAGTTAGGTTTTAACGTTTCATACCTCCCACACGTAAGACATGCCGATATGACTATCAAGGATCCCTCGAGAAAACAAGTTCATAGAGTGGTAGAGAGTAACCAATCCCAAGCTCGCCCAATTCATCCCTTCAACATTCAAAAAATTCCTAAAAAAGTGGAGCCACCACAGATGCATTGATCCGGCTGCATTGGCCACCAAAGACTGACCTAACATGTATATCAGAAAACCCCCAGCCCTCTGCCTAACCTCTACGGGAGTCAGGACATCATCTTGTTGCCAATGTTGTATGTAGGCCTTCAAGTGCTCAACTTTGATAGCGTTTCCCGCATCTAAAGGAAACGTGTGACCTATCGCTACCTGCATCCCGGCTAGCGTAACTACCTTCCTCCTATCAACAAAAAAGGTCAGCCCATCTAAAAGCAATCCGGTCAACATCTAGAAATTAAGGGGAGTCATCGTCATCTCCCCGAAGCTAAAGTGAAATGTGTTGGTGGTATGCCACCAACGCTGGCCAAGAACTGATAAAATATGCAAACCCCTCTTTTTGGGAGCTCCCACCGGAGAATCTAGGAATGGACCGAACACCACAAATCTAATCAACATCTAGACGTCCACCGGACAACTCTCCCATGCTTCAGCCAGGGGTCGAAGCGAGCCCCGACCTCGAACGTAACCAACATCCTGTAAAAAAACTGGGAAGGAAAATCAGGTAACAAGCATGTATTCGATAAACATCATATTTCAATAATAATGTGCAAAAAAAATAAAAAAAATGGTGAATTATGCATGATATTTCCATTAACATTATTTTTCAGGAGCAATTTAGCAATTATCTGTCAAAACACCCATCCATATTTTCTA
Organism: Lonicera japonica; assembly: GCA_021464415.1. Lineage (NCBI taxonomy): Eukaryota > Viridiplantae > Streptophyta > Magnoliopsida > Dipsacales > Caprifoliaceae > Lonicera > Lonicera japonica. Next base: position 19,456 of record JAKCWG010000898.1, read on the forward strand.
ATTTCGTCTTTCAGGGACATTTTAGTAATCTCATACTGAGCAGGTAAACACTTACCAGAATTATTGTTTTTCAGGGACAGTTCTGTAATTCACGTTAAGTTGAATCATTCAAGAGATAGCTTTGTCTCTCCAAATTCCTAAGACGAAAAGTCTGCCTATGGAAAGACAAGTCTTTCCCCAATTCTTAAGACGAAAAGTCTGCCTATGGCAAGACTAGTTTTTCCCAAATTCGAAGATGAAAAGTCTGCCTATGGCAAGACTGGTCTTTCCCAATTCCTATGACGAAAAGTCTACCTATGGAAAGAACAGTCTTTTTCTAATTCTTAAGATGAAAAGTCTGCCAATGGCAAGACCAGTCTTCCCCCAAATTCGAAGATGAAAAGTTTGCCTATGGAAAGACTAGTCTTCCCCAATTCCTAAGAACAAAAGTCTGCCTATGGTAGGACCAGTCTTCCCTAATTCCTACGATGAAAAGTCTTCCTATGGTAAGACCAGCCTTTCCCAATTCCTAAGAAGAAAAGTCTGCCTATGGCAAGACTAGTCTTTCCCAATTCATAAGACAAAAAGTCTGCTTATGGCAAGACCAGTCTTTCCTAATTCCTCAAACGAAAAGTTTGCCAATCGAAATACCCGTCTTTCTCTAATTCCTAAGACGAAAAGTCTGCCTCTTGCAAGAGCAATCTTTTCTCCAATTCCTAAGACAAAAAATCAGCCTATGGAGAAACCAGTCTTCCCCAATTCCTAAGGCAAAAAGTCTGCCTATGGCAAGACTAGTCTTTCCCTATTCCTAATATGAAAAGTTTGCCTACGGCAAGACTAGTCTTTCCAAATTCTTAAGACGAAAAGTCTGCTAATGGCAAGACCAGTGCTTCCCAATTTTGAAGACGGAAAGTCTGCCTATGGTAGGACCAGTCTTCCCCCAAATCCAAAGACAAAAAGTCTGCCTACGGCAAGACCAGTCTTTCCCAATTCCTAAGACAAAAAGTCTGCTTATGGCAAGACCAGTCTTTCCCAATTCCTAAGACGAAAAGTCTAACTATGGCAAGACCAGTCTTTCCAAATTTTTAAGATGAAAAGTCTGCTTATGGCAAGACCAGTCTTCCCCTAAATTCGAAGATGAAAAGTCTGCCTATGGCAAGACCAGTCTTCCTCAATTTCTAAGACGAAAAGTCTGCTTATGGCAAGACCAGTCTTTTCCAATTCCTAAGATGAAAATTCTGCCTATGGCAAGACCATTCTTTCCCAATTCTTAAGACGAAAAGTCTGCCTATGGCATGACCAGTCTTTCCTAATTCCTAAGATGAAAAGTCTACCTATGGCAAGACTAGTCTTTCCTAATTCATAAGACGAAAAATATGCCGATGGCAAGACCAGTCTTTCTTAATTCCTAAAATGAAAAGTTTGCCCATGGAAATACTAGTCTTTCTCTAATTCTTAAGACAAAAAGTCTTCCTCTGGCAAGACCAGTCTTTTCTCCAATTCCTAAGACAAAAGGTCTGCATATGGGAAGACCAGTCTTTTCCCAATCCCTTTTATTATTATTGTTGTTATTATATCTAGCCTATTCTATTTCACTAACTTGTCTTTCTGGGGGCAATTACATAATTTTACAACTAATATGCTGCAACGGCACCAGGAAGATGAAAGGTCTGCCGATGGCAAGACTAATCTCTCCCAAGTGCCGAGGTTTTCATCTACCGAAGTGGTAAGATGATGCCTACCTATGGTAAGGCCTTTCTCTTTATACTGCGTAAAGTGGTAAGTCCTTTTTGTTATTATTTGTCATGTTTATTACATGTAGCTTATCCGATTATACTAACTCATTTTTTAGGGGTATTCAAGTAATTTTTAACTAATATAAAATTTCGTGTTATTTATTATTCTTGTCCCGTACAGTGGCAATTAAAGTTTCATATCACAAATTTTTAAAGTTCTGTTTCAAAAGTCCAAATGTCCAGAACTCCATTTTCACAAGCTGTCATTGTTGTGGGTGGGGTATTGATGTCTGCCACATTTTCAAAGCACATAATTCGGGCATGTATATATATGAGTAAACTACCCTAATCGCCTTTAAACTATTGACCTAATGTCACTTTGGCCACCAAACTAAAAAACGCGTCACTTTGGCCCTTAAACTATTGGTGAGTGTCACTTTGGCCTTTCAATCCATATTTTCTGTTAAGTTGGACGGAAATGAAGGGCATTTTTGTATTTCAATTATTTTAAAAAAAATAATTAGATTTTTTTTATTAAAAAACTTATAAAAAAAGCAAAATAAAAAAAAAGAGAGAAAGGAAGAGAGAGAAGCCCGACCATCCCCTCCGCCGCTTCATCTTCTTCTTCTCTCTACCCTCATCTCCGATCCCCTCCACCTCCAACCTTCATCTCTACACAAAAAAAGGAAGAGAGAGAGAGAAGCTTGTCCACTGCGCCTCCACCTCCGCCCCCCCCCCCCAACTGCTATTTAGCTACTTCATTTTTTAGGGTTTTTGGATTTTGGGCATTTTGCTATAAATACATAGATTATAAATTGTACTATATATATGTGTTTATGTATGTGATGAGGGAGAAAATTGGAGGATTTGGAGAAAGATAGTGACTGGGTCGAAGGTGGTGACGATGATGGTGGTCGAAGGTGGTGACTGGGTCGGGGGTGGTGACGATGATGGTGGTCGGAGGTAGTGGCTAGGTCGGAAATGGTGATGATGATGGTGGTCGAAAATTGCTGGGTCGTAGATGCTTTTAAATTTGGTGAAGATTTGGATTGTAGTATTAGAATTTTTGGAGCCAAATGTAATTTTTGCTTCCTGCTACTATTTATGTTCTCTCATCCTCATGTTCGGTTGATTTTAGGTTTTTGTTTTAGATTGTTAATTGCAGTGGACCCAATTGTTAATCGACGGTTGGAAAGGAAACGTGACACTTACTTTGCTTGGCAATTGAAGAAATAGGTAGGGAGGTGGCCGGAGATGGAGGAGGTGATCGAAAATGGAGGTAGAGAGAGATGGCCGGATATATATATATATTGTTTCTTTCTTTTTTTCTCTCTTTCTCTTTATGTTTTTATTTTTCTTTTTTTTTAAAATCTAATTATTTTTTTTTTTTAAAAAATAATTGAAATGACAAAAATGCCCCTCATTTCCGTCCAACTTAACAGAAAATTTGGACGGAAGGGCCAAAGTGACACTCGCCAATAGTTCAAGGGCCAAAGTGACGCGTTTTTTTGTTTAGTGGCCAAAATGACACTAGATCAATAGTTTAAGGGCCATTAGGGTAGTTTACTCTATATATATATCCATGTTCTTTTTCTTTCTAACTAAAGGCAAAATAAAAGAGAGAGCTGAGAAAAAAATATACCTGCTGTGGAGGCACAATGTGAATGCAAATGTGACCCTCTGGCTCTTGTAAAAGGAATTCTGGGTTGGCCTTCAAAAATCGAGTGTACTGCACCTGTTGCCGAATGTCACATACGAAACGGGCAATTGGATACCCAAAATGGAAATTTGGTAAGACGAGCCGAAAAGTCTATTTCAAAATTCAAAATAATCATTGGGTCATCTTTCAAGAGGTTTAAGGCTCCCGAAATGCGGATCTTACGCTTTTAATTTAATTCTCGACGTTGCATACTTATTTCTAAGCACACAAGCTTCGAGGGGCTCTGTGGATACCTCATTCCGGGACCCTTAATTTCATAGCCAGAGTAAATTTTATGCTAAAGAAGTTGGGCCAAAGATAGGTTAAAAAAATGGGCCAAAGAGATGAGCCAGAGAAATCTGGTCGAAGAGAAACCGAAGCAAGTCAACGGATTGTCCGTACAGACAATCTGAATCCCCGTACGGACAATATGTCCATAGTTAGGTCGGCCAAGAAGTCGCTGCCCTAAGCAGGGAAAGAGAAGAAAGAAACGGTTAATTAGATTAACCGTATGATCAATCCGATTGTCCGTATAGGCAATCCGATTGTCCGTACGGAGAATCTAGCATCCTTGCAAATCTGAATCCTATATAAGCCAGAGCCGGCTTCAGGACCAAGGTTCGAAAATCAATCCAAGAAATAGAGAGAAAATAGCAGTAAAAGAGTAAAAAAAATGAGAGTGAAACTTGTATTTTAGAGAGAGATTCATACTGTAAACTTCGATGTATCAGTAATAGAACTTGTAATAGAATCTCATTTTTAAAAACAAAGTTTGAATCAAAGTTTTGTATTTTAGCAAAGGTATATAATTCCATTTACAATTATGTAATCTTTTTACCTTAATGCACCTTTTACTTCTATATGTCTGTATATATTGTACATATATCATAAAATGTTTATATGCTTGCATATGTGGACATATGCCTAATTGAACTTTAATAAGGATGTCGAGAAACACGAACTTGAACTAGAATTCCCATCTGAATTGAACATATACTTAAACTTTCCCATGCCATAATTTTGTTAGAATTACGCTAAAACTTGATAAAATTGGAACTATTCTTGGATTCCCGTACGGACAATTTGATTCCCCGTACGGTTAATCTGTCCCATAAAGAAGAAAACTCTCTAGCATGTTTCTGTTTCATAGTATTATGTATGTACACCAATTGTCCGTACGGACAATCAGATTAACCGTACAGACAATATGATTCCCCATACGGTTAATCTGCCAATAAAGCCAGTTCTGTATGCCGAATACAGTAGGATGATTGTGTATCATATTTAGTAACCTATATATTTAATTTTAGGCCAAAACAGTAAGAAAAAGATAAAAACTGAGAATAAGCATGTTCATTTAGAAGCTGAGAGGGCAACGTGTGTGCTTAACCCCTTCCCGCGTCGTAACACAGTCCCCGAACACACTTTGGTTGCGCAGACGACTTTTGTATCTCAAAAGGGTACAAATTACACTTTTGTCCGTTTTTCCTGGAAAACGTACTGGCAAATCTAAATCAACCAAAATAGCCACGCGCTATGTGCCCACCCTAGCTGGGGGTTCCGTCGGGATTCTCACACCTACTACCAGCAAGGTAGGGTATAGAAGCGGGTAACTCGGGCAAATGGAAAGAAGATGAAGATTGCCCCAGGATAGAATGAATTTGCTTATCCTTCGCAAATCTCCTAGCCGCTTTTGCCTATCTTTAGTCGTGCATCAAGGCCCGAAAATCTGCCCATAATCATGCGGCCCCCTGCCCCAACCAGTGGCTGCATTATGGCTAGGGGCGAAATGATAAAACCTGCAAGGAATTCAGACAAACCACTGAGAAAGCTATAACTCAATCTGTAACGATCCGGTCCCACCTCAGTACGATATTGTCTGCTTTGGGTAGTGTCCAGCCAGGCCTCAGCCCCGGAATATCTACCCTCACGGCTTTGTTTCTAGGAGCTCACGACCAGCTTCCCAGGGGGTCACCCATCCTGGGATTGCTCTGGCCACCTACTCACTTAACTTCGGAGTTCTTATAGGATCCGAAGCCAGTGAGCCCCCAAAAGGCCTTGTACTTAATTAGCGACCATATCTTACTTATATGGGTCTCCAAGGATCCCCCCATCTTCCGATATGGGATGCCTCCTTTGAGCTATAATTCCCCATCCCAAGGGAGTACTCCCCGCTCGTAAGGCGTCACATCCTTCCCCCCAAGGGAATTGACGTCCTCGTCGACACATCGTACTCTGTGGGGTCCGCTCTGATACCATTTGTAACGACCCGGTCCCACCTCAGTACGATATTGTCCACTTTAGGTAATGTCCAGTCAGGCCTCAGCCCCGAAATATCTACCCTCACGGCTTTGTTTCTGGGAGCTCACGACCGGCTTCCCAGGGGGTCACCCATCCTGGGATTGCTCTGGCCACCTACTCGCTTAACTTCGGAGTTCTTATGGGATCCGAAGCCAGTGAGCTCCCAAAAGGCCTCGTACTTAATTAACGACCATATCTTACTTATATGGGTCTCCAAGGATCCCCCCCATCTTCCGATGTGGGATGCCCCCTTTGAGCTACATTTTCTCCTCCCAAGGGAGTACTCCTCGCTCGTAGGGCGTCACACAATCCTTGCCCCACCTGCTGTTCCCCAGCATTAAAATCCTCAACATAAGTGGGGCCAAAAAGACCCAACATCGTCACAGCCACATCACCACCTCCTTTGCCACCAAAAGCGCCATCCCTAACACCACCACTATAACCTCGACTACCACCTCCACGACCATTGCCATAACCATCGCCACGGTCAAAACCCCAACCGCTAAATCCACCACCACCTCTGTCACCAAGACCCTCATCCTTAATTGTAACACCCCATATTTCCATTTCATTGCATTGACTCTCATTTGTCCGCTCATTTCACCTCGGGTGGTGAAATCTCGATTCGGAGAGACTCTGTGACGCCCCGAATCCCGTTCTGAGATTTTCACCTCTGGGACCCAGTTAATCATGGATGCTGTGCACGACGGTGGGTTTAAAATATAAAAATTACAACATTTAAAAGTCTTTTTCTTGGATATAACGAGATCCGTTTAAAAAAAACCGTTTTGTAAAATTTCGGCATGAGGAGTTCGTTTGAACAACAATCCGCCCTATAAAATTTGAAACCATTTTCATACAAATAAAAATTCCAATCATAAATGCTCCAATAAGGTCCCAATCCAAGTTAAAATACTATACACCATTTTCAATAATTATACATATATTCAAATTGAAATTGAATTATACAAACGATCTTTAAAACTAGTAAACGATAAGCCGTTTACGAACAACTAAAAATGTTTAAGGTAATCAGAGGTCTTAGACTTCACAATTGTGCCATCCCCCGAGATATACTTGCAAAACTTGGTTGGAAAATGGGAGTGAGCCAAACACGGGCTAAGTGGGAACTATAAAGTTTTTGTTATAAGAAAATACAATTAGTAAATCACACGCAAGTGACATTCGTATAAAAATAGATTTTTATATCTAATAATGCAATAAGACTAGTACATGCTCTTCACATCAACTATGAATTCCCAACCCGTATGTCTACATAAATCGTTAGCTTGTTTATAAAATGTGGCACAAACAATTGTATCGTCCAAGAGTAGCTTATCCGAGAAAATCATCTCAACAATCCGCGGCTATCCAAGTGTACTACCAGGTTTGCATTTCGTGGCCTTTCACCCACAAGGCAGCAGGGCCTCTCGTTAGTTTTTGTGCACGGTTTTAGGTCTTTCACCCAGGAGACTCTGTCCCAACTTACGGTCTCAGCCTTTAGAGACTAACCTGGGACCTACCATGGACTAGCGCAATGATATATATATAGTAAACTGTGTATTAGCTCAATAGATGAACAATTGTGCCAATTTAGTAATCAACATATTTTGTATCAGAACCCATAAACTAGCCAACAAATATAGGAGTAAAGGAAAACTGTGCTTATATATTTATACAATCTCTATACACATATACCATATACATATCTAGAAAGTATTTTACTTGATCCTGTAACGATATTAACGTTGTACTTAAGCCAACCACACCAAGCCCTTCAGGGTCGCCACTTTATGGCTCAATCAAGAATTTCATCATACATTTCACCGACTAGAAAATTTTATATGAAATCATACGATCGGAACCAAGCTATGTGAGACCCATAATTCGTAATAAATAGTTTCAATATCAACTTTCCCATATAGTTTCAATACATGGCTTCTTCAGAAATCCAATATAAATTTACTTGTATAAGCATGAACTAATGGTTTTCTAGAAAACCTCTTTGGTAGCTATCAATTGTGAAGTACAACGATAATATCTCTTACACGTGAAATTATGACTAAAACACCCTTCAAATACATTTATACAACACTATCTATGTGTATCACCCTCCACTATTCGCTATCATATTTATCCGTGTGAGTTTATATGTGTAAACTTTGAGAAATAGTGTGAAGTCTTAAAATCCCTTGTAAAATTCCCAAGTTTCTCCTTAAACAACTAGTACGAACCACGTATGAGAGGAGATTCAAGTCAATATTTTCATTATACATGTTATCTCTAAACTAGTGTTCAAAGCAATATAATTGGGGATTTTTCTTAAAAATCCAAATTTGATGTGTATAATGTAGTGTAATTATTCCAATAGCTTATTGACAACATAAATAACAATGATCAAACACTAATTTAAAAAAATCAACACTCAAACCCATGCACATACCACTACTCAAGGTTTGCATGAACAACACCCAATCATGTAATAAAATCAATATGCAACACCTAGTAATTTGTACAAATGCTTGAGTAACAGATTTCCTGCCTATATAGGGTTAATCCCTCGATGAATCACAATCGAATCGAGTTGGGCCGAGCAAACACCGAGCTTCCCCCAATTCTCCTTCCAACCGTGCCCTAGCAATGAAGGTGGTGATGAGGAAGATGTTGAATATTTTATGGGGAAAGTGTGTGATGATGGAGCTTGGTTCCTTATCTTGATTCTCCCACAAAGCTTTCAATTTTCACTCTTCTCTCTTTTTAGGAACTCTCGGGAGTGAAGGTGAATTAAAGAAGAAAATGAAGCAGCACGTATATATATACATAGTTCTTATAACTTCTGGGTACTGTTCATGCGCGTGGGCTTGCAGCATTGAACTTTGAACGTCAATAACTTCTTGCTCGGAAGTTCGATTGAGGTGATCTTTATGTCCACGGAAAGGTACTTTGGAGCTCTACAATTTCTTAGAAGGTGGTGTCCCCAAAATCTGGACAAATAAGTCCCAGTAATTCAACGAAGTCAGAGCTTTAATGTTACCGAATGAACAACTGATAGCCATTCGCCTATTTCGCTCTTAGTTTTGACCTAGTAGGAGCCTGAATTTGCCTTTGGCAGAAATACGAAAGTTCTAGATTGCTTAAAAATCTAAGGTAGCAAGTGGACGAAAACTCAATCTGACGAGGAACGAAGGAGTTACACTTCCTCCAAGTTAACCAAAAATTATGAAGTCGGGTAAATTGAAAACTTGCAATCTACATCCCGATTTTGACTCGAACCACCCGAAATAACTTACGGCTATTCTAACATGCTTAAATATGTTAATGTAACTCGTTGGAAGTCTTCGAGCCATTCTAATCCTTTCGGTGCAAAATATGGCTATCCGAAATCCACGTTTACCTTACATGCGACTTGCATTGTTACAATCTCCCCTCCTTAAGGAATTTCATCCTTAAAATTCTAACACGATAGTTCTGAGAACATGTGTGATGCCCCGAAATCCTGCTCAGAGGATTTTGCCTCCGGGACCTGATTAGTCACGATGTCGTATGCGACAACAGGTGTTAAGGTATAAATTATAACTTATATAAAAAGAGAATTATTGATAAAGCCATGTATTCTGGAAAATTTTGACATGTGGAGTTTGTTCATAGAGAAAACTGTGAGAATCTAGACCTCCGACCCGAGAAGTCCTCGTTCTTGATTTTCTTTATTTTTAAAGGAAAAACGTGTTTTGTAGAGTCGCCAGTTTGTTTTACGAGAAAACAAACAAAAGATCGTACAAAGGACAATTCAAAAATGAATTATCTTTCATACATTTGAAACCAGAGATTTATTTTGAAAACATACTTTGCTAGGGTTCGGGAACTATGTTACGAATTAGGAAGGTGTTAGGCACCTAATTAGCCCTTTCGGTCTCTTAATGGATCATGTATTTATTTCCTATTTTAGATATCTTGCAACTAGTTTGAATGGTTTTCAAAATAGTCCTTTTCGGATAGATTTAATTTAAAATAATATTTTGAAATTAGACTCGAGCTTTGCGAGCGCCTACGTATTCATTCGTAGAATGAAATCAGAGTCTCGTAGTTCCATTCTTTTTAGAAACTGTTTTTTTGTTTTAGTTTTGTTTTGAAAACGTGTCAAAATGGATTTTAGATTTCTTGTAAAACTTTAGAAAAGATTTATTTTGAAAGCAGTGAACTTCTTTGCAAGTTATCTAATTTTCTTAATTAAAAACAATATTTAAATGCAGTATTGAAATTAGTAGAGTGGTAGAAAGGTGTACCTGATGCGCTTGAAGAAGAAATAAGAACCTTGCCTTGATTGCTGCTTTCTCTCTCTAGAAATTCTCTCTCTAAAACTTTCTCTCTCAGAATTTCTCTAAAATGACTCTCTAATAATTTTGACAGAGCTTCCCCTTACTAAAAACTCTATTGAGTATTGATGTCCCAAAATGAGAGCCATTTATAGCAAAAATCCCGCCAAAAATGCTCTAAAAGAAGCCAGCCGCAGGGGGTGTGGCTAGGGCAGGTCGATCCCCGTCCTAGTAAGCGAAGAGGCAACAAAGGTTGTATCAGACTCCCGGTGGATCTGAAATTGGAGTATTTCCTGGAAGTCTTCTATATGCATGATGACTCAAGACTAAATGCAAGATGCTCGTTTTATTCACACGAGAGTCATGGATTGGGGTGTTCACAGACCCTCTCATCCCAGGATTCTTGCCCGCAATAATTTTGGGATGATAAGAAGACAACGATTCACGACTCTTGTGTGAATCTCAATGTGTTAATACTCGAATCAAAACACACTCTTCTGTCACATGAGTTTCGTTGTATCTTAGGCGATGTAATCCATGACCGCCCCTTTCCTCTTGACTAGGCAACACGACACATCGGCCTTTTCTTCCGCCTACCATCAGTGGCACATTATTACCCTCGGTGTATTGGGTTTTTGGCAATTCGTGCATGGAATTTAGGAATTTGATTGTTGTGGAAAAGTGTTTTTCAAAGGTTTCCCATTTCTTAGGGAGAAGTGAAAGAACGATCTTTGTCTTGACATATCCCTTCGTGGGGATTTGGTGCTGAAAGAAAAAATTCCCATCTTTCGAAAATGTGAACAAGATTCCCATCGTGAGGAGTGTAAAGAATTCTTAACTTTGAGGAATTCAAAAAAATTCCCTTCATGGGAAATGTGCGGCAAAGGTTATTTCCCTTCGTGGGGAAAGGGGATCGGAGAAAATTCCCATCGTGGGGAATGCGAAGAATTCCTAACTTGAGGAATTCAGAAAATTCCTTTCGTGGAGAACACGCTATAAAGGTTATTTCCCTTCGTGGGGAAAGGGGATCGGAGAAAATTCCCATCGTGGGGAATGCGAAGAATTCCTAACTTGAGAAATTCGGAAAATTCCCTTCATGGGGAACACGCGGTAAAGGTTATTTCCCTTCGTGGGGAAAGGGGATCGGAGAAAATTCCCATCGTGGGGAATGCGAAGAATTCCTAACTCTGAGAAATTTAAAAAATTCCCTTCATGGGGAACACGCGGTAAAGGTTATTTCCCTTCGTGGCGAAAGGGGATCAGAGAAAATTCCCATCGTGGGGAATGCGAAGAATTCCTAACTTGAGGAATTCGGAAAATTCCCTTCGTGGGGAACACGCGGTAAAGGTTATTTCCCTTCGTGGGGAAAGGGGATCGGAGAAAATTCCCATCGTGGGGAATGCGAAGAATTCCTAACTTGAGGAATTCGAAAAATTCCCTTCATGGGGAACACGCGGTAAAGGTTATTTCCCTTCGTGGGAAAAGGGGATCGGAGAAAATTCCCATCGTGGGAAATGCGAAGAATTCCTAACTCTGAGGAATTCAAAAAATTCCCTTTGTGGGGAACACGCGGTAAAGGTTATTTTCCTTCGTGGGGAAAGGGGATCGGAGAAAATTTCCATTGTGGGGAATGCGAAGAATTCCTAACTCTGAGGAATTCAGAAAATTCCCTTCGTGGGGAACAAGCAGTAAAGGTTATTTCCCTTCGTGGGGAAAGGAGATCGGAGAAAATTCCCATCGTGGGGAATGCGAAGAATTTCTAACTCTGAGAAATTTAGAAAATTCCCTTCATGGGGAACACGCGGTAAAGGTTATTTCCCTTTGTGGGAAAAGGGGATCGGAGAAAATTCCCATCGTGGGGAATGCAAAGAATTCCTAACTCTGAGGAATTCGGAAAATTCTACTGATACCGAACACTGGTTTATCGATTTTTTTGAAATTTGATATGCTAGAGAGAATTGCTTGCAAGTTAAAGTGCTTTTTCTTTTCCATTTCTTTTTTTCACCCTCAGTTTTGACTTTTTTTGGAGTAATCAAAAATCAGACTTTTGAATCAATTTTTCTGAAAACTTTTCGGATCGTCGTGCATGGATTTTTGGGATTTGGCATCTCTCTACCCTATGTTTTTCTCTCTTCGGTCATGGGGTAGAATTTCGCTCGGAATTCTCAATCATCCTTGAGCTACCCTCTGATTTTTCACAGGGAAGATGCTAGTCCTATATCATTTTTTTTATACCCTTATTGGTCCCTCTTTTGTTTATCTGGCCTTTTATTTTTGGCTTTCGGATTTTTCTTACTTTTTTCTTTCTTTGCTTTTTCCAAAACAGGAGCCTTACTCACCTAAGATGTAGCCCTCCGCCTTTTGGCACAGCTGTCACTCTTAGTGTGGCTCTCCCAGTCGATTTTTCATTTAATTCTGTTTTTCTCACTTTCCTCACTTGGACCAACGGGATTTTCCCCTTTTCTACTCTTTCAATTTTTTCTTGTACCCGATTCCTCTATTACATCTTCCCCATTTATTCATCAGATTCGAGCTTTTCGAAAAATAGGTCCATCCTTTTAAACTTCGGTTCCTCCACAGACTTTAGAGTGCCAAACTTTGGATTTTGATCAGCCATCTCGTGCGTGTTTGTGAGTCTTGGTCCTTTGAATCGAGAAAAGTTGATTTAGAGTCTGTATTTTTCACCCTTTTTTTTGTCAAATCTGGTCAAAAATGAGGGGTAGCCGCAGGGTATGATCCCCCAGCCATACGGCTGGCAGCCAACCTCACGGTTGGGGGCTAGCCGTACGGTTGGCTAGCCTGCGGCTGGCCTCCAAATCCTATAAATAGTCCACTGTTTCACTCATTCTCTCCACTTCCTCTTGTGATCTCTCTCTCTCTAGCATATAAATTTTTGATTTTCAAAAAATTTTTAGTGAGTATTCTCTACTAGTGTGAGGGATGGCATTTGTGAGACTTCTAGCAACTTTCGTGTTTATGATGATGGGAGGTCCACCGGAGGGCGGGGAGGAGCCGGAGTTGCTTCTGGGGGATGAGGTGGAGTCGATTACCGCGATGATGGATGGGCGGCTGATCTGTGCACCATATCACGACGATTGGGAGGGTGTGGCCTTGGAGGGACCACTGGGGGCAGACGGGTCATTACAGCGGGCGATGTACCGCGACGTGCCATTGATCTCGCCGGGAGAGGGGCGAGAGTGGCTATTGATGGAGCCTGCAGCACACGAGATCCGTCGCCGTACTCGGGTATGCTCTGATTTCTAGTATTTTTGCTAAGTGATATTATTTTGAAAAAATGCAATGATATGATATGCATGAAATGTGATAAATTTAATAATTACTTGCCATTGTAAACATACTTAACATAGCTTATTTTCCAAAATATGTATTACCCAATATTAATTGAAAGAGCGAGTCATAAAATTTATGAAATATATGATGTAACAGAGGATTGGTCATTGCCGTGGTATTACACGTGCCGCTCCCAAACTACGAGATCAGCTACCCCCATTGGTGAGGGCCTATCTGAGCGCGACCCCATTCAGACGATTCATTGAGGTGCTACCAGGCGGGGAGTTCCAGCGATCAGTGAGTCTGCCGACGGTGTTAGGAGAAAGATGGTGGGACACGATGCACACCTTCCATTGGAGTTGGGGAGAGATGACGTTGACCCCAGAGGACGTCTTTATGCTGACAGGGTTGCCATTTGGAGGGGAGGCTTTGGCACTTAGCTCACGGGTGTGGATCACGTTGGATGGGATGGGAGCGGCGCTTGGATGGAGGCCCAGTCGGATAGTGGCAGATGGTATACCCCACACGGCGATGGTGCATCATATTGAGGCCGAGAGCGAGAGATTTGAGGATGGACCGATGACGTGGCAAGAGGTGCAGCAGCTATCTCGGTGCTTTCTGCTATTGGTGTTGCACGATTTCTTCTACGCACGTGGTGGGGACAACCTGCGGCTGTGGTGGCTGCCGTACCTGTGGTTATTTGACCAGCTGTACACGTTCGCATGGGGAGGATACGTGCTGGCGGTGCTATACGAGTCGATGGATCTGGTGTGCCGGCACATGGAGCTCAACCATCGTGGGCTGGTCACACTTTGGGAGGTAATTAATTAAATTAAATACTCAGTTTATTTTTTTACGAAGAAAAAATGTGATTTTTAATAAAAATGTGATGGCTTGATAAAAATGTGATAATTTGCGACAGATGTGGTTTATTGCGCATACCCATCAGGGTATTGGTCAGATCCACCTGCACCCGACTTTTGCAGATGAGTTCCCGCTTTTCAGACGATATTATAGCGGAAAAATAGTTGGGGTGTACCAATATCTAACCCCGGACGTTAGTGCTGGCGACGTCTCTGGGCTACAGCTAGATCAGGTATGCAATTGTATTAATGAATTTTAAATAAGTTTTGGAAAAAGAAAGTTATTAATGGCGTGTATCGATGTGGCAGGTTCAATGGAGCCCATGGCCTCAATATGTGACGCAGCAGTGGGGGTATACCGATGCTTTAGCGGCTGCGAGTTCGAGACGGTTGTTCGCGCACGAGTATGGTGTGGTGTTCTACCTAGGTGAGCGGGTAGTGCGGAAGCATACTCCCGGGTTAGGATTTAGGGTTCTGGCATGGCCTCCAGCGGCAATGAGGAGACCGGGCATGCTGTCTACAGAGGAGAGGACGGCGTTTCTGGCGGGCATCCCGATTGATGGATTGGTGATGGAGGGGGAGTATGGAACGTTTGCGCACCGCTACCTGATGAGGGAGATGAGGGGAGTACGTGGGAGGGTGATCTACGCGAGGTATGCTTCCATCGGGGGAGATCCGATGTTTATCTGGGGGTAGTTGTACATCTCGCAGTGGGTTTCACATCAGCATGTTCCTGCGCCGAACCGGAGGGCTAAGGGGATTGCGGATGCAGATGATGAGGATCCGCATAGTGAGAGGGACGCGGGGCCGCAGCAGGTGGAGGAGGATGATGACGATAAGGGGTCCGAGGAGGTGCCTTTAGGGGGAGGAAATGGTGGGGCATCACCAGTTGGGCCAGGTGGTGGAGTAGGGGAGGAGCCGACGGTTGCGGTTTTGCCTGGGCGAGGTAGGGCGACGAGGGGAGGGAGGAGTTCGATTGAGGGGCGGAGTCCTGACATCGAGGCTGTCTGTAGTGCCGGTCACATTGGGGAGGACACCCTAGTTGTTATCGGAGGAGATTAGGCAGATGCTGGAGTCGGCGCAGACACCGGAGGGACGCGAGTCAGTGTCGGGATCATCGCCAATGTTTGGGCCCGGAGATATGGACTGGATCCAACATGTAACAATTCTCGCCATTGTTACACACACCCGTCGGGTCACCAGGAGCTGGCCCGTGGTATCGTTTTTCGAGATCTAGGAGAGAGGGCAGCTCAATCAGGAGTGGAGGCGGGTATTAGTCAGGCTGAGGGTGGTGACAAGGGTAAGGGAAAGGCGATGGCGCCGGAGTCGGAGGGGGGAGAAGATACCGGGGAGGATATTCCTCCGGTGGGTGGAGTTGGCGGGGCTGGTCCATCGCAGGTTGGTGGGGCGTCGACGTCATACTCGATCTAGGAGTACCCAGGGGATATTCCTTACCTGGATTTCAGCCTGCCCAAGCAGTACCGGATCCCTGACAGGCCTGTGAACGATGAGCAGATGGGAGCTCTGGCGCACGTCTCAGACGAGGAGGTATGGTTATCTTTAAAAAGCTTGGTACATGTGCTATTATGAATGTTAACTGATAACCTGGGTTTTTGACAGATGGGCTTATTCTGGCTTCGCGAGGTGGCGGAGTTATTGAGGAGCTACTTCAAAGCGTATGGATTGCTGACGTTCGCGGCCCCCTTCTCGACGGAGTACATGGGGAGGTATAGCAGACGTTTGGCGGGTGATACAACGGCTACCTACCATCCGTCTCGTTCGCGATCTCAATCGATGGCGCCTTCTCAGTCTGTTCAGCAGTCGGGACATACTTCGAGGCTGGCTCCGCCTCCGCAGGGTCAAGGTCGCACAGCTTCAGAGGGTCCCGCGAAGGAGGGTGTTTACGAAACGGAGGCGAAGCGCCTACGGACGATGGACCTTCCTCCTTCCCCGCAGCGATGATGGTTTGGTTCGAGTGATGGTTTTTTTAGGTTTCATTTAGAAAAACTTTTTAATTTTAGCAGTTAGTTTAGATGTATTTTTGGTTTTTGAGAAAAACTTTGTTAATTTAGTAGTCAATTTGAATGTGTTTGTCTTTTAAGAACAAGTTGTTTTATTAAGTTATTTAAATTATGAATAAAGTATTTATGCTTTTGAAGAAAAATATGTTTGTGTGTGATGTGTTTTGAGAATGTTACAAAATTATTGTGAATGTGGTTGAAAAAACGGTTACGTAACATATGTTGATAAACTTGATTGAAAAAAGTGGTTAACCATATGTGTTAACGAACGTATGAGAGAAAATGGTTAAATGTGATTGTTGCAAAATTATAATTTTAATTGTAAAATTGGTCAAGTATATATATTGGCAAGTAATTATCAAATTTATATGCATGCAATGATGGATCGTTCTTCCTGAATAAAGTCTGGCAATATTCACATCATGATGTATTGTGAAGAAAGTTTGGAAAAAATGAAAATTTTGACAAAAAGGAAGAGCCAACGCAGGCCCTACCCGCAAGGGGTAGCCGTACGGTTGGGAGCCAAATGTACGGTTGGCAGGCAACCATACGGTTGGTGCCCAGCCATGCGGTTGGCCTGTGCCTTTTGCTATAAATTGAGATCACTATTCATTCCATCTTTCTAGCCAAAACACTTCTTCTTTCTCTATCATCATGTCTACTTTCCGTACCAGTGCTGCTTTCTCCCTGTTATCCAATTTTGTATCTTTAGCTGAGGCTGATTGTGGCCTCAACTGGGGTGACCTGAGCCATCTCCATTGCTAGTGTTCTCACGAGATCAACTGGTCCTTCTTCCTTGGTCTTGCTGAGTTCTGGGATCCTGAGGACCACTGCTTTCGTATTGGGTTAGATGAGTTATGCCCGACAATTGAGGAGTTTACCCTACTAATGCGCCAGGATGTTTCATGGCTGCTGGCATCCCTGCGAGATGCTAGGAGCCCCCGAGTTATGTTGGCCGAGCTGCTGGGTTTGAGGGAGAGCGAATACCGACCCATGATAGTGGACGGACAGCTCCATCTACGTCACTTGGCAGATTTTTTTATTCATCGCAGGGACGATCCAGCTTACTATTCAGGTCAGACTTCTGCTTGTATGATTTTTGCCTTTTCTCAGATGCTCTTAGTTACCGGTGATGCCATTCTGGTAGACCCCCTGATTATTTGGGTCGTAGCTGAGGCCAGACGTGGTCACTTAGTGACTCCCATTTTGTTGGCGGAGACACTGAATGGGTTAGATGCCTTGGTTCAGTCTCGGGTTGACCATTTTCGGGGTAGCCCATACCTGCTATATATGTGGGTTACTGAGAGATTTCGGTATCTAGAGCCCCATCTCCCCTGGGATTCTCGGAATTTCTTTCTTCGCCCTGATTATGCCTTGATTCACTGCCTGTCATCATTTGATTGGGCAGTCCATTTTTTTGAGTCCTCTTCTTCGATTCGTTGGGAGATTCTGTGGTGGCGTGTGAGGACTATGATTATGAGTACGGGACGGCAGAACTACCTTCGGTTTCAGGGTCTGAGAGAGACATCATTCTATATACCCGAGCGGCTGACGAGACAGTTTGGCGTCCCACTGAGTGTACCCCTTCCATTGAGAGATTTCTCTTCAGTGGCTCTTCCCATTACCCATAGATTGGAGACTACACTGCGAGGTTTATAGTCACCCGCTATACTCAACGATTCCATGGAGGAGAGGTTGGCCTTACCCAGGCGACTTGGTCTGACGTTGTGTTGCATATCTGGCGTCGGGTTCGCCAGTCCATTAAGCATGAGCCTATGATGATGAGATGGTTCTAGTTCGCAGATTCCCGAGTGACGGATGAGACGGTTCTTGCTTCATATCATGCCATGGAGCGCGAGAGGATCTTGTATTCTGTGACTGACTGATGGGTTGATGGTTTCGTTTGATGGATGGATTCTTTGTGAAATCGTTTTGGGTTTGGGATAGTGAAAAGATATAGGGAGAGTGTGTAGAAAATGATGTAAGCATGTAGGTTGTTTTTGTATGAAAACTTTGGCTATATATATATAGAAAATCTCTTTCTGTCCCTTTTTGGGGCTCAGGTCTCCGTAGTTCATGTATACAACTCTACTGATAATATTTCTTTAATCGATCGAGGTTAACTGGTGAGTTTAATTCTTGGCCATCGATATCAGTAAGGAGAACGGCACCCCCAGACAGTATCTTAGTGACGATGTATAGGCCTGTCCATTTTGGCGAGAATTTTCCTCGTGGGTCTCGAGCCGGTTCACGGATTTTTTTGAGTACCAATTCTCCAACTATGATGCCTCTATTTTGAATTTTCTTATTAAAGGCTTTTGCGACCCGCTTTTGGTACCCCTGATGTTGATACGAAGTTTTCAACCGTTTTTCATCGATCATAGCCAATTCTTCGTACCGAGCCGTTATCCAATCACTTTCAGTGACTTGGTTTTCCAAGATAACCCGTAAAGAAGGTATTTCCATTTCCACTGGAAGAATCGCTTCCATTCCGTATGTGAGGGAGAAAGGCATTGACTTTGTTGAAACTCTTTCAGTGGTACGATACCCACAGAGTGCATATGGAAGTTTTTCGGGCCAATCCCTGCCGAATTTTACCATCTTGCTAATAATGTTCTTTAAATTCTTATTGGCAGCCTCAACAGCCCCGTTAGTTTGCGGGCGGTATGGAGAGGATTTGTGGCGTTTGATTATGTATTCCTCCATAATCTCGTTAGCTTCACCTTCAAAGTGCGTCCCATTATCGGATATGATTTCGTGTGGTACCCCATATCGGCATATGATGTTGTGTCGGATGAATCGAGCTACCTTTTTAGCGTTCAAATCTTTGTAAGATTCGGCTTCAACCCATTTGGTGAAGTAATCGATAGCCACTAGGATGTATTCATGCCCATTGCTTCCTTTGGTGAGATCTTACCGATTATGTCGATACCCCAGATGGAGAATGGCCATGAAGATGTCATAGGATACAATTCTTTTGGTGGGAGTTTTTGTGCCTTGGCGTATATTTGGCATTGATGACAACCCTTAACATACTCGAAGCAATCCTTTTGCATTGTTAGCCAGTAATACCCTTGACGAACTATCTTGCATGCCAAAGTATGACCGCTCATATGTGGGCCGCATTCTCCACTATGGATTTGTTCCATTATGGCTTGGGACTTTTCCTCGTTGAGGCACTGAAGATGTATACCATCATCATTTTGTTTGTATAATTTTCCCGTACAGATAATGAATCTGGATGCAAGTCGGCGAAGTGCGACTCGAGTGGCTTTGCCAGCATTTTATGGGTATTCATTGTGCTTGAGTAGTTGCCAGATATCATAATACCAAACACTTTTGTCAATTGTGCTTCCGCTTTCAACATCGAGTGATAGACAAAATACTGGGTTAGCCCGCTTCTGAATTTGGATATGAATTTCCTCTTTCTCCCTCGGAATTTCGATCATAGAGGCTAGGGTAGCCAAAGCATCAGCAAAGTTATTCTGCGTTCTTGGGATATAGAAGAACTCAGCACAATCAAATTTCTCAGAAGTTTCTTCGAGTTGGGCCAAAAAGGGTACAAGCTTTTCCTCTTTGATCTTCCACTTTTTCAGAACTTGATGAATAATGAGGGCAGAGTCCCCAAACACTTGGATTTTGCGAACTCCTTTCTGTAAAGCGATTTCCAACCTAATGATATAAGCTTCGTATTCCGCGATGTTGTTAGTACAGGGAAATTCCAAGCGAAAAGACAAAGGGGCGTGGGTTTGATCTGGTGAAATTAATAAGATCCCGATTCCATTTCCATTTCGATTGCAAGCACCATCAAAGTACATTTTTCATTTATCATCTATCATAATCTCCATGATACCCTTGTCGGGAAATTCAAATTCCTGTAGCTCGGTATCGATGATAGGGTTCCCGGCTAGGTGATCCGCTATGACTTGCCCTTTAACAGCCTTTTGGGTTATGTACGAGATATTGAATTCGGAGAGCAAAAACACCCATTTAGCCATTCTGTTGGTTAGTACCGGCTTCTCAAACAAGTATTACAAGGGATCCAGGCGTGAAATTAAGATTACTGAAAAAACCAACATGTAATGCCGCAACTTTTGGGTGGCCCAAACCAGTGAAGCACATGATTTTTCTAATGGTGTGTAATTTCGTTCTCCTGGAGAAAGCTTTTTGCTGAGATAATATATTGCTTGTTCGGTTCTCGTTTTCAGCAAATGTTGTGCTAACATTGCCCCTACCGACGAGTTGTTGACTGACATGTACAATATCAATGGGATGCCCACTTGAGGAGGTGCTAGGACTGGCGGGTTGGACAAATATCGTTTGATTTTATCGAATGCTTCTTGTCATTGTTCGTTCCATTGTCCATCAGATCTCTTTTGAAGTAGTTTGAAAATTGGCTCACATGTTTGAGTCAGTTGCGAGATGAATCTGCTTATGAACTGCAACCTTCCGAGGAAACCCCGAATTTCCTTCTCAGTCTTAGGAACTAGCATCTCTTGAATAGCTTTAATTTTTGCCGGATCAACTTCGATTCCCTTTTTACTGACTATATAACCCAGCATTTTGCCTTTAGTGACACCGAATACACACTTCTGAGGATTCAAGCGCATCTGAAATCGAATAAGTCTTTCAAAGAAGATCCGAAGAGTCTCGACATGGCTTTCTCGGTCCAGTGATTTGATAATCATGTCGTCCACATATACCTCAACCTCTTTGTGAATCATGTCGTGGAATAGTGTGGTTGCGGCTCGTTGATATGTAGCCCCGGCATTCTTTAACCCAAACGGCATGACGGTGTAACAGTAAGTACCCCACGGTGTGATGAAAGCTGTTTTTTCTTGATGATCAGGGTGCATTTTGATCTGATTATACCCGGCAAACCCATCGACGAATGATTTCAATGCATGATTCCCAGTATTGTCGACAATGAGATCTATATTTGGCAGGGGAAAATCATCTTTTGGACATGTAGCATTTAAATTCCGATAGTCCACGCAAACTCGTACTTTGCCATTAGCTTTTGGTACAGGCACAATATTTGCAAACCAAATAGGGTATTCAACAACCCTAATGAATTCGACATCTAGTTGCTTTGTTACTTCATCTTTCACCTTGAGAGACCATTCGGGTGTTAATTTTCTTAACTTTTGCTTGACGGGTTTACATTCGGGTTTTGTGTGTATCTCATGCATTACAATATTGGTATGTAAACCCGGCATATCAGCATATGACCAAGCAAAAACATTGACGAATTCTTTCAACAAATTTTCTAAATCCGTCTTTTCATCATTATTTAACTCGGGCCCGATTTTTAGTTCCTTTTTATCATCACTGGTTCCTAAATTTATGGTGATAGTGTCCCCGTCAATGGGTTGTATTCTTTGTTCATCATTCAAGTTCTCATTCATTACTTCCACATTATAAGAATTAAAGTAAGGGAAAACACTGACAATTTTATTAATAGAAATATCATTTTGTACAGATAACATACATTCCAACTCTCGTATATCTCTATCAATATTCTTTTCTTTCTTTTTGTACCTCCTCTCTTCTTCGATGGGGCGGATGAGGTGCACAGGGTCCCCGAGGTAATCTCCTTCAAGTGTCATTACTTCGAACATATTTCCCAACATGTCTTCTTCTTCGAATGGCTCGACGGGCGGTTGGGTGATCTTTAACTGAGACGTGAGGGTGTCAGTGAAACCCTCACCTTCATATAAGTCTTCTTCGAAGAAAATTTCTAACCCCGGTTGTATTTTTCCTTCTTTACCGACCCATGGCTCTTGAAACCCACAATAAGGGAAGTTTTCACCCTCTTTTACAAACCATCCATTTAACGAACTATCGGTGAATATGGCGCTTCTCATTCGGCTAACATCTCCCATATATCCCAACCCTGCAAGAGGACTCGATTGTCGGTGTGGCTCGATCATTTGTGCAATCCCGGCTTGATATTTTCCTAGACCAATTCCCGGTAAGAATTTCATTTTCCTCATCATTTGCACTACCCATGAGTTTATGGTTGACATGTCGTCGGGAGGTAGATATCTCACACTCTGAGTGGTGAGAGCTTGTACTTTTGGTTCATATGAAAACCCCCCAAGTTGGACATCTTGGCTACCAATTCCCAACACAGGCGAGTCTTTGGGCACTATGGTTCTTTCGGGATCCCCGTTAATGATGATGATATCTCCGTTAAAAGGGATTTTTATTTTTTGATGAAGGGAAGAAGGAAGTGCACCAACTTCATGCAACCATACTCGACCCAATAGCAGATTGAAACTCGACGAAATATCGATGACTTGAAACTCGGTCATGAATGTTGCCGGTCCCATTTTCATATCAATCATGACGGAACCCAATACCTCCCGCTTAGTATTGTCATATGCTCGAACCGTGACCGGAGATTCTTCTAGCATGGTCAAATCGATACCCAAACGGATCGCGGTTTTCAACGGGCATACATTGATTGTAGAAACATTATCCACTAGAACATATGGTATAGACATTCCACAGGCCACAACGGTAATATGCAAGGCTTGATTATGATCCCGGCCAAGTGCTGATAGATCTTCGTCGGAGAACCCGAGCATTTGCTTTTGCACCCCCATTGAGGCGATCATTGCTGTCAATTCGTTCGGGGTAGCTTCAAGAGGAACGATTAATTCATCTAGCATTTTCATCAATGCCACACGGTGGGGCTTGGATGCCACCAAGAGTCCCCAAATTGAAATTTGGGCCTGTTTTTCTTTAATTGTTCCACAACACGCCCTTCTTCCAGATTCTTTGCCGGTTCTTTGTAAGGAGTAATAACGGTAGGTTGTTTGTTACTCGGTGGTTGGTAGACCCTCCCAGAGCGAGTCAACTGTTGAACCCATGTCGCTACCGGATCAACTATACCTTCAGGTGATTCAGTAGAGGTTGTAGGTGCCTTCTCTTCAACTTGAGACACTCGGTTCCAATCGAAGGCAATCATGTTAACTTGTGATGGGTACTGGCTTTGGTACATATCTTTCCTTGTTGTTTTCCCACGGTTATACCCTAGGCCTTATCGTTTCGATTTGTCTTTGAATTGCGAAAAGTGAGTGATTCCCTGGTTTTACTTCCCAAGCCGGAGTCCTGGTATAAATTGCATTCGTTCCATCCACCCCATAACTTTCGAATTAACCATTTTTTGCAATGGCAGAGCAGAAGTTTCATCGACGCATAAACCCAATAATGTTTCATCTTTGGTTTCCTTGAGAACTTTCGAGGCTTTTTCCGGAGTAGGTGAAAGCTTTTTATAGCCACATTTCAATATTTCAACATTTCTCACATCTACGACAGGTTTGATCAACGATACAGGATCTGGTAAATCAAAATCTTCCCCGATGGAATTAATTCGGTGATTGGGGAAGGGATTTCTCGCGACATTAGGTGTTGACGGATCAGGTATTCTTTTGCTATCAATAAGGTTTTGAATAGCATGTCGCAGGGCCATGCAACTGTCGGTAGTGTGTCCGAACCCTTAGTGGTACTCACAATGCTCGTTCATATTCCAATGGGGTGGTATTTGTTATGGTAAAGGCCTTGGGTTCACGGGATATATTATCCCAACTTCTTTCAATTGTTCATATACCTTCCCCAAAGGTCCCGGCAACTGCGAAAAGTGTTTATCTCGTGATCGATTCTGGTCAAATGCCCTGGAATTGTTGTTGTTGTTACGGTACTCGAGTGTAGAATACCCTAGTGCAGAATAATTCCCGACATTCTTCGCGGAGTTTTGATCATAGGGACTGTTAAAATAACCCCTACCAAAGGACCCGTAAGAGGTGACTTGATTGATGGCTGAAGTAGAAGTCTTTTTGTATTGTGATGCGGACTTCTTGGTTTCAGCTTGCTTTGCTAGTTCTTCCTCAATCTCATTGCCGACGTGTAGTAAGGCTTTGAACTTACCAAAGAATTGATGCCCCATTTGAGTTCGAATTTCTGGCTTCAAATTCTTAACAATCATCCCTAACTGTTCTTCCTCATTGAGGCGTTCCACCATTTGGGCTGCTAATTCCCTCCATCTTGTAACGAACTCGCTAATGCTATCGCCTTCCTTCTGTTTGGCCATTTCCAGGTGTTTTCTCGTAACCTTGAGCTCTTCATTAGTCTTATACTGAGCTACAAATTCTTGAACGATAGCGGACCATGATCTGACACAGTGTTTCTCAAGATTCAAAAACCAACTCTGGGCTGGTCCTGCCAGAGTTAGATGAAAGGAATTGGCTAATTCAACCTCACCAATATCGTAAATCCTCATCGATCTGACGTAAGATTTCAGATGGAGTTCCAGCGGCGTAGTCCCCGTGAACTTCGGGATCGAGGGCATTTTGAAGCCCATCGGGTAACGAGCTTCAGGGTACAAGTTGTAGCTTTGCATCTGGGTTAAGTCATTCAAACTTTCGGCCATCTTTTGGGTAAGTACCTTTACTTGTTCTTTAAGTTCGGATAGGTTTTTATTCCCTCGATGAGTCTCCATTGGTGATGGGCCCTCCCCTTGAATACCCATTGGCGTTCTTACCGGTTCATAATATGGATCCCGATAAGGTTCATGTATTGGTTGCATCTGCGGAGGAGCTTGATCAATTGGGTCTTGTTGTAGCCAATTATTGACTGGATCATGCATAGCCTTTGGTTTGTTTAAATGCTCAAACGGAGGTGGTACTTCGGTGTGAACTGAGAGTGGTAGTGGTGGTGGAAAAACCGGAGCTTCTCTTGTCGGTTCTGTCATACGTCCCTTGGCCAATTCGTCCAGTTTGGCACGAGTATTCTGATTGTCAGTTAAGAGCATGGTCAGACTTTGATTCAGATTCATCAGCATCCGGCACATATCTTCAGGATTGAGTAACGGAACATTCCCATTTCCACTTGAGCTAGCTAGATTTGGGTCAGCATTCAAAGGCGGAGTGTGATGTAGCGGTTGACCCCCCATAGTATTATTCTGAGGTATCCCGTGGTTCGGGTAGAACGGATTGGGCGGCGGATCCGCTGTATTATTGAATTGGTTGCCCACATTCCTGTTCGGTGTGTTCTGATCCATATTTTCGAAAGAGTTTGGTCTGACAAGTCGTCCGGTACTATCTCTTCCAGCCCACGCAGAGGCCCGGATGGAATGAATATCTGATGCCATAAAAAAGAACAAATTCGATCGCGCGCATTCCTCGAAAAATAAGAACAATATATCATTTAAAAATTACCGGACCTTATCCAGAAATACATCGATCGGGATGACGCTAAGCACACAAAAAGTTTTCCTTAGCTGAGATCGAAAGCAGACCAACGGCAACAACTTGAGAGCCCCGTATAGAGGTAGGGTAGGAACAAAGTTCCATGGGTTCCCTGACCGTCTATAGTTTTGGAAAATCATTTTGGAAAGAATTTTTAGAAAAAGCATTTAAAAACACGGGAAGTTCTCTCCTCATGAGTTGCTTTACTCATGGAATCAGGGCCTTCGCTCACTAGATTCTCACGACCTTCGGTCATTAAAACAATGCAGAAAATCTTTGTGTTCTAAGCTGACTCCCCTATATGCAAGCGTGGTATAAGAGGGTAAGGTTTAAGGCTCCCTCCTATTTGGCAGGTCTTACGATATACCTCAAGAGCACAGGTACATGTAAGGACCTTTTGATACACATCCCGGGTACATGAGTGTTCTCGTCACTCTATATACCTCGGTAAATACTTGGCCAAGGAGAGTGGTCCCAGGCGCTTTTGGCTAGTGCAGACTGTGAACACCCCAATCCACGACTCTCGTGTGAATACTGATTTTCTTAAAACAGGCATATAGCATTTAATCCTGAGTCATCATGCATATAGAAGACCGTTAGGAAAGACTCCAATTTCGGACGCGTTGGGAGTCTGATATAACCTTTGTTGCCTCTTCGCTTACTAGGACGGGGATCGACCTACCCGGTCAGGTCGCGGGGTGCAGGGCAGCGCCCCGTTAGAAAATCGAGTTTTTTTCGAGTGTTTCTGTGCATTTTTGTGAGCCAGCCGCAGCCCCCAACCGCACGTACCAACCGTACGGCTACCTGCCAGCCGTGCGGTTGGCACCCTAGCTGCAAGCCCCAGCCGCAAACCCTAGCCGCACCCCCTGCGGTTGGCCTCTTTTAGAGTGTTTTAGGCGAAAATTTTCCCTATAAATAGGACCCTTGGGGTCTCATTTGGCATCATCAACACTCAATAGTGTTTTTAGTAAGTAGAAACTCTGTCAAAATTATTAGAGAGTCATTTTAGAGAAATTATGAGAGAGAGAACTTCTAAAGGGAGAAAGTTTTAGAGAGAGAAAGTCCTAGAGAGAGAAAGGAGCAATCAAGGCAAGGTTTTTATTTCTTCTTCAAGAATATCAGGTACGTTTTTCTACCACTCTACTGATTTCAATACTACATTTAAATACTAGTTTTAATACAGAAAATTAGATAACTTGCAAAGAAGTTCGCTACTTTCTAAACTAGTCTTTTCTAAGTTTTACAAGATATTCAAAATCCGTTTTGACACGTTTTCAAAACAAACAAAAACACAAAAAAAGTTTCTAAACAAGTGGAACTACGAGACTCTGATTTCATTCTACGAATGAATACGTAGGCGCTCGCAAAGCTCGAGTCCGATTTCAAAATACCGTTTTAAATCAAATTCACCCGAAAAGGACTATTCCGAAAACTATTTAAAATTACTTGCAAGATGTCTAAAATAGGAATTAAATACATGATCCATTAAGAGACCGAAAGGGCGAATTGGGTGCCTAACACCTTCCCAATTCATAACATAGTTCCCGAACCCTAGCAAAGTATATTTTAAACTCTGGTTTCAAACGTATGAAAGATAATTCACTTTCGAATTGTCCTTCGTACGACCTTTTGTTTGTTTTCTTGTAAAATAAACTGGCGACTCTACAAAACACATTTTCCTTCAAAATCAAGAACGAGGACTCTTCTCTCGGGTCGCGGGTCCGGATTCTCACACATACCCGCAAGTCCACGGCCTAGTCACGACTCTAGTCCCGAGGTTGATAGGGTAAATTCACACTCGCGAAAATGCATGATAAGACGTGAGTGCGTGCAAAATAACAATATGGCAGTTGATTATTAATCAACTCTTTATGGTTTGTTATGATAATTTACACAATTTTAATTATGAAAAAGATTTTCCTCACATAATTAGCAAATAAAGGCAACAAGGTATCTACCTATATCGCTTCTATGTTATCCTAAAACTAAGGCTTGCAGTCCTATATTTAATAAATAACAGGAATTAAATATATGATCCATTGTATAAGAGCTTAGTTCTCAGGATCCCCAGCAGAGTCGCCATTGTGAGAATTCGGACCTCCGACCCGAGAAGTCCTCGTTCTCGGTTTTCTTTATTTTTAAAGGAAAAATATGTTTTGTAGAGTCGCCAGTTTGTTTTACGAGAAAACAAACAAAAGATCGTACAAAGGACAATTCAAAAATGAATTATCTTTCATACATTTGAAACTAGAGATTTATTTTGAAAACATACTTTGCTAGGGTTCGGGAACTACATTACGAATTGGAAAGGTGTTAGGCACCCAATTCGCCCTTTCGGTCTCTTAATGGATCATGTATTTATTTCCTATTTTAGATATCTTGCAAGTAGTTTGAATGGTTTTCAGAATAGTCCTTTCCGGATAGATTTACTTTAAAATAATATTTTGAAATCAGACTCGAGCTTTGCGAGCGCCTACGTATTCATTCGTAGAATGAAATCAGAGTCTCGTAGTTCCATTCTTTTTAGAAACTATTTTTGTGTTTTAGTTTTGTTTTGAAAACGTGTCAAAACGGATTTTAGATTTCTTGTAAAACTTTAGAAAAGATTTATTTTGAAAGCAGTGAACTTCTTTGCAAGTTATCTAATTTTCTTAATTAAAAACAATATTTATATGAAGTATTGAAATTAGTAGAGTGGTAGAAAGACGTACCAGATGCGCTTGAAGAAGAAATAAGAACCTTGCCTTGATTGCTCCTTTCTCTCTCTAGAAATTCTCTCTCTAAAACTTTCTCTCTTAGAATTTCTCTAAAATGACTCTCTAATAATTTTGACAGAGCTTCCCCTTACTAAAAACTCTATTGAGTATTGATGTCCCAAAATGAGAGCCCAAGGGTCCTATTTATAGCAAAAATCCCGCCAAAAACGCTCCAAAAGAAGCCAGCTGCAGGGGGTGCGGCTAG
The DNA here is from genome assembly GCA_021464415.1 of Lonicera japonica. Lineage (NCBI taxonomy): Eukaryota > Viridiplantae > Streptophyta > Magnoliopsida > Dipsacales > Caprifoliaceae > Lonicera > Lonicera japonica. Next base: position 47,874 of record JAKCWG010000898.1, read on the forward strand.
GGCCTGCGGTTGGTACGTGCGGTTGGGGCTTGCGGCTGGGGCGTGCGGCTTCGGCTGAATTGTGCAGCTGGTGCCTGTGGTTGGGGCTGCGGCAAGGTGCCAACCGTACAGTTGGTGCGTGCGGTTAGGGGCTGCGGCTGGACCTCTGGAAAATGTACAGAATCACCAAAAAATACCAAAATTCTAACGGGGCAGCATCCTAGTAAACAAAGAGGCAACAAAGGTTGTATCAGACTCCCGGTGGATCCGAAATTGGAGTCTTTCCTTGCAGTCTTCTATATGCATGATGACTCAAGACTAAATGCAAGATGCTCGTTTTATTCACACGAGAGTCGTGGATTGGGGTGTTCATACAAACCAAAACCTATTAAAATGTACATATAATCCTTTTACAATAGATACTCCACATATAAGAAAGATCATATATTCAAAGCCTCCAATGAGGTCCCAATACAAAATAAAATAGTTCTACAACAATGTTCCAAGAGTACAACAAGCAGTAGGATATGTAATTTATACAGTACTGAATCATGATCTCAATTTATGGGAAAGTATGATACTAGTCGTTCCCAAACGACTTTGGAAATCAGAGGTCGTCAGAGTTACTAGACTCCATAAACGCACCATCCCCAGGAACACCTGCAAAACTTGGTTTGGAAAATATGAGTGAGCCAAACGGGCTCAGTGGGAACTATAAGAGTTCGTATAGGAAAGTAGGTTGGAAACCATGCATGCCATGCAATACAATTTAATGAAAGTAAATTTAGTTTATATGCTACTTCTCTGTAATAAATCACCTCAGGGTAAAACAAATTTCTTTTTGTATATACAATTGTAATTACATATATATGTAACACATCTCTGAAGCAGCCAATGCACAAAAAACCTTTCGTGATATGTCTATATAATGTATATATACATCATCATACTGTATATGCCACAACACCGCGACTAGATCTGTCACATCAATCATATATCATCCTCACGTCTAGGATTTTCATATGTGTGCACACGGATCGCGATCAAACTTGGTTTCTTCTGCCCCCAAGGAAGGGACCACCTATCGGGTCCACCTAGACGCTATCTCACGCAGCCACAAAGACATACACTACTATAATCCTCATGTAGCAACCAAGGCATACGCTACGGGTATCACCAATATCTATCTAGTACGAACGATGTGGCCATCTGATAATATATCCAAATAAACTCCAAAGGATAGTAAACGCATCAAATCAAGGAAATCATAAGAACATATATAATTCAATAGATGTGGATCTGTATATACATACATTCCATATGTATTCGTATAACTCGTATATATGTATCCATTCTAGATATGTGTACATGTACATATTGTAAAACATGTAGTGGTATTGTTGTTGTACTTGGACTAGGCCCGCCTGGTCCGTCAACTAATGGCACAATGAAAAACATCATGAATTGGAGAGGCACTATAAGATTTCTATCAATGTGGCACCAAACCAAGAATAATCTTCTTTTCATAGTATGAAAGTTTTATATAGACCTCCCCTTGAGACCATAACACTTTGTTTATACATAAAGGATTTATAATCATGCCCAGCACAGTTACGGACTGGCCAAATAAGTAATAAAATACATAAATTACAAACCAGTAGTCGAAGTAAAACAACAATATCACAAATAAGAGTAATCAAGGCCGAAGCCTACTTTTGAAACCATGTATAGCAGTGTATATATGCGTGTTAGAGTACACAGTACCTTATCGTATATGTATATAAGGGTTTTGTACAAATCTTACCAAAAACAATATAGAAATTGGGGATTATCATAAAATCCATAATATATAATCATATTAAGTATAAATCAAACCAATTGTCAAGAAGAATTAATCCCAAAACCCCATGAATATGCGTTTATAGAAAAAGCCCTAGGTTTGGTTTGATTTGAGATGAATAAGTTGTAATCGTAAGAAAACTTGTTAAAATACTATTGTTCCCACATATTGAGGGTTAATCCCTCAAAAAATTGCGGAAGAAACGAGCCAAGAAAGTGCACACGCGAAAACCCCCAATTTAAGCTCCAAAACCCTAGCTGTGGCTTCTTAAGGAGGAAGGAGATGAAAATGATGATGAAGATGATGGTGATGACATTAGTTTGGTGTGGAATAATAAGCATAGATTGATCCTTCAATATCTCCTCAACTCACTTCTCACTTCTCTCTCTAAAAGCTCTCCAATCGTGGGGTTAAAAATGAGGAAAGAAAGAGAAAAAGATATATAAAAACCCTTGCCAGCCCGATGTAGTCGACTACATCTTCTCATGGAGTCGACTACTTCACTTCACTTCCATGTAGTCGATTTCATAGGCTTACTTTGGCCTTCTTCAATTTTTGGTCAACAACTTGACTTCGCTAGCACTTTTGGACATCAAGGAGCTGGAATTAGGTCTCGGCCAAAACACGAAAGTTGTAGAATGGATCAAAATATAGAAATAGGCACAAACTTAGACTCATTTGGAGTTCGGATGAAGAATATATGGACTTCCAAAGTTGGTTCGAAACAAGCAAATCGCGTAAGACCAAACATGTGATTTTCGGAGCCGATTTCCGTCTGAGCCACCCAAAATAACTCATGGTCATTATAACACACTTAAATATGTTAATATGACTTATTGAAAGTTTCCAGACCATGCCAACCTTCCCAGAACTAAATTTGGCTATCCGGAGCCCGAGTCTGCCTTATATGCGATATGAGTCGTGATTTTGCAAGAGATGCTTAAACAGGATGTTACAATCTCCCCTCCTTATTAAATTTCATCCTCAAAATTCCCATAGGATAGTGTTTCTGAATTTCCCATATAGTTTCCCTTCCTTAAAAAAGAAAAACTACACTTGCCAATGGAAAGGATTCCGAACTCAAGGATTAGAACAAGAGGAATAATCTTATCAAACGATAAAGAAGAAAGATCACATGACTAAAGTTACCTAATTCATTCTCTCTCACAAGCCACAACATCTTTAATAGGTTCAATGGAAAGAGATACTGACCAAACATGAGGGTTTTCAACCGCCGATATACATGAACGAAGTAGCGAAAGATAGAACTTTCCTTATGGACCCTCTTTCTCTCACTCAACTTATTGAGCAAAGAAAAAATCTTGTCTTTACCAACCCAATTTCTAATCACCATGTTCTTCAACTTGATATTGGTACTCTACTCAATATCCGCCTCTAAATGGCTTTAGAAGTTTCTAACTCAAGAAACTTAAGGTGATCAATTTGCAATACGGGGTGATTGCAGTTCTGTAACAAGAGATTAAGTTGGTAATCCTCAAATAAGTTCTCAAGTGACAGTAAGTTTTAAATACGGAAGGGTTTTCAGTGTCTTATTACACAAGAAAAAGGTACCATCTCCAAGGAATCATAGAGTGATTGATGGTTCCAAAACTTGATGGCTAGATGTATACACGGTATATGGGTAACCTCTCTCTCCTATTTCAGTTAAGATACTATGGTGTTATCCAGCCAGTAGAAAAATAGCTCTACTAGAGGTTAGAGGCACCATACCAAAATCATTAGGGTTTGAATACGGAAATCAAATTCCATATCCTGCTTTGAAATTCTAATTGGATTCTAATTCCATCTAATCGGAACAAGAAGATGAGGAAAAATGCATGGATCGATTTCCAAAAGATGAATCAGAATAACTCACAAAATTCAGAATTCAAATTCTTAGGAGGTCGTTTCAAAATACAATAGGCAGTTATACTAACGAATACATTCTTTGCCCTGAATGTCTTCTCTTAGCCTATATGAATTCTTGAACTGAGAATGAAATTTTAGTGGACATCGAGTAAACTTTAGACTAAGAGGATAGGCTCACAGAGGGCTCACTAAATTATAGAGAATGCTTGAAGTCCTCTCATCTGAATACATGATCTCGTGATCACTTCGTAATCATGACCCCAACTATTCCACTAGTAATCCAAGAGGTGAAGTATTGTAACACACTAGCATGAATCGACTGACATGGTATGAATAATACATATTCGAACTGTAAGGATTTCCCAGTAATGCATTTGTAATGCATATTATTTCCAATAAGGGGAATTAATAGGGCTTACCTTGTCTCCCCCTTAACAAACAATAAACATACTTCTCTGGAAAATCTCTTGGGGAAATCACTATACACAGGGCGAAAATGAGACTCACTGTACGTTGGCATGATCTTAGGAGAGTTCATACTTCCCCTAGGGTGTAATTCATGTCTGATAGAATAATCCATACTGTTATCTCGAGCTAGAACAAGCTTTGACACACGTATATATATATATATAAGTGTGAAAAGAAAAGGAAATAGCGGTGAAAATGAAGTTTACTTTCCTTAATTGAGTGTCGACTCCCCTTCTTAAAGGGTTTGCCGGAAATCGGCATCAATAAGGCTTGAATCCAGAGTAGTGCTTCAAATCCCAAGCTAGCATCAAGAGGGGAATAGGAAGGTCTCAAACTTAAAATGCTTATTTCATCATCATCCGAATTCTTGAGATGAGGTAGGAGAAATTCTTACCAGAACACTCACTCTAACTTAAAATATGATTTTCTGCTCCAGACTTCTCCTTTAGCAAAAACTCGCTTTACAACTAGCATACACATCACTCTAATTAGATGTCCACATAGGAGGTTGGGAAAGATTTCTCGAAAATGCTCATCTCACCGAGGCTAACTCAATAAGAGTCAAGCAATGGTACACCTCGTGTCTCAGAGGCACTGCACCTTTTTAGCATGAGGAGAGTTCAAAAACTGAGTTCACTAAGCCACCTTTTGATATGTCATTATGCTATCATTGATCATTTCGAACAACTTCCTCCATTATGATGAACGAAAAAAGATTCAAGTTGAACGTGTACCCAAAGCTCCACTTAAGAAATAATAAGGGAAATGAAATAGAAGAGCATAAAGTTCTACTAAGGGTTCTATTCCCTTTCGCCAGGAGATATAACCGTTAAACAAACACTCTTCCTCGAGATTTACCAGAGGAGTTCACTTTTAATCCTTTTACAAACCAATTTCTCAAGGTTCAGATACACTATACTCAACAAATGTAAGAGGCTTACAAAAGGAATAATCACCCTAACCTCGAATCAACAAGTCATCAAGCTTTCGCTGCATTACTCTGATAGGTCCCCCTAACGAAGATGGAAAAGAATTGTACTTCAGACGAATACATTGTGGGTTCCTTATCGCGAAAGAAGGATAGGATCGCAGCTAATAAAGGTGAGATGCCTTGTGGATATCGTTTGAAAGATTATCCCCCATTACTTTAGGGGACAAGGCATAATATAGATACACTGGATATAGCGGTCATTGAATGGTTCTCGTTCCCAATTAAATTTACTTAACTAACCAAATGAGGATTTGAGTCCAAAATAAGCATATTCAATGCTTTTCTCTAGACATGAACACCTTCAACTGCTAATTCTCGAAAGAAAATATATATAATATGTCTCACCACTGGTATCTACTTTCTATCACCAAGAATACAACAACCATAATCACATACCAGTTATTGGCACCCGTAAGAAGGCTCAGACATCATCCACATCGAATCGAGACTCTTAGGATAGAGTACGCAGGTATACACGACCAAACTGTACCACTCCATTATTCCATATCAGATCTAGACTCATGAGATAGAATATGTGCGTATGCATGACTAAACTTGGTCATTCTCGTACATTCCATGTGGGTTTTCAAGAAAATTTGCTCACCATTCCACTATAAAATAGTTATCCTGCCAAAGAGATCTCTCAAGCCAAATGATGTCTAGAACAATATAAAAATTTACTCGCAACAAAGTAGTCAATCTGAACATAATCCATAGAATCCCTCTCTCGTAACTAGACTTACAAGTTCGAACGCGGCCATATAGTTACAGAGGGACGATCATCCACGCACTAGGTTCACCCTGCAAGAAATTGAAGAAGAAGCAATGGGGTAAACACGGGGAATAGAACTTTAGCAGCGACTGTCCTACGAGTATGCCACGTTCTAACCTCAGTCAGCAGTAATGGACTGGTGGTTTATTAGATAGTCAATCGTTGGCCGGTGGATGACTATAACATAATCCAGCAGTCGCCTTTTGCTCACTTAATGGCAGAACTAATCCCGAACACAAATCATATATGTGAAACAAGCAATATAGGAGCCAATGGTTGAAATAATTTACGAAAGAGGCCAAAAGAATTATGCTAAAACTTTGTGGATGGATGTAGCCAAGAAAAGCCACATCTCCTTCCACAATTCTCCAGTTTTCCAAATTTTCTAACGGTAGAATCCTCTTGCACGAGAGCGTATCGATCTTCCGAGGAATACTATAGCCGCTCACACCCCTAATCTCGGATCTACACATGAATTTCCCCGAGGAAAATGTCAAACCTATAGCTCTGATAACAACTTGTGACGCCCCAAAATCCCGTTCAGAGGATTTCGCCTCCGGGACCCGGCTAGTCACAGTGTGATACGTGACGATGGGTGTTAAGGAATAAATTATAACTTATATAAAAAAAGAATTATTGATAAAGCCATGTATTCTGGAAAATTTCGACATGTGGAGTTTGTTCATAGAGCAAACCAAAACCTGTTAAAATGTACATATAATCCTTTTACAATAGATACTCCACATATAAGAAAGATCATATATACAAAGCCTCTAATGAGGTCCCAATACAAAATAAAATAGTTCTACAACAATGTTCCAAGAGTACAACAATCAATAGGATATGTAATTTATACAGTATAGAATCATGATCTCAATTTAAGGGAAAGTATGATACTAGTCGTTCCCACACGACTTTAGAAATCAGAGGTCGTCAGAGCTACTAGACTCTATAAATACACCATCCCCGGGAACACCTGCAAAACCTGGTTTGGAAAATGGGAGTGAGCTAAACGGGCTCAGTGGGAACTATAAGAGTTCGTATAGGAAAGTAGGTTGGAAACCATGCATGCCATGCAATGCAATTTAATGAAAGTCAATTTAGTTTATATGCTACTTCTCTGTAATAAATCACCTCAGGGTAAAACACATTTCTTTTTGTATATACAATTGTAAATACATATATATGTAACACATCTCTGAAGCAGCCAATGCACGGAAAACCTTTCGTGATATGTATATATAATGTCCCCAACCCAAAGTATAAGAAAGGAAATATATGTAAGCATACATCTTCATACTGTATATGCCACAACACCGCGACTAGATCTGTGACATTAATCATATATCATCCTCACGTCTAGGATTTTCATACGTGTGCACACGGATCGCGATCAAACTCAGTTTCTTCTGCCTCCAAGGCAAGGACCACCTACCGGGTCCACCTAGATGCTACCTCACGCAGCCACAAAGGCATACGCTACTATTATCCTCACGTAGCCACCAAGGCATACGCTACGGGTATCACCAATATCTACCAAGTACGAACGGTGTGGCCATCTGATAATATATCCAAATAAACTCCAAAGGATAGTAAACGCATCAAATCAAGGAAATCATAAGAACATATAAAATTCAACATATGTGGATCTGTATATACATACATTCCATAAGTATTCGTATAACTAGTATATATATGTATCCATTCTAGATGTGTACATGTACATATTGTAAAACATGTAGGGGTATTGTTGTTGTACTTGGACTAGGCCCACCAGGTCTGTCAACTAATGGCACAATGAAAAACATCATAAATTTGGGAGGCAGTATAAGATTTCTGTCAATGTGGCACCAAACCAAGAATAATCTTCTTTTCATAGTATGAAAGTTCTATATAAACCTCCCCTTGAGACCATAACACTTTGTTTATACATAAAGGATTTATAATCATGCCCAGCACAGTTACGGACTGGCCAAATAAGTAATAAAATACATAAATTACAAACCAGTAGTCGAAGTACAACAACAATATCACAAATAAGAGTAATCAAGGCCAAAGCCTACTTTTGAAACCATGTATAGCAGTGTATGTATGCGTGTTAGAGTACACAGTACCCTATCGTATCCGTATATAAGGGTTTTGTACAAATCTTACCAAAAACAATATAGAAATTGGGGATTATCATAAAATCCATAATATATAATCATATTAAGTATAAAGCAAACCAATTGTCAAGAAGAATTAATCGCAAAACCCCATGAAGATGCGTTTATAGAAAAAGCCCTAGGTTTCGTTTGATTTGAGATGAATAAGTTATAATCGTAAGAAAACTTGTTAAAATACTATTTTTCCCACCTATTGAGGGTTAATCCCTCGAAGAATTGCGGAAGAAACGAGCCAAGAAAGTGCACACGCGAAAACCCCCAATTTAAGCTCCAAAACCCTAGTTGTGGCTTCTTGAGGAGGAAGGAGATGAAAATGGTGATGAAGATGACGGTGATGACATTATTTTGGTGTGGAATAATAAGCATAGATTGATCTCTCAATATCTCCTCAACTCACTCCTCACTTCTCTCTCTAAAAGCTCTCCAATGGTGGGGTTAAAAATGAGGAAAGAAGGAGAAGAAGATATATAAAAAGTCTCACCAGCCCGATGTAGTCGACTACATGAAGTAGTCGACTCACTTCACTTCCATGTACTCGACTTCATAGGCTTACTTTGGCCTTCTTCAATTTTTGGTCAACAGCTCGACTTCGCTCGCACTTTTGGACATCAGGAGCTGGAATTAGGTCTCGGCCAAAACACGAAAGTTGTAGAATGGATCAAAATCTAGAAATAGGCACAAACATAGACTCCTTTGGAGTTTGGATGAAGAAGATATGGACTTCCAAAGTTTGTCCGAAACAAGCAAATCGCGTAAGACCAAACTGGTGATTTTCGGAGCCGATTTCCGTCCGAGCCACCCGAAATGACTCATGGTCATTATAACACACTTAAATATGTTAATATGACTTGTTGGAAGTTTCCAGACCATGCCAACCTTCCCAGAACTAAATTTGGCTATCCGGAGAGTGATTCTGCCTTATACGCAATATAGGTCATGATTTTGCAAGAGATGCTTAAACGGGATGTTACAACATGCTATGTGCAGTTTTTGAGCTCTCACCCTATCTCCCCTCTTTAAGAAAGAGAGCCATATTCGCAGATCAAATGGATTTGAAACTCAAGGATTAAAATAAGAGAATAATCTGGTCGGACAATAAAGAAGAAAGACCACATAATTTATTTATCTAATTCATTCTCCCTCATAAGCAACAACCCCTTTAAGAGTTTCAATGGAAGAAGATGCTGATTGAAAACGAAGGCTTTTCACCAGCCAATTCACATAAACAAAGTAGCTGAAGATAAAACTTTCCTTCAATACTTTCTCCCCCTCATCTAATTTATCGAGCAATGCATCGATCTTGTCCTTATCAACCTGGTCTCTAACCGCCACGTTGTTAGAGAGAGTTTTTAGCTATGAGTGTCCACACAAGCAATTCTATTAGAACTTATCTTGAATCTTTTACTGAACTTCTTCAACTTAAAAACCTCGTGTTTTTATACATGGTTAAGACTAAGAAACTGATGGAGACATAAATACAGGATCGTTTGATGTTGCGTATAGATTGAACAAAATACTTTTGCTAAAACTTTATAAGAAAAAATGGATTTCACCTTTGTGGATCATGTAGAAGATCCATATGAGGAGACTAGGGTTTGAAAGCATCAGATTGCGATTTGGTCAGATTTTTTAATTCTCGCTGGGCTGCGAAAATCGATTGTTTTCGCCACCGGAACGACTTCTGATCGCCCTAATTTTTTTTACAATATTAGTAACTTTGCGTTTTGAACGACATATCCAAAAATCAACCCGATCCAACGGTGCGATCAAAAGTTACGATTGATTTACGACTGTTATGCCGAAAACCTAAAGATCTTCTATCATATTCCTTCCGCCATCAAACCTTGCATCGAGTGTGGGCTACGATATCACCAAGATTTTCTCCTCTCAATAGAACAAACCCTAACTCATGAGAATTATTGTTATCTTGAGAAGAGACAAGGCCGGCATATATATAAGGCTACGATAGGGACCTTAAGGAGAAATAAGTGTTTGGGCTTCCTATGGAAAGTTAGAATCCTAATTCTACTATGAATTAGTTCCTTCCATAAATTATAATTCACACCACTAAAGAATTATATTAATGTAACTCGTTGGAAGTCTTCGAGCCATTCCGATCCTTTCAGAGCAAAATATGGCTATCCAAAATCCATATTTGCCTTACACGCGACTTACATTGTGATTCCGAGAAATAGAAATACAGGGTGTTATAGTCTCGTAATGTTATAGTACCTTGTATAGTCATATTAGCATCCTTTGACTCATGTGAATGATCGTTTAGTGATTCGGGTGCTCCGAATCGGTTTCAGTTTGTAAATCATGAGTTTTGGCCTTACGCGATTCTTCGTTTTTAGCAAACTTTGGAGCATCGTAACTTTCTCTTCTTTTATCCAATTTGGGTGATGTTTGTTGCTACTTCTAGGTTTCATATCATTTTACAACTTTTGTGTTTTGACGGTAGTCCAATTTGCACTTCTCGTTGGTCAACACAGGGCTTGAAGTAGGCCTATCGCTAAATTATGTTCGTTCTGTAGCACTTCGGCAGAGCGCTGTCTTTGGCAAATTTATGAGAAATATTAGTCCATAATTTTAGGAAACTTCCTTCTATGAAGTTGTAGATATTTGAAATTACTTTTCGTGGACATAAGGATCAGCTTAATCGGAGTCTCGAGCTAAAAGTTATGTCTGAAATACGAACAGTGCTCCAGAGCCCCAAAGTTATAACTCGGACCGGTATTGGACTTTTGGCATACCTGTCCGGCAGTGGCCAAGGTCGGTTTTGAGTGTTTTTAAGCGACATTTACACCCCCTTTCATCTTAACTTTGAGCTACACATCCAAACACTCCATAGGAGAGCTCTAGAGGGTTCTAGAGAGGGAAAGTGAGGGTTTTCCACTCATCTATCATCGTCCACCATAGATAAAAGTTCCAAATCACACAAACCCACTTCCAAGTCACTATTCATCATCTTCTACCTCCTTCCTGCTAGAGTGATATACTAAAAGCCATAATTTTCTTGTTGGTTTGGATATGTTATAAACTTGGTTTTGCTATTTTAATGAGAATCTTTATGGGCAATGGTTGCATTATATTATTTATTGTGAATGTGTGTTTTTTATTCCATAGTGAGGTGTTGAAGCTGCTCTGGTATCGATTTCCAGTGTGACCACCCATATAATTCAAGTCAACGAAGATGCGGTTGCACATTTTGGAGGGTGTCAAGACTCGAAAATGAATTCAGCTCCCTTGAGAAGGGACCAAGAGACAAATTGCTTAAGTGAGTAAGGCAATCCAAAGCTGGCAAACAAGTCACTTTGTAGCAGTCGGTTATATCTAAATACCCAAGAGAAGTACCCATTGGTTCTAACTCCGATAAGGCAATCAGATTACTGCAATTTGTTATGGTCAACATACGGAGAGAGGTGCAATATTGTAGTAGCCCAATTGGCAAACATGTTAACTCCTCACAAGTGTCGATATGCAAATCTTCGAGGGATTCGAGATCGGGGAAAACGAGTGATTTTATTGGAGAACTAAATATTTGGAGATTTATGATAAATTTGTTGTTCTCCAACAGCCCATTCGAAAGGTAAGTAAGCTCTGCCACTTTATCGATCGACAAAGAAATGAGAGTTGTCAAGTTTCTGCATATATTTGTAAGTGGCAAGATGCTATTCACATTGCAGACTCTCAATTTCTTGATACTTGTAAAACATCCTGGAACAGTGGTCAACTTTGGACAGTCTTCAATTTCCAATTCCTCCAACCGAGGAAATATTAATTTTTCAACTTCCTTCCATTCCTCCAGGTTGGGCATGACAGATAGCTAGAAACTTATCAATGATGGGAAATATATTGATCTCTCATTTATACCGCCACTATGATGACGACTGTGATAGTAAAACGAAGTATCTATACACTTCAGATTAAGCATTTCAGCCAACTTGAGTTCCCGAAGATGTGGTAGCTGCCCGAGCATTGGAAGATACTCGCAATTTTTGCACCCTCTTAATTCTATATCCACCAAATATTCAAGAGGCAACCACCTTCCATCCCTACTGTCAATATTCACCATCATTTTCATCATCCATGTTGGGAATTTATTACCTAAGAAGCATTGAACTGAAAGACTCTTTAGGTGCGAATGAGGTTGAAGACCTTCCAAAACTTCCTCGTCATTATTTTTCACATTCACTTCCCTGTCACAACTCCATTGAAATTGCAGCTTTTATGCATTTGTCTTTTCAAATAAATTTGCTTTTTGTGCTTCTTCTATGCCACTCACATGCTCAAGATAGCATATCAAAATCGTACCTCTTAGGTGCTTCAAACAACCAAGCTCTTCAATCCGACGACCCTTTTCTCTCCCAACATTAAACCATGGTAATGTTTGAAGGCAAGTTAACTGCCCCAACTGCATTGGTTGATGCAAGCTCGACTCTTTATGGTAATGGAGATGTCTCAAGTTTATTAAGTTACTCAACTCATCCGAAAGATCTTCCACCGAGGCCCCTATGCTTAAAGTCTGCAAGTTGTACCGCTTCCCAATAGATTTGGGCAAAACTGAGATAGTTGCCCTCGACAAATCAAGAAACCTCAAATGTTTCAGTTTGCTAATTGCATTTGGAAAGTTTTTCATCAAACCATAGCCCAATTTTAAAACGCGCAAGCATTTGAAGTTCGAGATGTTATTAATGGTTCTATCATGCAAGAGCAGTGTATGTAACTGTCTAGCCTTCTCATTTGACAATGTCTTTATTGCTTTCCCACTTGAGTACAATGCTAAGTGCCGAACTTGAGGAATGTCATTAACTAAAGAATCCTTCTCTAAGCGGAAGCATTCAGATTTCGAAACAAATTGTGCAAGGTCATGCACAAGATCATGCATCTTACAATGAACAATATTACCATACATATCCTTCTCTACATCTTGGAATAAGGAATTCTGGACCAAATCATTGAAAAATTGATTACCTACATCTTCCATCACCTTTTTACTACTCCCAAAATCGTCGAATTGAAGGAATCCTAAAGCCATCCAGAGTTGGATTAATTGTTCCTTTTCTATAATCCAATCCTTGATAAAGATGGAACAGTATGCATAACATCGTTTTATAGAGGGTGATGGCAGATGATTGAAACTCAATTTCAAGATTCCCAAGACTGCTTCATTCTCATCTTCACCAGAAACCCAGGGTACACTTTCCTGAACATCTAACCACTTATCCTTATCCTTCTTAGAAAACATCATCCCCCCTACGACCTTTGTTGCTAATGGCACACCTCGACATTTCTTTGCAATTTCAAGTCCTATTTCCTCTAGTTCTTGAGTCATTGGTGCTCCTCCAGTTGCGAATGCTTTTTGCTTGAATATAGACCAAATTTTATCATCTGAAAGTAATTGCAGACAATGTGAATCATGTGTTCCCATGATGGATGCCACACCTTGCTTACGAGTGGTAACAACCATATTGTTTCCCTTCGTTGTATTGACACCAAGTAAACAACTCTTAAAATCTTCCCACTCAACGTTATTGTCATTCCAAACGTCATCAAGTACCAAAAGATATTTTTTCCCTCCCAACTCTTTTTGAAGGTCACTGAGTATCGCATCCCTGCTTTTTTCCTCCGACTTGCCTCTTTTAAGAGATTCTAGGATCTCAATTAAAAGTCTCTTGGTATTAAAATTATCAGATACGCATACCCAAACTCTCGCATCAAAATGTCTGGCAATTTTTTCATCATTATATATTAGTTTAGCGATAGTTGTTTTCCCTAGCCCGCCAATTCCCACAATAGGAATAACATAAAGAACTTCTTGGTTACCAGGGTTGATCAACACTTTCACTATTTCCAATGCTTCATTTTCCCTTCCAACAACTCCAGAATTGTCAAGGAAGGAATCAGTCTCTCGGCTGAAAAAGACTGGAAGAGAAACTGCATCCACTACTCTCCTTTGGAGTCCAAAATCATTTACATCTTTGTTAATCTTCTCCAACGATGTATTAATTTCCTTGATCTTGTGAGCCATTTTGTGACGGAATGCAATGGGATTAAATAATGAGAAGAAAGAGAGTACCTTTCTTGTCATTTGATTTTTGATCTCAACCTTCCTTCGAAGAATTTCATAAGCAAATTCATCCAAAGCAATTTTAGCTTCATCAGCTACACCTTTAAGCCTCATCATCCATAGCTTCACGGCCTTATCTTGCACTTGTCTTGCCTCGGCATCATCTAACACGGCTCGAATCATGGTTAGTGTTTCATCAAGCCTAGTTAGTTCTTGTTTTAAACCCCATAGAAGGCCAATCTGCTCACCAATCAGTGATACAACTTTCTTTGACACTCCCTCAACAACAACATTTAGAAATGCGTCAGACATTTTTGTCTCAGCTATCTATAGATCAGATACAGAAGAAGGATTCAGAGAGATTTGCTAATTTGGAAGATTAAAATTGCACAGAGAAAAGAAGTGAAATGGGGGTTTGGTCAATATGCAATAGCTTGGCTGCCACTTCACAAACCTGGGGGAGAGAGAGAGAGAATATTACTTTTCCTTTTCCTCTTCCTCTTTACTTCTCTTTACCTTTCTTTTTCTTTACACTTGTCTCGAATTATTCTTCTCTCTTTACTTTTCTTTTTATTTTTCTATAATCTTAAAAGAAAAAAAATTCTGAAATTTAGATGAAGTGGATTATTAAATTTTGACGGAGAGAATATTCTTTTTCTTTTTATTAGATTGTCTCTTTCGTCATGCACTGCTCTACTGCAGTTTTCATTCCTTTCTTTAGTGCTTAATTAGTGAATACCATTATAGGAAGCAAAGATGCATGGAAAATTATTCTTCCATGATATATTTTTCATCTTATTCTTATTTGATGAGTTGATATTTTTTATCTTGTTTTATTTTTAAGGAAAAAATTTGTTTCTCACTGTCCAAAGAATTTTAGTCCATTGCAAAAACAATTAATATTTATTTTGTGAGAAATTGAAAAATAAGTTGAGGGACGTGGTGAGATTTTCTCACAACATTCTTGTGCCCACCGGCACATGGGGTCGGGCCCACCAGTTCACGCACAAAGTAATGACGTTGTCTCCGACTTAAACACCTTTGGGTTGGGTTATAGGTGTGAGGTTTTATCTTCAAATGCATCACTACTATGTTGTAAGACTCTCCTACTTATTTACTCATATAAAGTTTTACAAATTTTCAATGTGGAATCAATGGTTTGAACCAACGATTCTGAACAAATCTCTTAACTTGTTTTCTAACTTTTCATTAATTGTTATCATCGTTTAACACTTTATCAAATGGAGCCTAAGCAAACCCTTGCCCACGACATAATTTAACTTATGTTTTTTAAAAAATTAAGGCTTTCTTTTATACCAAAATATAAATTGATACTAAAAATAATTAATGTTTCTGAGAAATTAGGAAATTAATTGAGAGATGCAGTGAGATTATCTTTTGCTTTTTATGATAGTTTGATAACAAAAAGGAAAATGATAAAAAAAAAAAAGCAGGAAATTTTTGTGCTAAGCTAGAAAATAAGTTGAGGCATAAAGTAAAATGCTCGATCTCCATGTCAAGCTTATTTTTGTGATCAAGTATATAAAATCTATCCTTCTTTAATTTACTCAGGAAGCTAGATTGCTAGATTGCTTTAGCAAACTTCACCCCCCGAGATTCTTTCATTGGTGTTTGTTTTTCCTTGTGGAAAAATTGCTTTAGTGGATGTGGAACTTGATTCTCCCATATTCGGTTAGGAACAACTTCTTCTGGCTATTGATGGTATTTTAAATTATATCTTTTATGGTATAAATTCAGACTTTAATTCAAGTGGTTAAAAGTGTAAATATAACTAAGATGCTACTGTTCGATCCCCATTCCCTACTTGGAGAATTGGCCGTTACAGTAACGTTCATCTGCTATCTAACAGATCTGGAATAGAAAGATTACTTAGTCAAATAGGGAGGTATGTTTAGAGATTAAAGAGTTGACAGAGAAAAGAAGTGAAGCGAAATGGGAGGTAAGATTGGAGGATGGATCTTGCATGTCAAGCTTATTTTTATGATCAAGTATATGGAATCTATCCTTCTTTCTTTTTTGTGAAAAAAAATTTCTTCCGCACCACCCAAAGAAAAAAAATTCCAGGGAAAAACTTAAGTGTTAATCTGTCCTCATACTTCAACTTATTTTTCAACTTCTTGTACAAATTAAATGTTTTTTCTACCATTTCCATATTATTTTCAAATGGAGCCTTAATTTTACATCAAGAAAAAAATTTCTCTGTATGGTGAATCAAGAAAAAAATTTCATGAAAAAAATTGAGAATTTGATACTCATGAAGCTAGATTGCTTTAGCAAGCTTCACCGGCCTGAGATTCTTTCATTGGTGTTTGTTATTCCTTGTCAAAAAATTGCTTTAGTGGGTGTGGAACTTGATTTTTCCCTACTCAGTTAGGAACAACTTCTGGCTGTTGACGGTATTCTAAATTATCTCCTCCATGGTTTAGATTCAAACTTTAACTCAAGTGGCTAAAAGTGTGGATATTTAAATAAGATGTTACGGTTCGATCCCCATTCCCTACTCGGAGAATTGGCCGTTACAGTAACGTTCATCTGCTATCTATTAAATCTGGTACAGAAAGATTACATAGTCAAACAGGGAAGTATGTTTAGAGATTATAAAGTTGACAGAGACAAGAAGCGAAGAGAAATGGGAGTGCACACAGGAGGTAAGATTGGAGGATGGATCTTGCAGGCTGCATTATTGATTGTGTGTGGAATTATTGGCCACCTTAGTAAAAGCAAAGATGGGCTGTCAATTCCATTAGATGTTTTCAATTATTTTATAAATAAATTTTGTCCATTTCCTTCATCATTTATTTTATATGATAAAATTATATCACAAAATTCAGTAGCCTGAAACGTGTTAAATTTTTGTAATTCTTTTTTTTTATTCTTATTGTCTCTTTTTTAATTAAAAAAAATATTTGTAAGAGGGTTTAAACTAAAAAAATAAAATTATAAAAGGATCTGAAGCTTGAATAATATAATTTACTACTTAACTACTCAACTACTAAACCACTAAATATCTTTGTTTTATATTTTGAATTGAGTTTGATAGCAAAATTAAAAAATAACTAAAAAATAATTGTGTTTTTTATGTGAAGTTAGAAAATGTGATGAGTAATTTGATGAGAAATATTGTCCATCTTTCATTATTTGCTTAGAAAAAAATATCTTTCTCATTACCCAATTTTTTTTTATTTCCATGGAAAAAGTGGCTCCGTTTGATAACAAGTTATAAAATGATCATCAAAAATAATTTAATTTTGTTTTGAAAAGTTGAAAAATTAATTTAGTAGCTGTGTTATTTAAAAAAAATAATAATAAAAAAAAGGAACCACAAAAATATGAAATAGCCATGCAGTTAGAGAAACTGGGATAAAATGATGTCTACATTAGTAATAATATTTGTTGATGCTCTCTATCTTTTTTTTTTTTTTGATTAATCATTCGTATCAATGACAATTACATATAGTCAGACATAGAATTCTGTTGCCCTAACTAACTATAAACTACATAATTCGCTGACCAAGAGATGAATAAGTAAGCTTTACTTCGTGTCACCCTCATGAGAGTCTCCCAACCAAACCGAACCGAACCGAGAGAGCAGCTTCAACTTCCGTCACCAACCACACGAACCATACCATGAACCATATGCATCAACAACCACCCACATAAGAGGTGGACATATCACCAACCACCCACAAAGGGTGGACAAACCACTTTTTTTTTATTAAGTAGCACTTTATTAAGTTCGAATACCACATTCATGAGTTTCGAACCTGTGACCTCTCTAATACAAGATTAGAGATGATGCTACTAAGCTACAAGGCCATTGGCCTCTCTATCTTATTATTGCATAATTGTGTTAGAATTTTTTTATTTTTTTTACCACGTGTTGTTCCTGCACCGCATTAAAATATATTTAGGGAGCATTTCTGTTAGTTCATTTATCGTGTGTAATATATATCTCAGCTCATTTGTATCCATTTTGGAATTACTCCGGAAATGCTCATTGGCCATTAAATTGATTATTTAAATGGTACATATACTTTAGGAAAATGTTTTGGTACGATCTAATACATATATGAGCCGGCCTTTAATGACGATATGTCATTCCCGAAAAAAACTCTTCGATATTTAGTAACAAAAGTTTCTTGTTAAAAATCGATCCGTACTAAATCCAAACTGCATATATTTTTATTAGTTCAAATATTTTTTGTGATATAATTTGTTTGCCATGTAGGCCCCTTTTGTACCCACTAAAGAAAAAAAACCTCTCAATTTTTTTCTTCAAACTACACGGGGGAATATAGAGAGATATCCGGCCTGTGTTTTGATGAGGCTCAAGTAAACTTTCTTGTGACATTTTTTTTTTTTTTTTTTGTATAATTGATCTGCTACGTACTATTTATATAATAATTAAAATTTAGCGATAAATTTTTGATACTGAATATATATATCTAATATTTTAGCAACAAGATTTGTCATTAAAGTTTCTGTTAGGGGTGGATTTTTATACCAATATTACCGTACCAACCCATACAAAATCGTACCATTACCAAAGTGTACCGAAGTTTGGTAATCGATATTTGTACCGTATCGAAATATTATGCCACGACACTAGTATTGAAAGTCAATACCAATGACATATTGTATCGTATCGAAATATGGGTATGTATTATGGTATACCATACCGTACCAGTACCAATTATACCATTAATACCAAATACCACAACATTTAGATTTTAGATAATTAGATCAATGGACGGTACAGATTTAGCCTACTTTAGGTCTTCAATATTCACACATTCGCTTAGTCACTTTAGGTTACATGCATGATTAGCTTTCTTTATTGCTAGTTGGATTGTGTTTAGAAAATTTCTAAACGATGGAATTTATTTTATGTTTTGTTTTGTCATTCTCAGTTACATACTTCCATGTTACTTTTTTATTTGTGTGATCTTCGAAAATCTCAAATTCCTAATTGCTTGGTTTCTTCTGCTTGCATGTTTTGACTTTCCCAATTACTTTTTTCAGTTTGTTTGGAAATAATAATGTGCAAGTTTATAATATACTCCCTCCATTCGACGATTAAGAGTACATATATGACTTTAGAATTTTTAAGAAAAAGTGTGTCAATATTGTAACATTTTGTTTGCTAGTTAAATAGGAAAGAACTACCAACAAACATTCTATCTCTCTATATATAGGTTCAAGTTTGGATCTCCTATATAAGAGGGCACATTGCCAGTTTCTATAATGTAAAGAAGTATGCATTCTATGTTAATTAAGTTATTAACCATGCTTCTATCTTTTCTTTATCTCTTTAGTGTTGATTTGTAATTTTGTGTACGCTTCGGCCTTGTTTTGCCACTTTTTCAATTAAGAATTATTTATGGTTCTATTTTGAAATAGGTAATCCATTTATGCTATTTTTTTACAAATTGTAAACCTATTGTTAGTGCCCTAATGAATGCTTGAGCATAGATCTTCCATTTTGGGCTTTGGATTTGACGTGTACATTTATATATGAGTAACACCATCAAGGTTTATTGAGGGAGCATAAAATTTGATTAAGATAAACCAGGCCGACCCAATTCCCTTGAAGGCCCATTCCTCGGACCAAACTCATAGGCCAGGCCTAAACAAAGAAGAGCAAACAGAAGATACGCCGAAGTGCGGACAACCAAGCACGCCGAGATGGCTAGTCGATGCCGAAATCCACAAGGAAGGATGCACGTGTCGTGACACGTGCAGAATGCATGGGGAGTGCTTGAGGAGGATCATGCTAAATCACGCAGGCCAGTACAGATCTCCACTGCCCCACTACCAACGTACAAATTCAGAAGTTGTTAGTAGTGGATAAGGGAAAAAGGCTAGAGTATTATCCAAGTCTTACCCTTTTAAATCATTTTACTGTTAACCCTAATGAGTAGATGTAATCATAATTCTATACGTATAAATAGAAGAGGTGGGGCTCGAAAAAAGGGTTGGTTGCTGTGCATTTGAGCGGATAGTTGCTAGTTCACTTGATCTGTTTTAGAGCGAGAAAGCTTGTAACACAATTGAAATTGCCTTAAGAGCTCAATACAGTAACCACACACACACACACAAACGGAGGACGTACTACTGGATCAGCATAAGCGCTGCCGGAGGAACCTACCGCACTGTCATACTTCACCTTCTTTTTCTCTTCGTTAAAACTCGTTTCTCTAATTATCTTAGTGGGTTGGACCCAAAATTTTAGCCACCTACATTTATATATGTAAAAAAAATTCTCTTCATTTTTTTTTTCTTATAATATTTGGTTTTGCATAATTTTTATGGGAGGTAAAAAATTATAAGTGATCTTTTAGCCAGCCTACCTTTGATGGCCCATGCTCTGATCGGCCTATGGCCCATGGCATGCAAGCATACAATATATAGTGACTCAAATAATACACAAGTCCTTAAAGAGGAATAAATAAGTTGATCAATTGATACACTTAAACTGGCTAATCAGACTTACTTAGCCGAGCAGAATACACAAGATGATGAAGGCTGACCATTGATGGTCAATCGACTAGCAAAGGAAAGTTGTGTCGGAGGATAAGTGATGAGAAATAACCATTTTCATAGTATGAATAGGGTTAGGGACAAGTGTTAGCTTGGAGTAGTGACCAAGTTTAACCTTTATATTAATTTTAATAGCTCACCAACCCTAGTGTACAGCTTATCATATACTTATAAATAGGAAGGGATAACTTATAGCTAAAGATAATTCAATTTACTTTACACTCACTCACACATAGCCTTCTTCTTCTTCCTCTTGCAAAACCTCGACCAAATTATCTCTATAATTCATTCATTATACTGCTTCATTGCTTTTGAGCTAATAAAAATCAAACACACACCAATGGACGATTTACCATAGGATTAGGAATAAGAATCACTGGGGGAACCTACATATATAAATTCCTTTCTCTTTGGGTTGTTTACTCGACTGTCTACTTTTGATTGTGATATTTTCAACATACTTTCTAGTTGCCAACCACTAGTATTGGGCTGAGATTATCTCTATTTTAGGCTTGTCAACTTTTAGGGTTATGGAAATCGCCTCCAATAGCCATATGCTCGGCTTTCTGGTAACCATATTTACTTTCTCTCACTACAATTTATTTTCGATGCAATTTATATTTACTCAATCCTTTTCCACCAAAAATGGTTCAAACTCGAATTGAATAATTGGGTGATGCTAACCGAGAAGATCCCCATGTGTCTAGACTAGCCAATGACTCTAGCATTTGAAAAGGAAATTTCATTTATAATAAAAGAGAAGTACATATGAGGGGCTTCTCAGACCAAAGTACAATAAAAAAAAGAAATGTAAAGAAAGTATGTTATGCTTCAGTAACAGGAGTGTCATTTTGGCCAGTTTGATTTTTGACCTCACTCAAAGAAGCATTATCTTAGACTGCTAATGCTTCAGGATTAACTTAAATTTTGATCTTAGGCCCCTTTGAAGTTGGGTCACTGGCCATTTCATTGTCTTTGGCCCCCTCAACTTCATTGAGTTAAATGGCCTCTACTACCTCTTTCGCCAACTCCTTCTCAGGCTTCTGGACAGGGACTCTAAGCTTGTAATTGGTAGTAAAATTTAGTTTGTTTAAAGTGAATTTTGTCGCACGACAAACTCATCTAGACATAGACCAACCATTTTTTGACACATCAATCTGTCAGAACCCATTATTTTAGCCATTTATTGCACGACAAACTGGCCACTATTGTGGTTTGTCATGCGACAAACCTTCTACAGTACTATATATAGGCCTGCACCACCATGGGTTTAAGGACATGATTTTTTACCTCAAAAGCTCTGCTATTCTCACTAATTTTTTTTATTTTTAAGCTCTCTCAAGTTTGTTTTAACTATTCATCTAAATTTTGGAGAATTCTCGAGTCCATTCTTGACACTCGGAGTGTCAAATTCTGGAATCGAATCCATCTGAGGTTTTCTCTACCGTATTATATTTCCTTTCTCTCTCTCTCTCTCTTGTTTTTATATATATATCGTCGGGACGATAACTAAAATTCCTTCTAAAAATTACATTATACCTGCATATGTATTTACAATTATTTACAATGTAGACTTATTATATCCGTTGTTTTGTCCACTTTCTAGTAAGATAAACTTATTGTCAAATTACCGATTTTCAAACAAAACTTCTTTCCAAAATCTCGATAAAATCATTTGCAAAATTAGAAGAAGTAAGACAATTATTGTTCGAATAAAACCAAGTTTTCAAAATTCGAATTGATAAACCTTACTTAGGAATTAAACTCGGATATATTCTATCTTCCACATAGACTGTAATATATCTAATGAACTCTCCTCAAGAGTTTGAATCCATATCAAATCAATTCCGATTAAAATCCGATCTTTTTTAAATAAACCAAACGAGATAATCTATATTGTTATATGAGAAAATAATACAGAATCAATCTCATAATTTTAAACAGATAAGATAAACTTTTGTCATTAGTTAATAGACTTTGACAAAACCAAAAATTGGATCACGGAATACATTGTTTTCATTCCTTCCTCCCGGTTTTCCCAAAATCAAGTTTTCCTGAGATATTTCCAAAAAAGTAGTAGAATATCAATAAAAGCATCCAAGTTTTCCAGTATAGAATACACAAAGAAAAACTATTAGAAACTGAAAGGGCAGAACGGGTGCTTAACACCTTCCCAATCTGTAATATAGTTTCCAAACCCTATAGAATCCTGGTTTTGTAAACAAACGTGTAAGAAAAAAGGCTTAGCCTTTCCCCTTACACAACGTTTTTTGTTTGTTTTCTTGTAAAACATACTAGCGACTCTAAACAAACCCTCCTGCAGTTAGAATAAGATAGTAGGACACACGTTATAAATTATCACCTTATAGAAGCGAATGAATCAATGGAATTTTTTACAATATTTCAGACCCCCCAAACTTGAGGTTGGAACCTGGGGTCGCATTTGCAGATTCTCACACAAATACTTAGAAAAAAATTAGTTGAGAAGATGGAAACTAAAGATGAAATAAAAGAAATTTACCTTTAACAAGCTTTGAAATGCTTAACCCTTAAGCCCTGACTCAGTCAAAGTGCTCATTTTCTAGGCATCAGTTAGGGAAATGGTATCACCAAACTGATTATATGCCAGTCTTACAGAATCAAGGGTTGAATACTTGATTATGAGAGGGCTTCTGTCATGTGTGAAAGTTAGCGCAAATAGGTCAGCTCCTTCAATAACATCAATGGGAGCCCAAAAGTCGGATACATCCTCGCCCATAGATGATCTAGTTGGAGGTGGTGAAGTCCTTTTTCCGTTACCAATCAGTTCTATAGGCTTGTCAATATCCATAGCAGTTGTTTCTAAGACTTAGTGATCTACGAGGGCTTAGCACTCTTCTCAGCAGCTTTAGGGGCTTTCCCCCTTCAAAAGTTTTCTTTTAGGCAGCTGCCTTGCTCGGCTTGTTGGTGCCCCAAGCCTTTTGGAAGCTTGCTCCAACTTGTCGGCCTTATTAGTGAAGGCCCCATCTTTAACACCCTCTTGGGCTGGCTTTCATTTAGTCTCGGCTAGTTACGCTTAAAATTTTGAAGACTTGATTACAAGTGATTCTTATTTTTCTTCTTTTCTTTCTAATCGACTAGAAACGGAAGCTTGTTCTTTAATAAAGTCGATAGGCTCATCTCTAAGCTGAAGTCGACGTTTTATGGTTGGTCAGTCTGGATCACCTTTGACCCTTATTAAAGATGTGGACTCTGAATTAGGTCCAAGCTCCCCTCTAATGGTAGCACTAAATGAAACTTTCCTCCTTTTACCACGTTTAAGGGGAAAGTAAAGAATATGTTGGTGTAGTTGCTGGGCTGTAGAAATGGCCAACTATTCTTCAATGTTTGCTAGGATTGGCTCCTTGTCTTTCTCAACAGGTGGCTTCTTTAAGTGAGGAGGCCCACCTTCGATGTCTTTGTTTTACTCGTATACCATTCAAGCTTTGTGGTGTCGATTAATGATCTTATACTTCTCAAATAGTTCGTCCTTTTGCCAAAAGTAAGATCAGGGCCAACCCAAGGACTTTTAACTTAGACTTCCTCGTCCTTGCCTTTCTTCTTAAGCCTTAGGTGAAAAAAGACTTTGTGTTTTCATAGCCGAGCAGGCGATGGGTTGCTCATGGATGATAAGCTTCGATGCAAATTCGACCATCATTATGGCTGGTGTGAGAACTCATATTCTTGAGTTCCCGAGGGGTGGCGATTACTCCAGCTCTCTCTTTTAGAAACAGAATGGTATATTTTAAAAATAAGTTTTGAAAAGAATTAGAGTCGTTAGTTTGTTTTACCAAACAAAAAATTTCATGTAAAAGAAGAATATTTATAGATTTAACAACCACTTAAACACATTATAGACAAAACCAATTGATTTGGAGGTCCGGGGATTAAGTTACGAATTGGGAAAGTGTTGGCAACAAATTCGACCTTTCGCTCTCTCATGTAGAATATGCGCATGTTTATAATTAAAAACTTGCATGCTATTACAATTACTTTACAACTTTCCAAGATTTCTTTGAAACTAGGATTTCAAGGATGGGGTGAAACAATGTGTTTCTTAGCCCAATTATCTCGAAAATCAGTTTCCTGATTTGGAAAAGATCGTTTCGATAATGATAAATTTGATGAAACAAGTTGTTTTGTAAAGCTTTAGGCTTTTCAAAAACTCATTCAATGTAGAACCTTATATTCGACATTGGTTTTGAAAAATAATTTTTAGAAGATATTTTGGAAAAACTATCAAGTGATGGTAATTATGCATGCAAGTAGTTTGGTTGTAAACAAAATTAGCCTAGAGGTGAGCGAAGAAGATATCGTAACTAAGCTCTATTGGGAGAGGAGAATGTTGGTCTTTGATGTATTCCACAAATCCTAGTAGTTGCTGATAGAGAATACCTATGTGGGAGGGAGGTGTACATCTATTTAAACTAGTGTAGTTGCCTTGGGGCAAAAGAAAACTAATGCGGGGCATTTGTTTCCCCACCAATGGGGTTGTCGCCACGACAAGGTGATTGTTACGACGACAAGTGCGATAAAATTTCAAAAGGCCTAATCGATCCTTGAGGACAGGGTCCTGATCAGTCCTTCAAGGGTCTCTATCAGTCCTTCGAGCAACTTGATCTGTCCTTCAATCATAAAGGAGGAAATAATAGAGAAAGACGAGGAAAAAATCAAAAAGACGAATCGGACTTTAGTTTTTCTATACGAACTTGTGGATAAACTGATCAATATTTGTTGATCCCACCATTGTTTCCTAAGATGTCATGTATCCTCTTTCTACAATTGAAGGTGATCAGAGTTCGAGAATGCCGTAATTTGTTCTGATCAGTACAAAGCATATTTCGATCGGAACAACACGATAGAATGATTGGTATGTGATGATCCCTACGTTGGATGAAGTGGATTTTTGTATATGTTGTTCCCCATGATGGCATTTATCTGCTGTCCAAATTTGAGGGTGATTGAAGGTCAGTAAGGCCTCCATTTGTTCTGATCGGCACAAAGCGTATTTAAATTGGAATAACACGATAGATTGATTGTTGTTTGATGATCCCACCATTGGATGAAATATGTTGTTCCCCAAGATGTCAAGTAGCAGATCTCCAAATTTGAGAACAATCGGAGTTCGAGAAGGCTTACATCTAATTGTTTGACTACACCTGGTCAAAAATATGAACTTGAAAAATGGTGAAAATTGGGCGCAAAAGCCTGTTTCATGTGCCGTAAGATTGATTGGTGTAGTGCTCCTAGTTTGATTCTAGCTTGACTGGAATGCGAATACATTTTTGAAAGAGATTAATTCCTGCGAGGGTCGCAAAATTGGCATTATTTATGAGTATATTTCTATCATTGTCATCATTTTTGGTAAAAAAAAAATTATCATCATCATCCAAAGTCTTAATGGAAAAAACTTAAAAAGATACCACCCTTCTACCCTAAACTTATTTTTTATTTTTTCACACAAACTAACTAAATTTATTTATTTTTTTTATCTTATTATCAAACTGAGTTTAAATAAATGTTTTAGCACAATTGATTTATTAACTCTCAAAATTTCTAGCTTAAATATCAGGGATTGTATTTTTAATAATTTAACGGTCATTCTTTTTGGTAAGCCCAATTCCCAATTATCTCTTTATTTTTCTTTTTTTTCGTTCAAAAAGTTCAAGGAGGACCACAAACAAAAGGGTCCCACCTCCTAAGTAGATGATTAGATCAATAATTTGAAATTTTGAGTAGGCTATTGTCTATTTATTCCAACACGCTTTTTTTTTTACAGAGCAACTGAGAATAAATTAAACCAAATTGGCTAACAAAGCATCAGAAATAAACGGGGGACACAAACCATCCCAAACCGTACGACCAGACTCAGAACTCGCTACCCTAGCTATATTGTGAGCGACGGAGTTCGCTAATCTATAAACAAACACGACCGAACAATTAGAAAGAGCTCGAACAAGAGCTTTACCATCATCAATTAAAATACCGACGCTAGACAGATATTCCTCATCACTATTCAAAGCGTCAATCAATAACTTATAGTCAGATTCAATAGAGACTGAATGTGTGCCCCTCTCCTTAATCCAGCTCAACACTTCCCGCATCTCAACTGCCTCAGCCATCAGAGGAGAAAAATGACCAGTAATAAAGCCTTGAATCGCAGCAGAGAAATGGCCATTATCGTCTCTAATCACCCCACCAAAACCCATACCCACTGGATTGGAGAAAATTGCAGCGTCAACATTGCATTTCAACCTACCAACTGGTAGCCTTACCCACCTATGATCAAAAGCCCTGGACATTGAATTTGGAGCTACCACATCGGCAGTGGACGCTGTTCCTGCAGCGGCCGTGGCTACTGAATTTGTAGCGACTAAAGCTGCTCCAGCGTTTACTCCACCTGAAAAAGAAGGATACAAGCCTGAATCAGCAGCCTTGGCTGCTTCATTAGCTGACCGGTACTCCGCCAAAATTATTCCTGCTCGATTTAATATCGTACGCGCTGAACTAGACACGCCCTCCCACTGCATATTATTCCGGTTAATCCAGTTTGACCAAAGCAAAACTGAAACAAACTCCATTTCAGTCTTAGTACACACCCGCTTCATACAGTTCCACCCATTAGCGACCGAGGCCGCTTCACTAACCCGCAAACCAACTGGAGCTATGTCCCAGACCCATTTAATCACCGGACAGAAGATGAGAGCGTGAAGAGCAGATTCCGGGGCTGAGTTACAAAGAAAGCAAGTGGGATCTACTTCAATCTTTCGACCCAGCAAAGCCTGCTTCGTAGGCAAATTATTACTCAACACCCGCCAAACAAAGTTTCGAATTTTAGGCGGGATATGCAACGACCATAGGTATTTAAAATCTGTAACTGGAGGCCCTACTACAAACTGAAACATAGAGCATAGCATATCATACCCAGACTTTACGCTATAAAGGCCTTTCTCGGTACCAGCCCACCTCCAAATGTCTTCACGGTTTGAAATGGATAGTGGAATCGATAAAATCTCAGTACTATCCCTATTGTTGAACATTCCTTTCACCAGATCCTCATCCCACCGAAGTTGGCCGGGAACAAAGAGCGCATCCACCGTTACCTCCTCCACATCATCAGACCATGACATTTCAATATACGGCTGATTATCACACATTAACCATGGAGACCCCCAAATTTTAGTTTCTTGACCGTTGCCTATACGCCGCCTTCCTCCCACCACAATAAGGTGTTTGCTAGAGAAAATGCTACGCCACGTAAAACTAGGATTGCTACCCAATTTAGCATTTATGAAATCAGAGGAAGGATAATACCTAGCTTTGATAACACGACTACAAAGAGAATGCTGATTAGTCAATAAACGCCAAGCTTGTTTTGCTAACATTGCCATGTTAAAGTGGTAGATATTTCTAAAGCCAAGACCACCCAAAGGTTTCTTAATACATAATTTTTCCCACCTCTGCCAACGGATATTGTACCCACCAGCTTTCTTTTTACCCCACCAAAAACTATTTATCATCTTCTCCAAGTCATCGCAAAGTCTTTTCGGAAGGCGAAAAACACTCATAACATAAGATGGGATAGCTTGAATGACGGTCTTCAGTAAGATCTCCTTCCCAGCACGAGATAAATACTTAGACCGCCAACCATTGATACGATTCCAAGCTCGCTCCGTCACATAATTAAAAACTTCTATTCTGTTTCGCCCTACAAGAGATGGAGCACCCAAATACTTCCCGTGATTGGCACACCTTACAACACCCAATAACTCACAAATGCCTGTTTGAATCTTAGTCGCCGTATTCGAGCTAAAAAGAATGGACGACTTATCAAAATTAACCATTTGCCCCGACGCTTTTTCATATAAAGAGAGGCATTCTTTTACTGTCTCCGCTTCCTCCAACGAAGCTTTAAAGAAAAGAAAGCTATCGTCGGCAAAGAATAAATGCGAAATCTCGGGCGCTGATCGAGCAATCCTGCACCCGTGTATAAAGCCTTGGCAACACGCTTTTGTTATGTTATACATTTTGAGGAAAGAATAAATAAATAATTCAATAGTTACAACGATGTGTTATATTCATTCAACAAAAGCACAAGAAATTGATTTTTTTCTCTCTCTCTAATCACATAAATCATTAATTTTTTGCATTTTAATTCAATGGTTATGTCAATTCTATTGTATCAAATATTTTATCTTAAAATGGGCGAGTCTAATTTAGATTAAAGTAGTTCAAAAGCCCTTTTTTGTGAATTATTGAAGAGTCATCTGAATTTTGGGTACCACTAATATTTATCGTTAAAACTGGGCTTTAGGTATCAAAGTTTTTGAAATTTGGGCTTTAGGTACCAAGTTAACATTTTTTGTAAAGTAGACGTTGTTTCACTGTTAAATGAAAAAAATATTGACCAAAGTGCACTTATAATATTAACACTTGGCCAAGACAAAATGCAATCATATTCCTAAAATAAAATCAAACGAAACTCCTCTTGTTCAATCAAATCCAAATCAAACCCTAGCATCTAAACCACTGTTACTTCTTCTTCAACCACAACAACATCAAGCCCTTCTTCAATTTTTATGAGAAAACATTAAGCCATGAAACCTCAAATCTGAAATCATAACCATAATTAAAAAGGGTTTTTGTTTTTAGCCCGGAGAATTTAAATTGTTTTGCTTTTAATCCAAATCATTTGAAAAATTAGTAATTGACCAAAAAGAGTGGATAATTACTACATATATATTTTATTGTTTTTTCCTTCTTATCTTTTTAACTATGGTCATTTGGGTTTTGGGTACCACTAATTCATCGAAATTGAGCTTTGGGTACCGAAGTTTTTGATAATTGAATTTTGGGTACCATTTTTCTCTATTCTGTGAGTCAAACAACGTTGACTGTTAACTTAATTTTTTTTTGGCAAAAATACCCTTTATTATCAACACTATCATATCTCCCCAAATTCATGACCGCCGCCTCCACCAAAGAAGGCAGTATCACAGCTAGAAGTAACTTGGACATCACCACCACCAATGCCTTCAGCGAGGTTCTGGGAAACAGCGCACTTGACCACCACCAATGACTCCGGTGAGGTTCTTGGAAACAGCGCCAGATAAAATGGAAAAGGGAAGTGAAAGTGAGAGTGGGATTTTGAAGCCGAAATTGAAAGGGTTGCATTCGGATAAAGTTAAAGCTAATACTAATAGAGCAATGGTGTGGGAACAGCTCAAATCCAATTATTTTCAGTAAGATTTTTCTTTCACTTTTATCTTCATTCTTTTTTTTTCGTTTTCGTTCTGGTGCCGTATCGTCTTTTGCCCCTTTCAACTCGATCCTTCTCCATGGAAATGATCAGCACCATCGCCCCTCCCCCTCTCCACTCCATCTTCCTCGACGTCGACATCAGCACCAGCACCGCTCACACAAGTTCCATTCTTCACTCCCCTTCTTCCCATCTCTTCATCTCTCTATCTCCTCTCTCTATATATATATATATATTCTAGCCCTAATTTAGAAAGGAAAAAAAAACCTAACTCCTAAAACTATTCCCCCAGAACTCCAATACATAATCCCACACCTTCTTTTCATAGTTCAAAGTACGTATCTCAAAATCATACAATCGTAATGCTAATTAGAGAAAGAAGATATGTGAAGCTCCTTTGTGAGGCGTTGTGATATATTGAAACTGTCATGAGAGAGAGAGAAGGGTTGAGTTTATATTGTGGATGTAAAATGAGTTTATATTGTGGATGTAAAATGAGTTTGTGCTTATGCTCTGTTTATTGAATTTGGTGTTGTTGAGTCATTGTTCATGTTCTATTTACTGCATTTGGGGAGATATGATGGTGTTAATAATAAAGGGTATTTTTGTCACAAAAAAATTAAGTTAACGGTCAACGTTGTTTGACTCACGGAATAGCGCAAAATGGTACCCAAAATTCAATTATCAAAAACTTCGGTACCCAAAGCTCAATTTCGATGAATTAGTGGTACCCAAAACCCAAATGACCCTTTTAACTATTCAAATTTAAATTTAATATTCACCTAAATTTATATTCAGTTGTTGCTAGAATGTATATCTTTTATAAATTTTTATGGTTTTAAATGCAAATTTGAAATTTTGTAAATATAAACTACAAGAGATAGCTTTTGGTAATTATTAATTATCTTACGATAAATATATACTAAAAAAATTAAGAAGTTGACTGTCAACAAATATGAAATATTGAATATTAAACTTGAGGCATCTATAAGATATATTAGACGTAAATATTAAACATAAGTAAAACTAAAAATATAGTAATATTAAAAAAGATATTATACAAGTAAAATTAAAAACATAGTCATATTAAAAGTATCAAACATTAAAACTTGCAGTCATATTAAAAAAATACACAGGTAAAACTAAAAATATAGTCATATTAAAAAATTACACAAGTAAAACTAAAAATACAATCATATTAAAAAATATATTATACATATAAAACTAAAAACATAGTCATATTAAAAAAATACATAGGTAAAACTAAAAATACAGTCATATTAAAAAACATATTACACATATAAAACTAAAAATATAGTCAAATTAAAAAAATATTACACAAGTAAAACTAAAAATACAATCATATTAAAAAAATATTACAGAAGTTAAACTAAAAATATAGTCATATTAGAAAAGATATTACACAAGTAAAATTAAAAACATGATCATATTAAAAGCATTAAGATCAAGAATATTAAATATAAAAGAAATGTAAAGAGAATGACTCAAACGAGTGGGAAGAAAGAATTTATTAACCTAAGAATGAACGTTCTAACAATTATTACTTGTGCACCAAATAGATGATTTCTGATGGTCACTTGGATCATATATTAAATGATCACAATAACAAATAATACTACATTGGAACTTTTGTAAATATCATATTTCGACTTGAACACTAGACTTTGACGTTGATGATTGATATCATAACGTTGTGTTTTTTTATTGCTATATTCTTTTTCGTAATGAAAAACGTGTCACTAGAATTATGGATTAATCTTCAAAACCTCCGGCAACTCCCTCACTTTAGGCTTTGATTTGTGTTTCATACGTCATTAATCTCATAATTGAAAATCATTCTATAGTCAAACAAACCTGTATCTCAGATCAAGCACGTACCAATAGCCTCGCCTCAAGATTTGTCGATCTAAAAAACAAGTAACAAAATTTCAAAGATTCGATCGACACCAAACCTGTTTGCTATGAACAAGAAGGATCGACCATAAAAGCCATCATAATAGAGATCTGAGCGAGAGTTCAATTAAAAGAATTTAATCAAAGAGATGGGAACGAAAATAGGGTTAGGGTTAGGGTTTCGATTTTCCCTTTTTTGCTCTTTTGATTTAATCAATTTTATGAATATATTTGGTTTGTGTAAATGTGGTTAATTATTTAACAATAGAGGGGCAATTTGGTCATAATTATTTATTTTACAATCAAACAAATTTAACTTATGGAAAGTATTAAATTGGTATCCAAAGTCTAATTTCTGTAAATTAATGGTACCCAAAGCCCAAATAACCCATTATTGAATAAGTAGTTATGATTATAAAAATACAAAATTGAATTTTAAATATATAAATTATAAGCATGCATGATTATCTCTTAAAATAGTTTTGATTAGGGTTATTTAGCTTTTGGCCCCTATTAATTGTGCCATAACTAGCTTTGATATCCAAAATTTATCATATTGTAGCTTTGGCCTCCATTTTGGACGGTTTCCGTCAAAAAATCTGTCAAATTAATTGTGAACTTAACTTTTACTTGACTGCCCTAAAATACCCTCCTCTTTAACTAAGACAATTAAGATTTTTTTTTTTTTACCATTTCATTGATGCCCTTCCCCCCACTCTCATCACGTCATTCTCTTATTCTTCTTCTTCTTCTTCTTCTTCTTCCACTCTCTCTACGCCAAATTCATACCCATACCCATACCCACATTGAAACCTTTGATCAACTCTTCCTCTTCACCAACCTCCATTCCAAATCCCTAACCCTCTTCCAATAATCTCCTATAACTCACAACACAAAACACCTTTCTTCAAGGAGAATGGACTGAAATATGAGTTGTAGCTTTTACACAATCGATGTAGGATTCTTCGTCAGCAATGAAGAAAGAATGGAAGCCTCCTTCAGTGGTGAGGCCTCCATCGATGGTAGAAAAGTCGGTGATGTTACCAGCAAAAAGTTCAAGGCGTTATGAAATTCCGGCAAGATAATGGATTATTTTAGAAAGAGAAATTGGATCAGTGTTATGTGACTTTTAGAAAGGGAATATAATTTTTAGTGAGAGAAATGGGTCTTCTTTGAGAGAGAGAGAGAGAGAGAGAGAGATTATGTGGGTATTATTAATGGTATTAGACATTAAAAAGATGCATTTGTGTGTGATTCATTTTAGAAATATTATTTTTTTGGATTGAGCAACTAGTTAGGCAAAAATAATGGTTTTTTACTTCCATTTTGACAAAAAAAATTATATTCAATCATCCTTTTCAACAATCAATATATGTATACTAATACAGATTCTTTTCATCAATTTCTTGTTACAATCCTTTATATATCATATACATATGTATTGATATATATATACATATATTATATAAACAGTATAATATAGAAAATTAGAATTTATTAAACATGATAGCACTTTGGGGCTTTTGCTTAAAATGTAAGGTCAACTAACGGTTTGACTCTCATTTGGAAGGAAACCGTTCAAAGTAGGAGCCAATGCTACAATATGATAAATTTTGAGTACCAAAGCTAGTTATGGCACAATTAATGGGTGTCAAAAGCTAAATAACCCTTTTCATTACATTGGCATGTATACCCCTCTTTACCTATATTTCTCAATACAACTCAAATTTATGTAATTATGATCCTCTGTCTACCTATATTTCACATAATGTGATCATGTAATAACACAAAGTTTATGTAACAATGTGAATATTTGAATTTCACGACTCTTGAGAGAACATGAAAAGAGGAAAATATCCATAAATCTAAGTGATAAATAGGTTCAAGTTATCACGAATTTATCTTAAATTATATATGCACGATGTTAATTTTAATAAGACATGAACTAGTTTCATGAACATAAATATATATATAGATAAATCTGACCTAACTCATCCTGAATTAATCTATTTAATAAAATGTTGTGTATACTTAATTTTTATATACATTAATAGTAATTCAAGAACTTTGAGCGAGGAGACTCTTGAAACATATATGCATGTATCACAAACAAGTAGCCATGATATCTGCCGAAAAATGTAATTCAGGATTATTAATCATATATATACATCATAATAATATTAGATATTATTCTTTGTGAAAAAGAAATTAATAACTTCATTGTTCATATACAAATTGTAAAACAGATACTGGGCTATAGAGCCTCGCTTCGTAATGTTTTATGACTTTAAGGACGGACTCATGTTTAATAAAGGGAAGTAGTACTAATTTAATAATTTGATTTTACAATAAGGACACTTTTCATAATATTAATTTATTTTAAGGAAAATCATAAATGTTGATGGACAAATATACCCTTAATATAATGTTCAACGTGAGCAAAGAGAGCTTGTTCAATGTGATCATCAGTGAAACCTTCACAAGAGAGTTTCTCCTAAATAGAGCGAAGCCCCCTCGCTTTTTGAGCTTTGGAGAGAGAGTCATCGATAGCCGCTAAAGTAGTACAAGGATTGGGGTGGCCGGAGTTGAGCAACAGTCGGCGAGCTTATTCTTGTTCTCTGCCGATATATGTAGTTTAGGACCAGTGAAAGAAGAAGAAGAAGAAAAAGAATAAGATTTGGTTTTCGATGAAGATGATGATACTGATGATGATGATGAAGCCAATTTCTGCTTCTGTTGTTGTTTCTTCTTCGGAGCCATATTTGTTTATTCTGTGTAATTGTTTTTTTTTTGTATAATTATATTGTATATATGTATGTGTATGTGTGTGTGTATATATAAAGAGAAATTGAAAGGAGATGTTGAAGGTAAAAGAGGGAATTAAAATGCAGAGAGAAAAAAAACTTGGAAAGGGGAGGTCTTTCCCCTTTTCGCTGTATTGAAGGTTGCGTTTCTTATTCTTTTCTCTTTATATTTCATTTTTAATCTCTCTTTATTTTTATATTTTTTATATGGTGCTAAAACTGTTTTAGCACTTTCAGTTTAGTTATCTATATTCACCTGTGGTTCTAAAACCTTTTTAGCACCTTCAGACAATGCTGTTAAAACTATTTTAGCACCACAGTTGAACACAAATAACTAAACTGAAGGTGCTAAAAAGGTTTTAACACCACAGGTGAACACATTACACATAACTAAATTGAAGGTGCTAAAACTTATTTAGCACCATTTCAATGTTGGTCAATTGGTTCTAAAACTGTTTTAGCACCATTAAGTGTTGGACAATTAGTGCTAAAATAGTTTTAGCACCATAGATGAGCACGGATAACTAAACTGAATGTGCTAAAACCTATTTAGCACAATTCCAGTGTTGAACAAATGATGTTAAAACTGTTTTAGCACTATTCTAGTGTTGAACAATTACTACTAAAATTATTTTAGCACCACATATAAACACATATAACTAAACTGAAGATGCTAAAAATGTTTTAGTGTCACACACAAACAACCAAATAACACTTCATTAAAAGTACTACTAAATTAAGAGACAATAACAACATAATCATTTCCAAAATCATCATCTCATTTCCATGATTTTTTTTCCTTTTACAAACTTGTCTTAAAAAGTGATACTAATAAATATTTATAACTTGTACACATTATAAGAGTGTCTAGTCAAAATACACAACAAAGACTAGTAATTATTTATATCTCAAAACTTGTCTTATGTTTGTACTTAACTTATTTATAGAATATACGATAAACAAAAAATGACATAATGCCTTTTTCAATAAATCTTCCCACCCATACTAGACCTGGCAATTAATGTCCCTTCTTGATACCTGTGAAGAGAGACATATATAAAGGCATGAGCTATAGGCTTAGTGAATGCACTACCTTCATCAGCAGTAATCTGTAAATATATATATATATATATCATATATAACCACATTCAATTCCCATCATCGAACCATCATATAAGGCATCAAATGTACCATACACATAAACGCTCTCTAGCCCCAATTATTGGGCATCAAGCATCGAGACCATATACCCATCCTCTAACCCTATATACATACTGGGTATCAGATGTACCATTTCATAGCCTTCTTTCAATCAAGTCGCGACTCAATTGACTAAGCACAATAATATCAATATACATATTCCACACCACCCTTCACATTTATTCATTTAAATGTATATAAATTCCAAGTGAGTACACTCACCTCAAGTCCACACCAACGTAGTTCCGAGTTCTATTTTCTATGTGCATTAGAAGTATTCGTTCCTTCGCCTATCAATCATACTTAATTAGTATTCCAATTCTACATCAGTATAACCATTTATAGGTGTGAAAAATACACTAACAATTACACAAATGTATATTCCTTATGCATTTGTTAATTTACAACATATTTCAACCATTCAAAATTAGGTGCAATCCACATCCCCTGCACATACAATGCACTTTCCATCCTCCGATCATTCCCAAATAGTGTGGTTACACAACATGTCTATAAACAAGATTCAAGAATTTTAACATAATCCAACAATTAAATACATCGGATATTCACAAAAGAATTCAGTACAAACATGCTATTCAGAAAACAACAATTGGACATGGTGCAACTTCACTGATAAAATTGTACCAATTGGCTGAGAACTAGGGACTCTACCATATATTTCTGGAAAGATCTATCTATCTAGTTTCTAACGCAATTTACGATACATCAATAGGAGTTTTCTACAAAGAGTTATAGCAATTCTCTCACAAAGACATCAATCTACTAGAATGTAAAACTTCTATATTTTCATCTTGTTTTCAATCAAACCTCATACAAAACCTTGCTAAATAACAACAAACAATACACAACTCATTTTAAGCATAATTTCTACTTTTCTTATCAATTATATCTCTTCATAATCAAGAACATCCAATTACCTCATCACAACACACAAGAACACCAAGAAACAAACTTAAAACCATGTTCTTTCATTTTCAATCATGATTTTCCAATTTCAATTACTATAAACATGATAAAAACATAAATAGAATAGTTTCAACTTACCAAACTTTATTTCTCTAATTTTTTCTTGTTGTTCTCTCTTTTTCTTCTTCCTCCACTTTATCTTTCAATTTTCTCTTATATTTTAAGCTCCTCAATGAATATTACATAAGGGAGGAGCTTGTGTAGACATAAGATCCCCAACTTGATGAATCATACAACTCTCACAAGATAGTGACACTTAGCACATGCATGTGCAATTTACACACCACAACTTTCTATTTCTATTTCATGCAACTAAATCCACTTACATACTTTATTTTCACATAAGCTCCTCATGAATTATTATTCTAACATGAGTTTTATAATATAAACAAACCTAACTCACATTCTTCTTACAAAATCAAACATCATGGCAAAATGCACAATTCCACTATTCACCATACATTAGGCATAAATTGATATTATCAAATGCACAAACATGATTGCAAATGATAATCAATGCTTAAACATGTTTAAATGATGCTAAAATATTTGTTTAAAATGCGAGATGTCACATTTAGCACCACAAGTGAACACATATAACTAAATTAAAGGTGCTAAAACCTATTTAGCGCCATTCCAGTATTGGACAGTTGGTGCTAAAACTGTTTTAGCACCATTCGTAAACATGGATAACTAAATTGAAGGTGCTAAAAAGGTCTCAACACCACATGTGAATACAAATTAATAACTAAACTGAAGGTGCTAAAACCTATTAGCACCATTCCGATGTTGGATAATTTGTGCTAAAATTGTTTTAACATGATGTAATTAGTTATTATGTTATGGAGAATTGGTGCTAAGTGTTTTTTTAAGACATGAGAGGGAAAGTTGTTTGGATTTTGAAATTTTTTATTGGGATCAGTGCTAAGTGTCTTTTGGAGACGTGAGATGTTATATTACGATTATTGTGTTATTAGTTAAATAAGGAAGGGGCATCAGTGTCTTTTTGTGCACTGTACTTAATTTAAACTACTAATTTATAATTGTCCTTTACAATTATGTTATTATTGTAATGGTCACTTATGCCCAATTGCCTCATTATAAAAACTTATTAAATAAGAAGATGAAAAATTGATATTTTAAAGTTTAATAGTATAATATATATATATATATACTAGGGTAATGCCCGTGCCCAAAGGCACGACACGGCATAAAAAAATTAAAGAAAAATATACATAATAAAAAAAGAGAATCAGTTTTACAATTGTTTTTATATGTAGTTGAAATAATTTTTTAGTTTAAGTACTAATAGCGCATGATCAATTAATAGGGAATGAAATTCTGAATGAGATCACCACATAAATCATCTGGATACTTCCACACTGGTGCATTACACTGTCTGTACATTTATGTTGTGGGAGTATCCGATTTTGATACAAACTAATTGCACAACAGAAAGTAATGCAGTTGAAAATATTTTTTACTAAATTAAGGTTCAACAAACCAAAATACATCTCTAGTATAATTAAGTACATTTTATTTTTAAAATGCCCGTGTCGTCTGGCACGGCGCAACGATAAAAAATCATTAAAATTATTTAAGCACAATTATAAAAATATTTGTATTTTTAGCTTTAATTTTAACCATTTCCGTTTTATTTAGTCCAATCTATCATCGACAAAATTAAATTTATGATGCGATCGCCATACTTATACAAAAAAATAAATCAAACATTACTAGTAAAGACTCCTTAATTATTTGTCTTTTAAACTATTACCATCATTCTTCACTTTAGTCAGCCTTACTCTTATTTGCAACTTTAAGGACTTTTTTGAGTTATATAACATTCATTTTAAATATAATGTATTTTAACTTCAATGTGGTCAAGTCAAAATCATCGGTTTCATTTGCATTTCAACATACACCAATCATGATTTTATATAGGCTCAATAAACGTTTACATTTGACAAAATTCAAATAAATAGATTGAATTGTCACGTATTTGATATTTCGTCTATGTTGTGACACCAAACATAATTTTCTTATGTTTAGCACTACTCATTACTCTTATCCCGGGGTTGTAAATGACGTAGTATTCTTGACTTTTTCTTTCTTGTCAATGTTCACAGTTTCTTTTTTACCCTTTCTATTTCTCTCCTTCTAATCCTTCTCTTTTTCTTCTCTCCCATCTTTCTCATCTTTCAATTTCAAAATTCAAACTAAATTTCATAATTTTCTATACACTAGGCCAAAAATCATCTTAAGAAACTGATTTTTTTTTCCGTTAGTTGCTTAGGTACTTCTTAAGCGACTAACATTACAGTCCGTCGCTTAAACATGCTTAAGCAATTAACATTACAGTTCGTCGCTTAAACATGCTTAAGCGACTACACTTAAGAGACTAGTGCTAATTAGTCGCCTAGGAGTCTCTTAAGCGAAAATACTTAAGCGACCACCCTTTGTTAGTCTCCTAAGAGACCTTATGCGACTATACTTAAGAGACTGACATATGTTGGTTGCCTAAGAGATCTAAAGCGACTGAGATCCATATGTTAGTCGCTCAAAAGCTTCCACTTTACAGTTTTAAGAGTTTTTTAAGCGACAAATCTATATTTATCAGTCGCTTAAGAGTTGCAGCCACTCGGCTAATGAGACAATACTTAAGCGACTGACACTTAGTCGCTTAAGACCTAAAAGAAGGAGAAATTGTCTTAAGCGACTGTGAGAGTCAGTCTTTTAAGATGATTTCTGGCTTAGTGATTGGAGAACTAAGTTTTTGAACTTTGAAAGTTAGAATATGTTAAACCAAAACAAAATTTATTACCTTAAAATTGTACACTATTACAAAATTGAATCCCGTCTTTCTTTCACTTTTTTTTTCTCTTTTAAGAAATAAAAAGGAATATAAATTGTACTTTCCTGCTAGCTAGTGCTACGGTTCACTCTTTCCAACAATTATTGTAAATGTATTAAAAAAATAAAAATGAAAGGAATATGGGGTATCATGTGCATGTATAGTTTTTATGTTTGTATTTTTCACTATTAATTTAGTTAAAAAAAAGTAAATTAATTTTATAATGAAAAATATGATAATCAAACTGGATTATGATTTATAATATTCTCTTTCGCCCATCTTATCACTCATTAACTTAGCCATCTGGCAAGCAACTTTTTTTTCTTCTCTTTCTTAGATTTAAAAAAGAAAAAGAAAAAAAGTAATACCTTAAGTTTGGTTGGCTAAAATTCAGACTTTAAAGTGATTTAATGTGTTTGTTTCTACTTTTAATTAATATTTTAAATACAGACTCTCAATGATATTAATGAAATATGGATGGTTGATATTTTTTGTCCTTAATTAAAGGTTGGCGCTAATTACACACACTAAAACACTCTATAATACTCTAACATTGGCTCAACCCTATAGGACCGAGGTAATGTACTTTTTTTGTTTCTAACGATATTTCGGTCTGATTGTATCGAGATAATGTGAACATACTCAATGCAATAAGATTGAATAAATAAGATGGAGTGTTATCGAGAAAAGTGATATATGTAATTAGTGTCATCCTAACTAAAGGTTTTGATTGGACTTTAGATTAAAAATGACAAAATAATTTGAAACAAATAAAATCTTTCCGGTTCACAACATTCTCAAAAAGCAATTTAATCAAGATTTTTATTCAGTTATGCAAAAAAATGGAAGAAAAAGTACCATCTAGTAGTACTACATTTCAAGATTTGCGTAAGATTTAAAAAAAAAAAAAAAAAAAACAACAACAACAACTAATCAACTTAACCACCTGTTAATACTTAACATTAAAACAATAATCACCACCGGAGAGAAAGGTAGTGGGGCCGTGGGTTAGAGTAAAAAAAAAAAAAAGTAAATAAACTATTGAGCCAAGATAAATTATCCATCCACCGTCAGATTTTCTATAACTATTTATATCAACACAATTTAAAAATTTGTGGTCACTTTCAGTATACAATAAAGCTCCGGATTGTAAGATAAATGCTCATAAAAGAATTGAAATATTAACCAAAATTATTATAAAGTATTATTGTGTATTTGATTTTCTTTTTTAGGTGCCTTAAATTAATATATTTTTTTAATAATTAATTAGATTAAGTTAGCATAATTAATATCGCTATTAAAATAATAGAAAAAATGTATATCTAACTAATGGAGTTTCCTTATTCGTGGTTAATACAATACTTACAGTTTTTAGATTTTATTTTGGCTAATAAATGTACTTTATTTTTTGCAAATAATTTTTTTATGTTCTTTAAGTGAAAAAAATATTTTTTTTTATTTTTTAATAAATGACAAAAAGGAAGATTAGTGAGCGAGAAGAATTTTTTTTTCTTTATATTATGGTTTTTAATTTTTTTTATGTACTAAACATAAATTAAATTAAAAAATATATTTTTAAAAAATCTAATTTTAAATAAATTTTAAATTAAAAATTTAACCAAACCATAGAAGCTTCAATTTTATTTTTATTTTTTTGGAAAAAGTCAAAAGTAGTGTACTTGTAGGGAATAAAGAGAGTTCTTTTTATGACTACGGAACTTTTGTAACTTATTTGTAAAAATAAGATAGTTTTCTACTTATTTGTATAAATAAGGTGATTTAGACTTTTTGTCTTTATTAGACAATTTTAGAAATTGGACTTTAGTCCTTAGATTTGGTTATAAATTAATTTGTAACCTCTCAGATTTTAGAAAGACCCAGAAAACCCCGTTTTGGTATCAGAGGTAGTGAGTTATCCCAAACTCCTTTCCTCATAGAGTTCAAATAATAGACGTTGTATACATAGATGCCCTTGGGAATATTCCCTCGCATCTACGCCTCTATTTTTGGAACAAATCCAGACTACCAACCAATTCCAATTCACCATATCGGAGCAGAAGGGTGTTTAACAACTCGGATTAAAGGCTGTTCACACGAAGAACATATACCTTTAAAACACTCAGAAAGCAAGCAGGTTATTGCAGGAGCAATAAATTGCTTATTAGACCAAAACTAATATTTATTATTAGTTTTGCAAAAGACTCATATTGATCTCCAAAAGATCAAATCAGACATCCAACTTCTGGATTTAGAAACCAAAAATAATACTAGACTAATTAAAGAATTAGACCAACAAATCCCTTCGGATTTTGTTACTACGTTGAGAGAAATCCTCAACACAACTAGAGAAACAAAAAAGATTTGCAAAGAGCAAAACCCTTCTCTAGAGACAAAAATTGACGAATTAACCAAGCATATTCGCCAATTAGAAATAGAGCTCAAGAAGTTATCCTCTGAACAATCTAAGATTATACCTAGACTACACAACTATATTCCCGAAATATAAAATGGAAATAGTTAATACAGACTGGAAAGAAGTCCCAGGTGGAATTATTCCACAAGATATATCAGACTTTTATCGAAAGATAATAGAAAAGATGAGCGATGAAAGATTCTCTCGTAGATTCATCGAATCAGAGATCAGTGGTGCTAACAAAGCAGCACTCTGTATCCTAGATAGACTAAACTTCATTTCTACAGCTATAGCAGCTACCCAAGACTGCGAATACAATTTTGCTCATAATCTAAGAAATGATTTACAAGCTAAGACTGAAGGATTAAGAACCTTCTATAATGATTTTGTTAAGTTTCAACAAAACTTAGCATATTATCTAGATGGAAAATGGGAGAACCATTTCAAGACTCAAGAAGCTACCATAACTGAAACAAGAAAAAATTCAGACAAGGCAGAAAGACAGTTAAAAGAAATCATGAATGGAATACAAGCCATTTATGAAAAACCTAGCCAGACTAGACAAGCAGATTTAGACACACCTCATATACTGATGTATGTCGACAAACTTGAAAGAAGTTTCAAGGCTTTAGATGATAGACTTACAGAAGAAATTGCTTCTAGACAAGACTCAGAGAATATGAATGTGCACGAATTAAAAAAATATATTGCAACAGCTCATAGTTCTCTAAAAGAGAATACTAAGACTGTAAATGAAGAATTATACATTAAGTTGTATAAAGACCAGTTGGCTCTTAGGGAAACCCTTATTAGTCAAATAAAAAGACAAAATGATTATTCAGAATCATTAGAAAGAATTGAGAAAAAGATTGAGCAAAAGCAAGAAATCACTTGCAAATTCAAAGAGACTCCATCTGTCATAATAAAAGAAGAACCTTCAACAGGAAGAATCAGAAATGACGGATTAGACAAGACCAAGAAGGTAGCTAGCCTCACCCCTAGCATTGGACATCAAAACTTGATGATCCAAAGAGTAAGAGACTCTTCCTCCAACATAAGAACATGGTGGAGAGAAAGAAATATTTCCCACCCATTACAATGGAAGGAATGGGGAGAAATGGACTGGAAGTATGCAGAAGAATCCATAAGTAATGGACAGCTTCCTCCAGTTAGATACATAGACTTGTTCCGAGAAGGAGCTATCCCTAAGACACCTAGCTACAACATGACTTATTGTAGTAGGAATCATATCCTTGAAAAGAATTATACAGAAATTCAGATCTTCGAACCAGACTGGTTGAGATCACGAGGAATAGATAGGAACTTTCAATTCCTAACCTTTGGACTCTTCCAAGCAAGAATCCAAGGACTGCATAGACCGTAGAATGGAGTTAACATCCTTTGTTGCCTAGTTGACAAAAGATGGAAAGATTTCCAGAAGAGCTTAATTGGAATAGCCCAATTAGAGATGTCAGACAATATAGGATACTTCAATGTCACTCCGGCATTTACAGTATCTATACCAACAGCTAAACACTTTAAGTTAATCTTATATGCCACAGGGTATGAAGATTACGTGTTACCAGATGCAAACATTAACATAAAATATCAGAGCTATGTTAAGTTTTCTCAGAAAGCATTCGAAGGAATGCAACCAGGTATTCCACAAAGAAGAGTTAATGAACAAATCCTTGTTAGAACGAATACTTCAGACTTTAATAACACGTACAGTATAAAAAATGCTGGACCTATGAAAAAACATGCTAAGACTCTCTGGCAGTTGCCAGAATTCCAAGAGACAAAGGCTATACAGAATGAGCCTTTATATATTGCCCAAGATAATATCACAGGAAATATTAATATACAGTTCGCTCCTCCTAAGTTTAAAGCAAAGAGCATTAGAACAGAGGAATCAAGATTTAGAAACATGGGAGATTCCGCAATGGATGATCCTTCAGAAGGAGAATGTAGTACTGCTAGCACTGCTAGAATGTTACAACATGCTCCGGATCATAGACCCAGAAATTCTATAGACAATCATGATATTTTGTATGAAAAGGCCAGAATCCAAAATTTTGGACATGACCTAACAGAACAAGAAAGAGACACATACAAAAATAATCTTGAGAGAAGTAAATCAACTAGATACAACATGATGATATCTAGTGAGATTATAAAAGACTTAAGAAATTCTCAGGACACAAAAGAGCTCCTAAGAAAATTAAGACTCAAAGAAAAAGATGAAGAACAGTAAGTGTTTCCTGTTGCTACGGAAATCCCAGGAGGAAACAATGCTAAAATAGGTGAAACCTCTAGAAGCAGGTTTAATCTATTTGAGACTCCTGCCGCTATAAATATTCCTATTTATAGTGACAGCATTATTAAGACTAAACCAGACTATGTCAAAGGATTACCTACGACAGCCATAGACTTCTAAAGCACAAAAAATATGGCTTTAGTAGCCATCAACCCAGTAGGTATATACCTAAACTTAGACAATGTGCAAGATAGAAAGAATGCCTTAAAAGAATGGCAAGATCAAATGCACATGTGCTTTGCGTCTAACGAAAGTTGGGATGCAGAATCATGTAGAAAATATGCTGAACAATCCCTAAAAGGAATTGTAAAAAACTATTTAGATAGTTTAAGAACAGCAACAGACGAAGCTAGCATAGCCAAGCTAGCAAGGTTCAA
Organism: Lonicera japonica; assembly: GCA_021464415.1. Taxonomy (NCBI): domain Eukaryota; kingdom Viridiplantae; phylum Streptophyta; class Magnoliopsida; order Dipsacales; family Caprifoliaceae; genus Lonicera; species Lonicera japonica. The sequence continues at coordinate 92,732 of JAKCWG010000898.1, forward strand.
TGAGACAAGAGACCAAAGAACTGTAAATGGTTATGTACAACTCTTTACAGCTGAATTCATTGGTGCAAGCCACCTTGCCCAAGAATCAGAAGTAGACGTAGCAAAAACTAAGTTATCATTACTTAGTATATGCAGTTTAGACAAGATCAACGAATATAGTAATAACTATGAAACGTTGTACTATCAGATAAAAGAGTTTACCACAACTCTTAAAGACGAGTATTTCAGAAAACTCCCAGCTATTGGACACCTCCTTATTAATGAATATAGGAAGTGGCCTGGAGTTAATAATACTAAAGAAGATACTCTTGGTGAAAGAATAAATTTTGCCAAAGACTACATTATCGCGAAAAGACGCGCGAAAGCACAAGACGCTTTGATTAAGGAGACATTTAAAAATATGCCTTCAATCAAAGATGAAAGAGACATAGCACCTATCCAATGGGGTTGTGGAAGAAGTACTTCCAAAAGCCATAAGAAGAAACATTGGAAACAGACTTTTAAAGCTACGATTAATACAGACCCTAATAATAAAAAATATAAATTCAGAAAATCGACTAGCTTTAGAAATCCAAAGAAGAGAAAGAAATTATTTCCTAGAAGGAGATATTTCAAGAAGAAGATTCAAACACCAGAAAGAAAGTGCCTAATTATAGAAAGGGCGAAGATAGAAAACCAACAACCAATAATTCAAAGAATGAATGTTGGGTGTGTGGAAAGACTGGAAATTTCGCTAGAAGCTGTTCTCAAAGAGAGAACAAAGAAATAAAAACTAGCGTTAGACTAGTAGAAGTCATGCTTACCCAAGCTGACGCACAAGACTTAGACCTCATCTATAATATCAAATTATCATATTTCGAAATAGATGACAATGCCAGTGTATATAGCGCATATACGACTGAGTCAGATAGTGAACCTTCTTCTTCTGAAGAAGAAGAAGAATTTAAAGATTGTTTTGTCATCACCACCATCGATGATGATGAATTAATAGAAGAAGCTATTTATCTAGACTATGAAGAAGCCATCTACTGCTGTAATTTAACAGACGTATGGCGACCTTCCCAACCAGAAAAAATGGTTAAAATACCACAGTGCTACACGAATCCAAGCCATAGGTGTAAATTCGAAATGAAATGTAGCCCTGCAGACTTCACTTGTGATTATTGTTTCACAACAATATCACTTGAGATATTCATGGTATGCATTACATGCAAACTCCATTACCATGAAGATTGTTGGAGACAAGAATTTCGTACCATGTACGAAAATAAGTATGATCACATACTAGATACAGACATAGATAAATACTATCAAGAAATTGATATAAACAGACTCAGAAAGATTAAAGAGGGAAAAAGAAAGAAAGATAGATGAATGTCCCCCTAAGACAATCCCTGATATTCAAAATCCTCTAAAAGGAATTGAAATCAGAGAACAGAATAATCTAAGAATCTCAACCAAAGAAAATTTCATGAGTCTCATTGAAATAAAGATTCTTAATCCAGATTATCCTAAACTACTTTCTGCATTAATAGATACCGGTTGTACTACTAGTATCTGCAAAGCAAATGCTTTTCCAGATGAGTATTATAGACCTAGCGATCAACTTATCTCAGGACGAGTTGCTAATGGGGATTATTTTGAACTCCCATTACAGACTATACCTATTTATTTCCAAATAGGAGACAATGAATTTACCCATGAATTCTATGTCATGGATCCACCTTGTAAATTCACAGGAAATCTTTTAATCGGAAATGATTTCCTTAAAAAGACTCAGCCATTTGCTCAATATGATGATAAAATAGAATTATCTCATATAAGCAAATTTGATACTCAGACAATGCTCATATCTAAAAACCGAGCATTTGACCTCATGCAAGTTAAACCTTCATGGGTCCCCCCTCAGAGTTCTACAGCTAAGTGTGGTGAAATAGAGGAAATTACTGCCCCTCTTAAACACAAATGCACTTGTCCAGACAAGAAATGTTATAAACAGATAACATTAATTCAACAAGAAATTGTTGATCAGACTAGACATCATCTCTTGGCAATTCAAGAAATGAGAAAGATAAAGAAAATAGACATCAGATCCTTAGAAGTTGAAAAGGATAAGATCAAGGAATTAGCAATTCCTACGACTGGAGAAAATCCTATAGAAAAATGGGAAAAAGATAAGGCATACTGCCAAATCATACCCATAAACCCAGACGCCACCATAAATGGAGGCACCTATAAGAAAGGATATTCCCAAAGAGATAGAGAAGAATTCCAAACAGAGATAGATAGTCTACTCAAGGGTGGAATGATTCAAGAAAGCATTAGTAGACATAATAGCCTTGCCTTTTATGTTGAAAATGAATCAGAAAAAAAAAAGAGGAAAAAGACGAATGGTATTAGACTATAGAACTCTCAACAAGAATTGTGAGTTTGATTCATACAAAATACCAGATAAGAATAATCTTATTAGTCTTATCGAAAATAGAAAGATATTTAGCAAATTTGATTGTAAGTCCGGTTTCTGGCAAATCAAAATGCATCCAGACTCCATATCGTGGACAGCTTTTAGCGTACCACAGGGAAAGTATGAATGGCTAGTAATGCCATTTGGATACAAAAATGCCCCACAAGTCTTTCAGAGAAGAATAAACGGCATTTTTAAAAAATATTCAGATTTTTGCCTAGTATACATTGATGATGTGCTAGTTGCAAGCCATACAAAAGAAGACCATATAGAACATCTTAGAATAATAATAGCCGAATTTGATAATCATGGTATTATTATTTCTCATAAGAAGATGCTTCTATTTCAAGAAGAAATAGACTTCATAGGAGTCCATATAAGAAAAGGAAAAATATCTCCTCTAGACCATATCACTAGAAAGATTTTAGACTTTCCAGATAGAATCATTGACAGAAAACAATTACAAAGCTTCCTTGGGTTGCTTAATTGTGCCACAGACTACATTAAGGATTTAGCCGGAAAAAGGAGAAGCTTTACCGCTAAATTAAAAGGAACCGAAAAGACTAACCCATTTATTTGGACAAAAGAGGACATGGATATAATGACTAAATTAAAAGAAGAAGTCAAAAATATCCCTGGATTAGAGATGCCTAATGCAGAGGACATCTTCATAGTAGAAACTGATGCTTCAGATAAGCAATGGGGTGCAATCTACTATGCTTTAGACTATCAGACTAAGAATAAGAATTATGTAAATACAGCTCAGGGACATTTACTGATCCCGAAACTAGATATACAACCCACGAGAAAGAAGTTCTCGCTATTATAAGAGCAATAGAAAAATATATGCTCTTTTTGAGACCAAAACACTTTACCGTGTATACAGACTCCAGCTATGCTGTTGGATTTAGAGATCTAAATCTAAATAGATCAAAGACTAATAGACTAATTAGATGGCAACAATCTCTTAGTGATTATGATTTTAGCATAATTCATATTAAGGGAAAAAAGAATACAGTTCCTGATATTATTTCAAGAGAACCTGTGTTTGCCGAAAATTTAATAATCTGTTTTATGATTTCTACAGATAAACAGACTAGACCAATGGAGACAGGAGGAAGCTCCAGTAGAAAAACTAGATTTATCGATCAGATTGAGGTCGCCAGATACCTACAAGGTGCATATGACCCTCAGACTTAGGCTAGCGAAAGAAGCAAGCTGAAGATGCCTAGACCCATTCTAGAAACTCTAGATGAAATACTCATTCCCCCGGGGAGAAGGAGTGAAGAAATTTGCAGGCAAAACAAGATAATCGGAGGAATGTTCTTCCCCGAATACAGACCAGACCAGAGGTTTCCAGATTTAGTTAAATTCAGAAAGGAATTTACTAAAGAAACTCTCACTCTAATAGACGCTCTATGGTGGAACCATTCCAATAACCTCAAAATAGAGTTCAGACAAAATTTGGTTGCTACAGCCAGATTCATGAGAATACAGTGGCTTGCTATCTCCCAGATAAATCCAGCTCCTCCCAGAAACTTAATAGAAGCACCTAGACCCCAAGAAATAACCTATGCCAAAGCAGCAGGTCAGACAGAACCAGCAAGAGAAAACAAGAAAAAAGATCTTGTTTATGAGAAAAAGAGGTTCTTCATCAATCTTCTTACCCCGTTAAGAAAGGAACGAGAGGTAGAAAATAATGAAACAATGAACCTAGACACGTTGAACTTAGACATTGCCGAAACCTTAAAGGAAATCGGCAATTATCTCTTCAACAGAACGATCCCAGGCCATGCATCGTTTATGAAGGGATTCTGTGAAGATGTACCTCAGATAAACATTTGGGGAAAGACAAACATTCCTATAGAGTTCTTGGCTAGCCAAGGACTCATAGGCCAAATTTTAATACAGGAAACTACAGACGCAGACAGTTTTGGTGAAAAAATAGCCAATTACATCGAGACGATCAAAGAATACCTTCCCCTCTACTTGAGAAGTTATTCTATTGGTCCAGAAGCAGGGTTCAACCATGAAATTTGTGGATTCCAGCTCGTACGGTTCTCAGAAGAACCATGCTCAGATGTAGAAGGACTCTGTTCAGCAGAACTCGAGCCCATTGAAGGGAGACAGAATCCCTTAGCATTTAAAGTCAACAGGTCCTTAGGAATCCTAAGGATTATGGATGAACTTTTAAGTGAAGAAAAATGGTACACAGTGTGCCAAGAAGAAGATCTAATCATCCAAGCACAAGAACCCTTTGGAGGAAGGATGACTAGAGGATAGACCAAAGGCACGGAAGTAATAATACCATCCACTACTTCCAACATTGCCAACATAGAAGAATATTGGAGCACCATTAGAGGCTCCATCCAGACCTACCAGCAAGACATCGCTAGTAGAGCTCCTAGCCCAAACGACTACATCAAGGTGACGGCTGACGACTAGTGACGAAGAAAGAAGACAAGGGAAACATCAGCCTACATAGAATCGTAAGCAATGACGACCCGAAGACAGGTGGCTTATAAAAACGTAAGCAATGACGTTTTAGACTTATAGTTATTAAGATTGACCAGACGAATCTTGCATTATTGTATAAATATGCTTTTGAGTTGTAAAGATTCTTTATTTCTTTTATAATTGTATTGTTAAAAGAGACTGATTGCAGTACTGTGTTCGCACATGTCGATGGGGCCACAGAAGCAGCACCCGATGTGCATTATTGTTTGCATTCGTCTGTTTGTTGTGTCGGTATATACAATTATATGTAAATTGCTGTTGTAAGAAGTGTCGGTAAGCCTCCTTCACTCACTATTCGCCTAGTGCGTCTAAAGCTGTGGGGCCTGTGTGTCTTGTTAATCGGATTGCTTTTAGTAGCCGGTAGTCAGTCATCGAGTCTGTATCCTCTCTATATAAGGAGAAGGAGTTTTCATTTGTAAGTAAGAGTTTTTCCATTCTCAGCTTAGAGTTTTCAATTCTAGAGAGCATGAGTGAGTAAAGCTTCCTTTAATTAGCAAAAGGAAAGCAAATAAGTTTGTAATAATAATTTTACTTGAATAAAATTATGTTTCTCCTTCAGTACAACTTCCATTGATCTCTGAGTGCGGTTGTATTTTTCCAAAAAATAGACTTATCTCTTGGCGGGTTTAGAAAACCTTTTCTCTAATTCATACAAAATCGGTGAGTGGCCGGTTTTGGGCTGTTGCTGGCAGGTGCCGTAGCCGTGAAGCCGTTAGCAAAGGTGCGTTAGGCGTTGAGGCGTAGGAAGGAAATGAACGACCGATCCTTCAAAGGTGGATGAATAGTGAGAATAAACGCAGAAGCGATAGAACAGACAACAGACGGAAGAAGAAGGCAAGAAAGGAGATCGGAAGCAAGGTGGACCAGACATCTTATTCAGGTATATTATTGTTTAAATTATTTGTTAGTACTTATTGCTAGCTAAATATTTAAAGACATAAAGAATCAGCACATAATTAATTTATGAGCAATATAGACCGTGACTACGAGAATTTTATAAATCAGACAGACATTAGAAGTACCCAACCTATACTAAGGTGGGGTCTAATAAACCCAGAAGAACAAAGACTAGTGCGTATAGCACACTTCAGATCAGGAGGAACTTTTCCTTATCTACACCACGTTTGCAAGTGGGTGTCTAGAGAACTAAGGAAACTCCCAGACTTAGAAAACGCTACGGATAATTATATCCAAGCGTTAGTTGAAAATATAGACGAAGAGGAAGTAAATAATCCTCGAAGAGACCTTCCTCAAGGCAGAGATAACGCCCAAGTGGACGTTTGCGGAGGAATACACGACCTTAGACAAGTATTGGAAAAAACTTTAGAGAAACTAAAGTTTGTGCAGAGAAGAAGACTTGCTGAAACAGCAGAATACCTACGTGAAAACGGAGGAATTAGACGTTTCAGATTTATTGAGACAACCAGTACGTATAACCTATGTGCTTACATACAGTTGTTATCCAATTACGGAGACCAAGAATTAGACTCGTACATAGAAAATAATATCTTAACTCCTGTTAGAGATATTGTGTACGATATAAATTGGAATATCCCAGATTACAGGCTAGAAGCCTTAGACTTAATAGACTTTCCGTGGAGACCACTGACAGCCTCACAGCTTCATCAGTGTCAATACGGATTAAGTTGGAGTGAAACTCGTAGACCTCCTACTCCACCCAGTTCTCCAAGTGAACCAGATAGTGATTCACCAACAGAAGACCCGTCTGATAATTTTTATACAGACGACAACAGAAATACACCAAATATAGACGACACAGATTGGTGGTCGGACTAGATTCCTTATTTTAAAACAATAAGGTTAGATAGAATTAATCTAAGATAGTCTAGGGTAAAAACTTGTAATTACAAGTGGTCCCCTCATATAAGACAAAGTGGTCCAACAAGTGGTCCACGCGGTCTCTAGTCAAAACTACCCTATTTGACTAAATAAGATTAAAACAACCTTATTTACCAAAATAAGTTTAGAAAATACCCTACTCATACAAAAAACTCGAATAAAGAAGTTTAGTGAGAGAGAGAATAAGTGGACCCTACATTCAATAAATGATGGGACGGTGGGGTGAAAAAAAAAAGAAGAAGAAGAAAAGAAAAATATTAATATTACCCTACATTTACTCTTTACCTTTGGATCTCTTCCAACCATTTCTAGCCTTCCATTTTTGAAAATAGTGGTTATTCAATGAATAGTGGAGAGCTTTGGATTATAATATAAATTTATATTTTAGAAAGCATATATTAATACTAATTTTATATATATTTTTTTAAAATTTCTTAGGTGATAAAAAATAATTAGAAAAGATTGAGAAAAATTAAAGCAGAAAAAACACTTAAAGTAGTTCAATACTTTTTGACACATAACTTTTTACTTGAAACTTTAAATTACATATTTTTTGAGCCTATTTCAAAAGAATTTTGAAAATAACAACTTTACAATTTAACACTTTTTCAAATTTAGGCTTCTCAAGATTAAAAATTGCGATACAAAATTTAGTAGCTTAAGAGCATCCACATTGTTAGGGTAACTTAATAGGCTAAATTTAGCATAAATTTAGTTAACTTTTGAAAGAGACACAATGAGAAGGGTAAAAGAAATAAAATATATATATATATATATATATATTAATGGCCATACAACTATGCCCTATTCGTATGAGGAGGAAAAAGTTAAAACAAATATCTATATATATGCCATACGAATGTAGCCTCTTCGTATGAGGAGTTTTTTTGTATAAAATATATATATATATATATATATCTAATGGTTATACGAGTGACTGAAGATCGTATAACTTTTTTTTTTTAATTTTTATACGAGTGAGGTTCATTCGTATGAGTGATACGAGTGAACCACACTCGTATGACTAAAATTTAGTGGTAAGATAAATTTACTCGTTATCTACCTTACATGCCTAAATTTTACCATATATATTCATTCGTTGTAGACATGCGTAGGGTAAATTAAACAATTTACCTTACCGCTGTGAATGCTCTGATAAAACAAAAATTCAACAAAGTGCATTCAAGTAAATGGGCCTCATGCCCAATAAGCATCCCACTGGGCCTAAGCTCATTCAATTAAAAAGAAGCCCTAAAGGAGATCAAGATCAAATTAAGAAAAGCCCATTCAATTTAATTGATAGCCTATATTCTTTAATTAAAAGAGGATGGCTTCACATTAAAAAAGGGAGCCATGGGAGCACAAGAAGATTGGGCTGTGCTTTGTTGACGAGCTCTTCCTCTCCTCTCTTTTCTTAAATTTTTTATTACTTTTTGTTTGATTCAAGATTTTAAGATCGGGAGATTTAATTTTTTAAATTAATAATAAATAAATTTATTTAATATTATTATTATTATTATTTAATTTTATTCAAACTAGTGTAAATTTATGCTATGATTAGAATAAATATATTTAATCAATTTTTTTGCACGTATTCATACCAATTACTCTATTAATTTAATACTTCAATATTAAATAAAATTCTTCCTGTTGAATGCATATTTTAATTAATAAATAAAAAGTTGTATTCTCATTATTTTTGTTAAATTCACCTTATGATTTGTTAAAAATAGTTAGATTCACCTTATCAATGTTAAAAACAGTTAATTTTTTTGCACGTATGCATACCAATTACTCTATTAATTTAATGCTTCAATGTTAAATACAAGTCTTCCTGTTGGATGCATATTTTAATTAATAAAGAAAGAGCCGGATTCTCATTATTTTTTGTTAGATTCACCTTATGATTTGTTAAAAACAGTTATAAGGTATGTTTTGACAGATATAGTGAGTGTTTTGACATTATACATAAATTTGGTTATGGAAAAATTATAATTATATTTTATAAATTAATTAAACTTGAGTGATTTTATTTTTCGCAAATGATATAATCGATAAACCAAATTTTTGCTAGACAAGTGTAGAATTTATACGCATGAATATTTAAAAAGATGATGATGGGGTTAAATACTAATTTTACCATTGGCCTACGAAGGTAATTCAATACTTTTACCTCCAGTAAAATCCTATTTTTACCTCCAATAAAATACCATTTTTTACCTCCAGTAAAAAACCATTCTAGAATACATGTGACATAAGCATACACATCATATACATTCTAGAATACATGTGACCTAAGCATACACATCATATACACCTCCACCAAAAATTACCTTTTTGCCCTTCATTTTTATCAAATTTACCTATTTGCCATTCTACATTTACCTATAAATACCCCCTCATACATCCATCCAAAGACACCAAAAACATCTCTTCATTCTCTCCAATATCCATCCATCTTTCCTAAATACAAGCCAATTTTTTAGGGTCTTATACTCTCTCTTTTCATACCCCAAAAAATACCAATCCTTATACACTCTCTCTCATACACAGTTTATTATTTATTCTGTTGAAATAATTGTAATCCTAATTCTATACTATAAAATAGAATTAAGGAAATTATAGAAAGAAAGAGAGAGATTGGTAGCTTGTATTATCATCCGAATTGATTGCCTTTGAGCTAATACAAAGCAAGCACACACAAAAGGAGGACGTACTGCCGGACTAGCATAAGCGCTACCGGGGGAACCTACCTTAATAAAAAACGTCTCGTGTTCATCTTTATTTTTAATCAGTTTCTGCCGGTACTGTTCACAGTCACTGTTCACATATACGGTGGTACTGCTCACGGTCACTGTTCACAGATACTGTTCAGAGTCACTGTTCACAGATACTGTTCAAAGTCACTGTTCACAGATACTGTTCGGAGGTACTGTTCACATTACTGTTCACATTTACTGTTCATAACTACTGTTCATAACCACTGTTCACATATACGGTGATACTGTTCACAATCACTATTCACAGTTACAATTCAATATTAAACCTCTAATTCACCATTATTCATTGATTGGTCGGTCGTCAATTATCTGTTCTAGATTTTGACACTATCAGTTTGGCGCCGTTTGTGGGAAAGACATTTCCTTAAAGTCACACGCTTCTCAAAAAGCCAAAAACCATACATTCACCATGTCCCAGTCAGAAAACACCCAAACAGACCCTTGATAGTCTTAGTGGCTCAACAAACTGCTCTCCAGGTCCAGATTGATAGATTGATAGCTCAAAGAGAACCCCTTCTTACAGTTCAAGAGATGGATCGCCTCCGACCCCTGTTTCTGCACCGGCTCCTCCAGCCCCTGCGCGAATCCCAGCCATTGAAAGGCTGGGGGAACGCCGCCGGAGGTATAGGAGAAGTCGACGCAGGCCCAATGGGTCTGATGCCGATCAATCCAGTTCTGAACAAGGAGATTCTTATGATGAGTTCTCTATTACAGCTCCCCATCATCTCCAAAAAGAAATCCACAAATTAATGTTGTTCGAGAAAGACGCTCTAAAAAAGGAGGCTCAAACACAAAGTGTGAGCAGAGGAGGTCGCCCCCCATTCCACCAGTTCTGGAGACAAATGCTAGGCCTCGAGGGTCCGTGTTCGACAAGATCTCGAACAAGAGCTCTGTTGAAGAAGTAGAGCAGATGCTCAGATCAGAAATGAAAGCCCAGCTGGCCGAAATGATGAAAACCATAGGCCACGTCGGGGGGAGCTCGGCAGCAACTCTGGTAAGAAATTCTGAATCGCCGTTTGCAGCGCACATCCAGACCTGTGCAGTCCCGAACAGATTTAAATTACCTCCTCTAGAGTCATATGATGACTCAACCGATCCAATGGACCATTGGCAGCAATTTGAAAATATGATGGGGCTCCAGAATGTCCCAGATGGTATCATATGCAGGGCTTTTGTCACAACTCTCAAGGGGGCAGCTCGGATGTGGTGCAACAGCCTATCTCCAGGCTCGATTCAGAGCTCGCACGAGCTTGGTACGAGGTTCGTAACTCACTTCGTGGGGACTAGAAAGCAGTCTAAGACCTCCACCCACCTCTTCACAATCAAACAAAGTTCGAACGAAGGTCTGAAAGACTACGCTTGCCGATTCAACCAAGAAAGCCTCATGATCAACGATCTCAATGAAGCTGTGGCCGTAGCTGCATTTATGACCGGAGTAAGCTCTCCCTACTACTTAATGACCTTAGCTAGAATGGCTCCAAAGACCATGTCTGAGCTCCTGGACGAGGTCAACAAACAGATTGGGGTGGAAGAGACACTCCAAGGACGCAACCTGTTGGGGTTTTCTGCTCTCTGGTCCCCTTCCAAGCGCCAGGGGGAACATAGCATTTCTTCTGGCCAAGAGAGGGAGACCAAGAAGAACAAAAAGAATACTGAAAAGTTCAAATCTAGCGAGGACAGAGCTCAACGTAAGTTCACTCCCCTTACAGCTCCACTAAGCGAGGTTTATGCCCAATTGGAACCAGGAGAGGTACCTAAGCCTAAAAAGATGAGCACTCCAGAGAGGAAGAGGGACTCTACCCAGTACTGCCGGTATCACAAAGACCACGGCCACGAGACTGATAATTGTTGGAAGCTCAAGGAAGAAATTGAGAAGCTTATCCAGCGAGGTCAGCTCCGACAGTACATAAAGAAAGAAAAGGATGTTTCCCCAAAAGCCAATGGGAAGGAGCACGCCAAAGAAATATTCATGATTGAGGGAGGTTCATCCTTCTCTGGAAACAGCAACAGGTCCCGAAAGGCCTACATCAGGTAGGCTAAGTTCTCGAGCTCAGAAGCAGAGTTCTTCTGCTCAAGGCCCTCAAAGATGGCTAAGTACGAGACCTCTGAGATCACTTTCACTGATGCGGATATGAACGGGGTAGAGTACCCCCATGATGACCCGTTAGTAGTAACAGCGATGATAAGCAACCACAACGTCCATCGTATCCTTATCGACACAGGAGCGACCTCGAACCTCATGTACTACAGTGCTTTCAAAGCGATGGGTCTCACTAAAAAACACCTGGTTCAATCGCCGGTCACATTGGTAGGGTTCTCTGGGGAGAAGACAAGGTCCTTGGGAGTAATCAAGCTTTCGATAACTCTAGGGACGGCTCCAAAGCAGGTCACGACCATGGCAGAATTCTTAATTCTTAACTCAGCTCCCCATTATAATGCTATCTTGGGCAGAGGAACCCTCAATGAAATCAGAGCTGCCATATCAACCTGCAGCTTAACCATGAGGTTCCCAACCCTCCATGGGATCGGGGAGGTCAGAGGTAACCAAATGGAGGCCAGGCACTGTCAATTTGGAACCTTAAAAGAAGTTAGAACCACAGAGATCGCCACCGTAGAGCTCGAGGTAGCAACTGCTGAAGGGGTGAACAATACAGGAGAATCCACCACCTCTGAGAGATTGGAAATTGATACCCTAGACCCCCGGGATGAAGAAAAAGAGCTAAGGGGAAAGCCCGTTGAGGATTTAGAAGACTTGCTCTTAGATCCTTTACTACTTGAAAGGGTGCTCAAAATCAGCAACCAACTCAACTCGGAGGTTAGACGGGAGCTCTCTTAATGCCTTAGAGCTAACGCCGATATCTTTGCGTGGTCTCATGATGACATGAAAGGGCTTAACCCAGAGGTCATGGTGCACATGCTCAACGCTGACCCGGCCTTTAAGCCCGTAAGGCAGAAAAAGAGAAACTTTGCAGCAGAAAGGAATCTGGCCGCCAAAGAAGAGGTCCAAAAATTGCTCCAAGCTGGTTTCATTAAGGAGGTCCACTACTCAAAATGGCTTTCCAATGTGGTACTTGTGAAGAAACACAGCGGAAAATGGAGGATGTGTGTGGATTTCAAAGACCTCAACAAGGCTTGTCCAAAAGACAGCTTTCCGCTCCCGAAGATTGATCAGCTCGTGGATGCGACCACTGGGCATGAAATGCTGAGCTTCATGGACGCTTATTCTGGATATAATCAGGTAAGGATGGCTCTTGAAGACGAAGAAAAGACATCTTTCATCACCAATGAAGGGACCTATTGTTACAAGGCGATGCCCTTTGGTTTGAGGAATGCAGGAGCTACCTATCAAAGGGTGATGAACTCCCTGTTCAAAGAACAGATAGGCCGAAATATGGAGGTCTACGTCGACGACATGCTCGTCAAGAGCCTCAAGGCTTCCAGCCATGTTTCCGACCTCAATGAAGCCTTTTCTATACTTAGACAAAATGGTATGTCCCTCAATCCAACTAAGTGTGCTTTTGGGGTAAAAGGTGGCAAATTTTTGGGTTTTATGGTAACACAAAGGGGAATCGAAGCTAACCCCGAGAAGATACAAGCTTTGATTAACATGAAGTCTCCCACCAAACCAAAGGAAGTTCAGAGCTTAGCAGGTCGAGTGGCAGCCCTTAACAGGTTCATCTCTAAGGCTACTGACAAATGCCACCCATTCTTCAAGACTCTGAAAAAGGCCTTCGAGTGGACAGAAGAATGTGAGTTTTCTTTTCAGCAGCTCAAGCAATACCTCGGAGCTCCTCCTTTATTGAGTTCTCCAAAGAAGAGTAAAATTCTCTGCCTTTACTTGGCTGTTTCCCAAACAGCGGTCAGCTCAGCCCTCATGAGGAACGAAGAGGGGGCGCAACTCCCTGTTTACTACACGCGCCGAGCTCTGCACGCAGCCGAGCTTAATTACCCAAGGTTGGAAAAATTGGCATACGCTCTTCTCATAACTTCCAGGAAACTGAGGCCCTACTTTCAAGCCCATGCCATTGATGTACTCACAGACCAACCACTACGGCGAATTCTTGACAAACCAGATCAATCAGGAAGGTTAGCTATCTGGGCTGTAGAACTCGGGCAATTTGTGATCAGTTACAAACCACGGGTGTCAATCAAAGGGCAGGCTGTGGCTGACTTCATAGCCGAGTTTACTTACACAGAGGAACAGGTTGCCGAATTTCCAAAGCTACTGCCAACAGTAGACCCAAGCGCCTCGAGCCCTTCTACCTCAATAGGCCTGATGCCAGAGATCCCAGTGTGGGTACTCCACCAGATGGAGCCTCCAACTCTCAAGGTTCTGGAGCTGGTCTAGTATTGATCACCCCTGAGGCTAACACATTGGAGATAGCTCTCAAGTTCCTTTTCAAGGCATCAAACAACGAAGCAGAATATGAAGCTATCATAGCAGGTCTGAGGATTGCTGGAGACTTGGGGGCAAAACAGATGGTGGTTTACAATGACTCTGCAGTCGTAGTTGGCCAAATACTGGGCCACAACATGGCTAAAGAAGATCACATGGCTGCTTACCTGGCTAAAACTCAAACGGCAGCCCGAAAGTTTACAAACGTGGTATTCATCAAAGTTCCCTGAGCTCAGAATAACAAGGCAGACCGCCTGGCCAAGCTAGCTTCATCAACAGAGGCACCAAGCGGTGTCCACATTGAATATTTAGAAAGCAAAGCCATCAATGAGCTTGAAGAAGTGGATGCAGCCCCAGTACAAGTCTGCAAGTGCTGGATTGACCCAATTCTGGACTACCTCACAAATGGAGTTTTGCCAGAAGAAAAGAAGATGGCCAAAAGGATCAAATACATCTCCAACAGATATGTAGTCATAGAAGCAACCCTGTACAAGAGAGGTTATGTTCTTCCTTTCTTACTCTGCCTACACCCCCATCAAGCTCAGGCAGCCCTGTTAGAGATCCATGAGGGGTTGTGTGGTGGACATCCGGCAGCTCGTTCCTTAGCTCTCAAAGTTGGACGACAAGGTTACTTCTGGCCAACCATTCTACAAGATGCCAAGGAATTGGTAAAAAAGTGTGACAAGTGCCAACGGTTTGCCAATGTCCAACAGCTCCCAGCAGAGCTCATGACTCCTGTCAGCAGCCCATGGCCCTTTTCTCAGTGGAGGATGGACATTGTTGGTCCTTTCCCCTTGGGTAAAGGACAAACCAAGTTCGTAGTTGTAGCCATTGACTACTTCACCAAACGGGCTGAGGCAGAAGCATTGACCACCATCACCACTATGAAAATTCAAAGCTTTGTATGGAGAAATATCATCTGTCGTTTCGGCCTCCCAAAGATTCTGATCACTGATAATGGCAAGCAATTTGATTGTGATCTCTTCAGAAATTTTTGTGAAGATCATGGAATAGAGAATCACTACAGTTCACCTGTCCATCCCCAAGCAAATGGCCAAGCAGAAGTCACCAACAGAACTCTCCTGAACTCGCTGAAGAAAAGACTCGACGATGCTAAGGAAAATTGGTCTGAAGAACTCCCCTCAGTTCTTTGGGCTTACAGGACTACGATCCGAGGGCCTACGGGGGAAACTCCTTTCTCTCTGACCTATGGAACTGAAGCGGTGATTCCAGTAGAAATGAGAATGCCAACATACAGAATCAACCATCATGACCCAGCTCGGAACGACGAAGGACTCTTAGCCAACTTAGACCTCCTCGAAGAAAAAAGAGAACAAGTTCGGATTAAAGAAGAAGCCTACAAAAGGAACATGGTCAAAAGTTACAACAAAAGGGTCAGGCACCGAAGCCTAACTGTGGGCAACTTGGTGCTTCGAAAAGTTATTCTAGCCACCAAAATTTCTCAACATGGGAAGCTAGCTGCCAAATGGGAGGGTCCATATGTGGTAACCAAAGTTAGTAGACCTGGTACCTACTACTTGAGAACCATGGATGGAATGGAGCTCATGAGGCCATGGAACATAGAGCACCTCAAGAGATACTATCCCTGACTGAAGTACTCTGTAATCTTGTAATGACTTGCTCTGAAGAAAAATATATGAAATTTTACTTTGGTATATCGTTATTTACAAGAAGCAAAACTCTCACAAGGAGGTCGGAAATACGCTAAAGAGGTTGCATAAAAATAATTGAGAAAGCTGTTATAATTTGCTTAAGTCAAAAGAAGGCATGACATTTCTGTAGACTTAACCAAAAAGCACAAGTTTTCCTTTTATACATCAACGACCTTGAAAAAATTCCTACCGCTATGTAGGTCAGCCACCAAGCATATAACGTCTAAGTACAGACTTGCTGAGAGCTGAGAAATTCCTCTAATTAAAGAGGTCAGTTTGTTGGTGCACAGCTCTTTTACATGAGCACACTTACACTCTGAGGAGTCTAATTGGCGTTCGGAAAGAATCTTACAAAATTTGGTTAAAGTCTAGGGGGCACAACTCTTATAGACTTAGCCAAAATAAGAATAATTCCTTACGTACAAATGACCCAATAAAAACATGTTGCGTACCAAGTCCTTTTTGGGAAAAACTGCTAAAAGACCTCTAATACAGGCATCTTTACTGGATTTATTTTATTTCTTTTGCCTTTACTGTTTTACTTTGAGTGTGGGGGAAAAGGGATAACCATTCATATATGGCTTATTCAAATCTCACAATAACAACTCAAAACAAAACATAAAAAGAGCACACAGAAGATATAAAAAAAAAATTCTAAAACAAAACTTGTTTATTTATTGATGAAAATAGATGTTACAGGTGGAATATTTGCGGAACACTTGTTTAAAGAACAAAACCCTCACTAGAAGTGCATACATTGTCTGGGCTGAACGGTATGCTATTGAATGATAAGCAGATATGTGTTGAACCCCTTCTTCACAAACAAAAGGACATGAAAGTGGAGGGGTAGATAACTTATCTAATCAAAGAAAAGGTTGAAGAATCCGAAAATCATCAGCATCAAAATTCAAATTAGTACTTAAATCAGAAGAAAAATCATGGAGAATATCCCCTAAAGCTGTCCAGTCAGGGCTGGTTGGTTCGGCAACCTCCGTAAGAAAATTAGCTTGCGAAGATTGCGATAAAAAACCGCCCGGATTCACAGCAGACGGGATAGCATCAGCCGTGTTATTTTCTACCGACGAAAAGAACCTCGAAGAACCTCGAGGAGGAGCAAAGGAGCATAACGGGTTAACACAAGAAGGCCCTCCTTCTAACCGAGCCTCTAATGCCGTCACCCGTTCTTGTAACTCTTCCACCTTCTGTCCAAGAGAAGCAAGGAGAGCAGTACACCCGTTAATAGGATTCTCGACTCTCGCCTTAGCTTCAAAAAGAAATGAATTAAGAGTCTCAAGATATTGATATTCGGGAATATGTTGTAAAATATCTGCAACGTTTTTCACCCCGAAAACAGTGAAGATTGTGCGATAATCCTGGCGACTAATCACATCTCGAAAAATTTGTGCATATTCACACCAGGGCTGACATCTCTTACGTTTATAAGTACAAGCAGCACAAGAAGAACCTGTACAACGGAAGGTATTCGGCATACTTATGATTTACTTTCCCTTATTCATGGGTATCCCCTGTAAAAGGTATAAGAAGAAGACGGATCTTGAGGGAGATGACAAGAAAGAGGGGACAAGAGGCATCTAGCATTGAAAGAATCCCAAAGACGAAAAACTGTTTTCTTAAAAAGTCAAAATATACAGCGCCCCCGCGTGCAGCGCCCTCCGCATACAGCGCCCGCGTGCAGCGCCCCCCGCGTGCATCTAGACTCCACCGCCCTAGATCCCTCTTTAATGTCGCCATAGGGGAAGAAAATGTGCGTTGATGTTGATGCTGCGGTAAATTTTTTTTTTGCCGTGGTAAGATTTTTTATACTGACTTTTAAAAAAAAAAATGTATATATCAGTTTTATGTATATATACATATAAAGACAGCTGAAAAAAGCCCAAGTAGAACCAAACTACTTATGATCAAAGTTTAGTCAACTTTACACATCAATGATCCAAGCCCCATAAACTTACGGTCAAAAGTTAACAAAACCTTACACGTCGATTATTCGAACTCTCTCCATGATTATCTTCCTCGACATGTACCCGCTTTCACGCCTTAGCTTTGAGCAGGACCACTTATCCGGCAAAAGGCATTTATCCTTCACTTTCAGCTTTCAGCATAAAAATAAAGGATAGGGGGCAATTGATGGGGTTAAATACTAATTTTACCATTGGCCTACGAAGGTAATTCAATACTTTTACCTCCAGTAAAATCCTATTTTTACCTCCAGTAAAATACCATTTTTTACCTCCGGTAAAAACCATTCTAGAATACATGTGACATAAGCATACACATCATATACATTCTAGAATACATGTGACCTAAGCATACACATCATATACACCTCCACCAAAAATTACCTTTTTGCCCTTCATTTTTATCAAATTTACCTATTTGCCATTCTACATTTACCTATAAATACCCCCTCATACATCCATCCAAAGACACCAAAAACATCTCTTCATTCTCTCCCAATATCCATCCATCTTTCCTAAATACAAGCCAATTTTTTAGGGTCTTATACTCTCTCTTTTCATACCCCAAAAAATACCAATCCTTATACACTCTCTCTCATAAACAGTTTATTATTTATTCTGTTGAAATAATTGTAATCCTAATTCTATACTTATAAATAGAATTAAGGAAATTATAGAAAGAAAGAGAGAGATTGGTAGCTTGTATTATCATCCGAATTGATTGCCTTTGAGCTAATACAAAGCAAGCACACACAAAAGGAGGACGTACTGCCGGACTAGCATAAGCGCTACCGGGGGAACCTACCTTAATAAAAAACGTCTCGTGTTCATCTTTATTTTTAATCAGTTTCTGCCGGTACTATTCACAGTCACTGTTCACATATATGGTGGTACTGTTCACGGTCACTGTTCACAAATACTGTTCAGAGTCACTGTTCACAGATACTGTTCAAAGTCACTGTTCACAGATACTGTTCGGAGGTACTGTTCACATTTACTGTTCATAACTACTGTTCATAACCACTGTTCACATATACGGTGATACTGTTCACAACCACTATTCACAGTTACAATTCAATATTAAACCTCTAATTCACCATTATTCATTGATTGGTCGGTCGTCAATTATCTGTTCTAGATTTTGACACCATCAGATGATATTAAATATATGACTCCAAAACCTTAGTTGATTAATTCATTAATTTTATTCTCACCCATATATGGTGCCCAAATCCATAACACACTAATTCTGGCCGTCTCGCATTCGCAACTACTCGACGGACTAATCAGTTAGTCCCTTCCTCTCCACACACGGACAAAAGATAAGGCACCTTGAGGAGAAATATTATATTAAAATTTTCGAAAATTTAGAGCCTTGCGCCCAAAAAAAATATCCAACACAAAACAAAAACAAAAACAAAAATTTAGAAAGTAAATAAACAGATGTAGTGTTACAAATACTCACCATTAGTTGAGAGAGAGAGAGAGAGAGAGAGAAAGCACACTCCACAAATAGCAAAGTGAAAGCACACACCACAAATAGCAAAGTGTTTCTTTAACTAATTGGCGGGTTGTGCTCTCTCTCATTTGTCAACGCTCTCTCTCTCTCTATATATATCATTTATATTCCCATCTTACTGCTGCATGGCTTTCACTCCTCTTTGTCTTTCATCACAACCTTCATTACTGTAAAAATTAAAATGAAAAGTGATTAACATTTTCACAAGATCGACACTGTATATACTTTTCAATACACATACATAATTCATCTAGCTAATCATGCAAGATAAGGGAGATATGTATCACAACTATATATGTTTGTTTCTATCCGCTCTCTGCGTGTGAAACTAATTATATGCATGTTTCTATCCACTCTCTGTGTGTGAGTATGGGGTCGCACGTAAGAGATGCATGGTGTTAATATATGTCCATTTTGGTGAATCTATTTATATATACCTTTGGCCTTGCACCAAATAATCTCCCATCAATTAGAGGATTATCCTTACAAATTACAACACTAATAAGCACATGTACCTATGCGATATATTTGTGTATGTGAAACAGTGAAAGTATAGATGCCATATTCCAAAGGAAAGGCTTAAGACAAAGAAGATGATAGAGAAATGAAGAGATGTGCATGAAGTAAAAGGTATATATGGAGCTAGTAGACTAATATGCCAATTTAGGTCTAGTACTCTGCTGTGGGGAAACAGTAGAATTTGTTGAGGTGGGATTGTGATATATATATATATATCACATGTGAGTATGCATGGACGTGGCCACTTTTTATGGGGTCTAGTGACCCCACTTATTATTTAAAATATACATATTAATAAGATATATTTTGAATAGATTTCGGCTTATGTGTATAAATAACACCACTTAAATTTAGAAAAAATAATTAATAACGCCGTCAAATTGTGCAAAAAACCAAAAATAAATGTGTTCCGAGCATACTTTTTGAGAAAATGCTCTTTAACCCAAAGCATGTTCAAAAAATCGGGTCCCAAATGCATTTTGAGTGATACAAATGCATTTAGGGTGCGTTTAGCATTCCGGATAAAGAGGTATGATAGGATAAGATGGGATAAAGGTCGGATAGGATAAGAGTCAAAATTAATCGGATACGAATTATGTGAGATAGGATAAGAAAGGAATTAGTCGGAGATTAAGCAGGATCAGACAGGATAAAAACTAGTCGGATAAAGATTTAATAAACTTTGCATTTGATGAAGTTCTAGATTACAAGTTAAGATATTATACAATACAACTTGATTTTCTTTTAAAAATATATGCAATTTGAATTGTTATTCACAATTTTTTTTTTAACTAATGCGATTCTCCTATTTATAAATAAGTTTCGCAAAAAACTCTTTTGGGAGAAAAGTTTTGTATCACATATAATATTTATGAACTGGGCATTAAGTACAGTTTCAAATTCTAATGTTACCATTTTTTCTAAAATTAAAGTTTCTTATAAATACCTCCATTTAATAAAAAATTAAATAAAAATACCATATTATTATAAAAGAAATGGATTTTATTAGTTTAGTTATTGTGATTTTGGGTGGTTGAAAATTTTCATTAATAAATTTGATTATCTAAAAGGTGTAAAGAAAAAGATTAAAATAAAAAAATTAATTAAAAATTAATTTTTATATTCATTTTGTTATCTGGAAAGCATGGGATAAAATAATAGTATTGCATCAAACCCAGGAAAGGATTAAAATATCATATCTTCCCTTGTGCCAAACACATGATATGATTTATTTATCCTATCCTTTCCAACAACAAACTCCGGATAAGATTAATTAATCATATACTGCTTGTAATCCCGCGCGACAAACACACACTTAGGGTTATGTTTTTTTGGATCGAG
This sequence comes from Lonicera japonica, assembly GCA_021464415.1. Classification (NCBI taxonomy): domain Eukaryota; kingdom Viridiplantae; phylum Streptophyta; class Magnoliopsida; order Dipsacales; family Caprifoliaceae; genus Lonicera; species Lonicera japonica. The sequence continues at coordinate 113,777 of JAKCWG010000898.1, forward strand.
TAAGACTAGTTTTTCTTAAAAAAAATTCGATTGGTAATTTAGTCGCTCTACTTGCATGAGATTGACGATACACTACTAATCGCACCACTGGCCTATTTTCTGGTTACACCACTGTGAATATGGCTATAGTTGTTACAAGTATTGCTCCCAATGAATGATATGTTTGCTATATTTTGGCAGCTCCATTTGAATACCTACTAATTACGTATGAAAAAACAAAAAAAACAAAAAAAAAAAAAAAAACCTTTCAATTCATTGTCAATTTAATTTGAATACATATTCATATACTCCCTGGTCGGTTTTCACATTGCTAAATAGATCAACTGAATCTAACGGAGACCCTTTGTCAAGTGATAATAAACTTTTATGTGTAATAAATGATAATCACATATACATATGAAAATTTTTAAATAAGGACCTATATATATAAGGGTGGATCTGGGCCCTGGCCCAGAGGGCTCCAGCGCCCAAACCACCCCCCGAATTTAGAAAAGACCACTAGCTGTATATATTATACCAAGCCTTTAGTCCTCCCAAGCCAGCCCATTGTTAACTAGTCCACTGTTATTCTGCTAACAACCCACTGTTAAGCCCACTTTCAAAAGTTTTAAATTTTGAATAGCCTATGGATAAGAAGAAATAGCCCACAATTAAAAGAGTAATAGTAAATTGTGTAAAAGCCCTAACTCTTTGAATTGTTATTTTTAAAAAAGGCATTAGAAAAACGCTCTCTGTCTCTTTTTAAAGTTCTCATTTATGTTTAATCCTTATTTTTTATATTAAATTTAGATTTTTTTTAATTAATAATTAAATTATTTGTATTTTGTGATTTGTTAAGGTTTTAGCACTACTCACTTGATTGATAAAAGCTTTACTACTCTTTTTTGCAATTAATTTTTAATTAGTAATTATGCTCAGATTAACTTTTGCGATTTTTTTTTATATTAGCTCCCCCCACGGAATTATCCTGGGTCCTCCCCTGTATATATATATGCCATATTACAATGGTTGGTTATATTTAGTAACATGTTAGATCACTAAATTGTTTGCATCCCAATATATAACTTATCTTTCTCTTTTCTTTTGGGATATGGCACGAGATGCAACAAACAAGTTTTGGATTCCATCTTTCATGAATGAGGTTATTGTTGTTGTTGGTCGGATTTCAACCCTAGAGGGGGGGTGAATAGGGTTTTTAAAACTTAATGCGGAATTTAAAAACTTTTCTAACAATGTTTAAGTAAAACAAATTTACAAAACAAATTATCAAGGAATGCAATCAAATAAACAATCAAGCAAATAAACAATCTCAAGCAAACAATAATATAGCAAGTAAATAAAGAGATTGAGTAAGAAAGATTGAACCGATTTGAAGTCTAAGGCTTTTTGTCCACATGGTTTTGGTTTATCAAACCATAGTCCGCGCTCGGTTAGTTCCCCGAGAATTTCCACTAATTCCAATCTCCTTCCGGGTGAAAATCAAACCTCTACAAGTGTTGTTGTCTCACTACACTCTTTACAAATATTGCTTGACCACAATATTCTCACAAGAATCTCTCTCTTGCTAACCTTGTGAGATTTACCTCTCACAATATCTAAACAAGAATTTACCTTCTTGTTTTTCCTATGAGATTTACCTCTCACAATTTGAATATAAAAGTTTGGTGATTCACACCAATTTACAATAACTCTCTCAAGTGTTTGTAGAATACAATTTAAGCTCACACTAGAGTTATCTTGAATGATCAATATGATATAGCTCAAATAAAAGATGATTGATCAAAAACAATTTCTTGAATCTTTGAATAATGAAGATAGATGAAGAATAGAGTATGAGAGTGATTCAAGGTGTTTAGAATGAGCTTTGGAAGTCATATTTATAGTCCCAAAAGTGATATAGCCGTTTGTGGTGAAGAAATAAATTAATGGGGGCAAAAATGCACTTTTGAAAAAGTTCCAACGGCTATTTTTGGCAAGGGAGTCGACTCCCTAAGTCCCCATGGAGTCGACTCCATGAGGGAGTCGACTCCATCAATTTCATGGAGTCGGCTACATGGCACTGGAGATGGATTTCTGCAGACAGCAAATTTCCGACTTGTTTTGATCATATCTCATAATCCAGCCGTTGGAATTTGATGACATTTTGGATATAAGTACTATAATGTGTTAACTAACTTCTGTCCAAATTTCATAATGATCGGTGTCCGGGAAGGCCTCCTTCAAACCGTTAGATCAAAACTGCGCAAAAACGGAGCGAGTCTAGAAAGGGAAAAATAAACATTTTTTCAATTAAGTTCCAAAATCAATTTTGATGCTTGGGATAGGTTAAATATATTATCCTAAGACACCTATTTTCATGAGAGCTCAAAATATGCTCAAATCAATTTAATATGAAAATATTTGAAAACCGGTTTTTGCAAGAATGGTGTTTTCAAAGAAATTTTGATTCAAACTGATTTTGATCAATCTAACAATGATGCAAGTTTATATTTGAGCTATATTATCAATCAATTAAGAAACTTTACATTAATCCTAAGCAAACACTCAATTACCGAATAGGTGAGTCTTCGAATGCTTCGATTTGTTTCTTCAAATTGATTCTTCACTTGAAGCTTTTCCCTTGAAACTTTAGTATATGATCCTTGATCTTTTATGCTTTATGAAATGCATTTCTAGCTTGTGAGTGATGAGATTGATCTTCTTGTCTTGTCCAACGCTTGTAGAAGAATGATCTTGATTCGGGTAGATCGGTTTTAGTCGAATGCTTCGTTGACTTGATTGGATATTAATTGAATGATCCTTGTCAAACTTCCTTTGAGCAATCATGCTATGCTTGATATTCCAAATAATAAATCTATAATCTTATATCAAGAACATGTTAAATTACACATGATTGATTTATTGTTATTATCAAAATAAGATTAAGACCTTCAAGGTCAACAGTTGTGATAAATTTTAATACTCGCAAGCGCATGAATCAATTTATAGTGTAGCATGTAAGCGAGGTTGATCCCACAGAGACTCAAACAATATGTTTTTGAATTATCTTGTTAATTTTCAATTAATCCCTAATCTAGTCAAGAATAATTGATGCAAATCAAACAAATTAAATAAAGCAAATTAAATAAAATAAGGTAAAGCAAGTAAATTAAATTAATAGAACTAAATTAAATACTATTAAGCAAGATAATAAAATTAATGAATTAATTGACTAAGTTTCGGAGTCATATATTTAATATCATCTTCTTTAGTATTCATACGCATAAACTCTACTCTTATCTCGCACTAATTTGGTCTCTTGACTCTATTAGATGCCGAAAATAAAATCAATGAAGTCCAATTATTTATAAAATCCAAATGTAATTCTTCCACAGCCAAACTAATGTTTAAAATCAAAACACTCACTATATTCGTCAAAACATACCCTATATCGGCTCTTAACAAATCATAAGGTGAATCCAACAAAAAATAATGAGAATCTAACTTTATTTTTAATCAATTAAAATAGGCATTTAGTATGAAAAATTGTATTTAACATTAAATCACTAAATTAGTAAAATCAATTGGCATGAATACGTGTAAGGGAATTAATTAAATATATTCATCCTAACCCTAGCACAAATTTACGCTAGCATAGTAAAAATTAAATAAAAAAATAAAATTGAAAGAAAACTTACTTAGCATTAAATTAAATTAAATAAATAAAAATAAACTTTCAATCTTCTTGCCTTTTTAGCCTTTAAAGTAAAAAAGAAAATAAAAGAAAAACAAAGAAAAGAGAGGATTGGAATAATGCTCGGCACTGTTGTGCTGCTGCCTCCTCCTCCATGTTGGCTGCTATTTATAATTGATAGATAGTTACGCTGTATTTCTATTAATAACGAATGTGCTAGGCTTACTAATATTAATATGAATGGGTCCATAAATTAAGTATAATGATTTTTCTCCATTTAAACTGCAGAATTTTGCGTCGCAATTTCGAATTCTAAGATGACTGAATTTGAAAAAGTTCTGAAATGCAAAGTTGTAACTCTCAAAATTATCTTTAATTTAGGCTCAAGAATCACATTATTTGGAATTCTCAGTAAAAAGTTATGCATCTGAAAGTATTGAGCAATTTTAAGTGTCTTCACAAGCTTCAAATTCTCTATTTTTCTTAATCTTTTTCAATTCTTTTCTAACACTTAAAAATAATAAAAATACAAATATTAGTAATATTATATACTATTTAAATTATAAATTAGCATAATAAATGATACCAATTTCTAGACATATCAGATATTGATCCCCTATTAACAAGGAGGACTGGGAACCAGAATCTTATATATGGATGTTAAAAAGTTCATAACTTCCATAACATTTTGTTACTTGGAATATATTTCGAAAACGGCGTTGACTCGGCCAAGAAATTTTTGAATATTTTTTTTTTTTTTGTAACTTGAATTATTCTTCTACTTAAAAAAAAGGAAAATCAAAATTACAATTAAAAGTTTATCCTGCACACGCACAAGTAGGTAGTGGTCAATGGACGAGTACATAAATTACTTGTTTAGAAGTGAACTTGTGTTTTTTGTTTAAAGCATATTTTTTTTTATGAAAAAGAAGACTACAAGAGTATAATTGGTAATTAAAAAATGTGACACAACTTCACGGAAATTTTACTTGCATCTGGCTTTATAATATTAAGTTAAACTAGATAAATTAGATATTAGATGGGTTAATCTGTGTAATTACTCATTGAAACAAAAAAAAAATAGTCATGTAACTGCGTAATCCCACTATCCCACTCATCTATCTAACTGCCAACTCCTCCCCACCCCAACACACCAATTCCCCGCCATTATATAAAACTCAAAGCACCTCTTAATTGTTCCACCCCCTTCTTACTTGATGCATTAGCACTACTCAGAACTCCACTTCAATGGCTTCTTTTCCACTAACCTCCATCATTCTTAACTTGGCTTTACTACTCTTCTCCATCTCTGCAACATCCCATCATTTTCAAGTGGGTGGTGATAGAGGTTGGGTTAAACCCACCCGCAATGGGACTCAAACATTTAACGAATGGGCCATCAGTAACAGATTCCATATCGGCGATGCGCTCTGTAAGTTCAACACAATTTATATAATGCTGTTACACATTAACTTTCTTTCTAAATTGTTTTTCTTCACTTTTGCTTCAGATTTCAAGTATGAGAGGGACTCAGTGCTCGTAGTGAACTCCCATGATTACCAAGAGTGCATCACATCGAACCCGATCTCCAGATTTGATGATGGGAACACTCTGTTCCAATTTGACCGTTCTGGGTTTTTCTACTTCATCAGTGGGGAGCAGGGTCACTGTGAATCCGACTAGAAACTGATTATTCGAGTAATTCACCCTTCCGAAGTTGAGCCGCCAAAATCTGCACCACCACCCAAAGACGGCGAAGGGGATGGCCAAGATTCTGATGACTCGAGCCCATCAGGGGCTCGGTGTCACGGGGTGCCTTCCAACAGCACTCGTGACTGACACCGACAACATTTCATCAGCACCGTGTTTGCGCCCGAGCGCAGCACGGCCCAACAGGCAATGATCGATTGCGTTTCATCAGCACCGTGCACGCGCCCGAGCGCAGCACAGCATCTAGTTTTATTATTCTATTTAGGTTTTCCTTATGTAAATATTGTTGTTTCCATGTAACTAGATTTAGGAATTTTCCTTGTAATTGCATTTCATTTCCTTTGTAATAGTTTTCTTGTAACTTGTAAGACCCAACGTGCACTGCTGCCACTCTGGTATTTTCATTAAGTGGTTATATGTGGGGATAAGACTATCTGCCTCACACCCGAGTTGCCTACCAGTGCACGTTGTTTAGCACTTGCTTTCAAGCTCTTACTTTCTTTCGAATTGTAATAGCTTTCCATGTAATCTCATTTTCTTGCAATGAAGTAATCTCAATTTGCGCTCACGCTCTCTTTCAAATTACTGTTGTTGCATGTTGTTCGTTGATTGTTAATAAAATTCGATCACATTCAACCGTGCTATCGGTTAGCACGGTCGTTCACGCGGCCTCCTTTGTGCCATCAAAGGGCGCCCCGTGACAGCTGGTATCAAAGGGATTGTTTTCGATTGCTGCCTTGTAAAACCCAGTTGATGTATCTTACTACGTTACGATGGGAACCAATAGCCAGAGAATCGAAGCCCTCGAGAGAAATGTTGGCTTGCTAATGGAGAAAATGGGCGGAACGCCCTCTCTCGTCGATCGTGTGCAAAGTTTGGAGTTACGTACTCAAACTATCCCAGCAGGGGATGCATCGGGTAGCTCACCTGCACTAATCGATCGCATACAAGATTTGGAGGAAGGCCTCCAAAATCTTCAGGGAATCCCACCAGGGGGTCACTTTGGGGAGATGATGGATGAGATGAGAACTGAAATCGATCAACTCGCCTAGAAATTGACTATATTGTCGATGGCAGTCGCTAACTCACCAGTTGGGGGTGGGGAGCGTAGGAAGATAAAAGTGCCGGAACCCAAAGCATTCACCGGTGTTCGTGATGCTAGGGAATTAGAAATTTTCGTTTTTGACATGGAACAATATTTCCGTGCAACAAAGGTCGACGAGGAGGAAACGAAGATATCCTCTGCGTCCATGTACTTGTCCGGGGATGCCAAATTATGGTGGCGGAACAAGTACAACGAGGTTCAAGCTGGGGAGTGCGAGATTAGCACTTGGGAGGATCTGAAAAAGGAGTTGCGTGATCGATTCTTTCCCGAAAACACCTCCCATAACGCACGACAAGAACTCCTTCAAACGAAGCACTCAGGGAGAATCAAGGAGTACGTCAATGCGTTCACCACCATCATGCTAGATATCCACGATATGAATGATGCTGATAGACTATTCTTCTTCATGATCGGGTTACAACCGTGGGCCAAAACGGAGTTAAATCGTAGGCAAGTGAAGACGTTAACTCAAGCCATATCAGCTGCTGAAAGCCTACAAGATTACACCACCGGCCCTAAAACAAGTGTCCCAAGAAGTGGGCAGACGAAGAATGCAGGGGAGAGAAAACCGAATTCTCCTGCCAGACCTGATTGGAGAGACAACACACCCACCAGGCCATTTACCCAGCAAAATAATTACAAAAATGGGAACAAGTTCACAGGGAACTCCCAAACCGGCAATAATGGGAAACAGCCCGTCAGCCCTGGAACGTGCTACTTGTGTCATGGTGCTCATTTCATGGCCAACTGCCCCGATAAGCAACTTTTAAGTGCTCTTGTTGCTAGAGGTGGCGGCATGCTTCCCAAAGCCCCAGCCGCCTCCAAACAATCTTATCGTACTCAACAAAATGACAATGCCGAGTTTGAAGAAGAAATTGAGGAGTATGAAAGGGCATCTTTGGGCGCCTATCAAGGACAGTTCATGCATTCTTGCAACACAATAACGGTTGAAGAAGATCCCCGACAAGAAGGGAAGGTGGAACCATCCTCAAAAGGGAAAGCAGGTGTGGGGAAGAGTCCTCAGAGAAATGGTCTGATGTATGTTGATATCAGGATCAACGGTAAGCCGATTCAGGCCATGGTGGACACAGGCGCAAGGCACAACTACCTGGCGAGCACTAAAGTTGAACGGTTAGGCCTTATCTTAGAAAAAGGAGTGGGTCGTGTGAAGGCCATCAACTCAGCCGCGCAACCTGTCGCCGGAATGGCGAAATCTGTGTTAGTAAAAGTGGGTCCTTATGAAGGGAGAACTAATTTCTCGGTTGTGGTAATGGACGACTTCAAGGTTATCTTGGGGCTAGAGTTTCTGAGAGAAACCAAGGCTAGCGTCATGCCCAGCACAAATAGCCTCATGATGCTCGGCAAGAATCCTTGCATTATCCCGGTGACGACCCCGTCAAGCAGTGGGAAGTTTTTATCGACAATCCAATTGAAGAAGGGCCTCAAGCACGACAATCCCACTTTTGTGGCTACACTGAAATTGGATGAAATTCAAGAGACATCGGGACCCTTGCCGAGATCCATTCGACAAGTGTTAACCGAATTTGAAGATGTAATGCCCGACAACCTTCCAAAGAAGTTACCTCCTCGTAGAGAAATAGATCATCAAATCGAACTCCTGCCAGGTACCAAGCCTTCAGTTCGTGCAGCATATCGAATGTCTCAGCCCGAACTAGCAGAACTTCGAAAACAGCTGAAGGAGCTACTGGATGCGGGTTTAGTGCAACCAGCCAAATCGCCATACGGAGCTCCTGTTCTCTTTCAGAAGAAGCAAGATGGTTCCTTTAGAATGTGCGTCGATTATCGAGCTCTCAACAAGGTGACCATAAGGAACAACTATCCTATCCCTCTAATGGCCGATTGCTTCGATCAACTCAGTCGGGCAAAAATATTCACGAAGCTTGATCTCAGATCCGGATATTGGCAGGTTCGTATCGCAGCAGGGGACGAGGGAAAAACCACGTGCGTCACAAGATATGGAGCTTACGAATTTCTTGTTATGCCATTCGGGCTCACTAATGCTCCAGCCACCTTCAGTACTCTAATGAATCAGGTTCTCAGGGATTACTTGGATGACTTTGTCGTGGTCTATCTCGACGACATTGTGGTTTTTAGCGAAAGCATGGAAGAACATGAACAACACCTGAGAAGGGTATTGGAAAGACTTCGAAAACATGAATTGTATCTCAAGTTATCGAAATGTTCTTTTGCACAGAAACGTATCAAGTTTTTGGGCCACATCATTGAACAGGGGAAAGTGCAGATGGATCCAGTTAAGGTCAAGGTCATACAGGAGTGGAGAGCACCCACAAATGTGTCAGAACTCCGTTCTTTTCTGGGACTAGCCAACTACTATAGGAAGTTCGTGAAGAACTACTCTAGTATCGCAATGCCCCTAACGGAACTCTTGAAGAAGTTGAAAGTTTGGGATTGGTCGACGAGTTGCCAAACTGCCTTCGATGCTCTGAAGAAGGCCATGTCCGAAGATCCTGTTCTCACACTGCCAGATGTGACCAAGTCGTTCGAAGTTCATACTGATGCAGCCCTGGGGGGAGTCTTAATGCAGGAAGATCACCCGGTAGCATATGAGAGTCAAAAGCTCAATGACACGGAGAAGAGGTACTCTGCCCACGAGAAATAGTTGCTCGCTGTGGTTCATTGTCTAAGGTTATGGAGGCACTACCTTCTCGGTTCTCGATTTCTAGTGAAGACGGATAACATCGCGGTTAGTCACTTCCTTAGTCAACCGAAATTGAGTTCTAAACAAGCGAGATGGCAGGAGTTACTAGCCGAATTCAACTTCTGGATGGAGTATAAAGCAGGTTCGACCAATCAAGTGGCGGATGCGTTGAGCCGCATAGTTGAGTTCAACCAACAGGCTAATGCGTTCCTCAATGCCATCCTTCGAATCGATAGTCAAGTATCAACTGAAATTCGAGGAAAAATAAAAAATGCACTACCGCAAGATCCAGTTTCTGCTCAACTATTGAAGATGATCGAGAAGGGGAAGACGCGGCAATTTTGGTTGGACGATGGGTTCGTGTTGACGAAGGGAAATCGATTCTTTGTTCCTCGAGTAGGGGAGTTGAGGCGTACTCTAATCCGAGAGTGTCATGATACTTTATGGGCAGGACATCCAGGTCAAGAAAGGACGCTAGCCCTCCTTAAGCAAGGTTACTACTGGCCTCGAATGGAAGATGAGGTCGAAAGCTATGTTAGAACTTGCCTCATATGTCAACAGGACAAGATCGAACGAAGACAACCGGCAGGGTTATTGGAACCCCTACCCATCCCGGAACGACCATGGGAGAGCATTTCGCTCGATTTTATATCAGGCCTGCCTAAAGTGGGGGACTTGACATCCATCCTCGTGGTCATTGATCGGTTCTCGAAATATGCCACTTTCATTGCGGTTCCAAAGAACATGTCTGGTGAGGAGACTGCACACTTATTCTTCAAGTATGTGGTTAAATATTGGGGGATCCCTCGAAGCATTGTCAGTGATAGGGACTCCCGATTCACGGGAAATTTTTGGAAGGAACTCTTCAAGGTTCTTGGCTCCAAGTTGTGTATAAGTTCCAGCTACCACCCTCAGTCTGATGGGCAAACCGAAAGATACAATGCAATGCTCGAAGAATATCTGCGCCACTTTGCTAGTGCAACTCAGCGGAATTGGGTTAAATTATTGGATGTGGCTCAATTGTGCTTCAATGCCCAGAAGAACTCCGGGACAGGTAAGAGTGCTTTCGAAATAGTGACGGGACAACAACCAATCCTTCCTCACACCACCAACTCAATGCCAACGTCGAAATCCCCTAGAGCCCGCAATTTCTTTGAAGAATGGAAGCAGAATATCGAATTGGCTCGTTCACACCTAGAAAAGGCCACCCATCGAATGAAGAAGTATGCGGACCAGAAAAGACGATCGCTAGAGTTCCAAGTAGGAGACCTCGTAATGGTTAAGCTCCTCCCGCAAGATAGGAAGTTCTTGAGGGGTCGCGACCCACGACTTCTGCAGAAATACGAGGGACCGCTCAGAATTGACAAGAGGATTGGAAAAGTGGCTTATCGAATTGAACCCCCTGGTTGGTTGAAGGTCCACCCAGTGTTTTATGTCAGCATGCTGAAACCGTACTTTGCTGATACCACTGATCCATCCCGAAGTGAGTCTAATCGTCCAGGGTTAAAACAGAAAGCAGAGGGGAAGAGGTCAGTAGAAGCCATCCTGGCCGATCGAGTTGTGACAGCTTCTCGTAAACAACACCAAGAATTTCTCGTCAAATGGGCAGGAAGAGATCCCGAAGAGAACACTTGGGAAAGAGCATCCGACCTATCAGCCTTCCAGGACCAGATCACAGCATACCTCGACCAGTTGACGAGGGCGTCAACAGCTTTGGTGGGGGAGGATGTCACGGGGTGCCTTCCAACAGCACTCGTGACCGACACCGACAACACTTCATCAGCACCGTGTTTGCGCCCGAGCGCAGCACGGCCCAACAGGCAATGATCGATTGCGTTTCATCAGCACCGTGCACGCGCCCGAGCGCAGCACAGCATCTAGTTTTATTATTCTGTTTAGGTTTTCCTTATGTAAATATTGTTGTTTCCATGTAACTAGATTTAGGAATTTTCCTTGTAATTGCATTTCATTTCCTTTGTAATAGTTTTCTTGTAACTTGTAAGACCCAACGTGCACTGCTACCACTCTGGTATTTTCATTAAGTGGTTATATGTGGGGATAAGACTATCTGCCTCACACCCGAGTTGCCTACCAGTGCACGTTGTTTAGCACTTGCTTTCAAGCTCTTACTTTCTTTCGAATTGTAATAGCTTTCCATGTAATCTCATTTTCTTGCAATGAAGTAATCTCAATTTGCGCTCACGCTCTCTTTCAAATTACTGTTGTTGCATGTTGTTCGTTGATTGTTAATAAAATTCGATCACATTCAACCGTGCTATCGGTTAGCACGGTCGTTCACGCGGCCTCCTTTGTGCCATCAAAGGGCGCCCCGTGACACTCGGCCTAGTTCTGCCACTGAACTGTCTGTTGCATCTTATTTCATTGCTGCTCTTGGAGGGACATTGGCATTTATATGATTCTTCATGGTTAATTAGGAAGTAGTATATGCTATTTGATATGATTGTTTTTTTGTTTTACCGGAGGTAGTGGTACTGCAGTTGATTGAGGATTTGTTAAGAATCTATAGGTGTTTAATATCAGAAACCCCCTTTATTTGTTTTAATGCACAAAATGTGTCCAGTTTTAGCAGAAGTTTACCTGCTTGGGGTTGGCAGAATGAGAACTATGATCCTTTCGACTTTTGAAAAGAAATAAAACATTCACATATAATGATCAACAAATATTGAACAACAAATCTACACTTTCGTAATTTTTTTCCCATTGTTTTCGGGCATCTTTTGATCTTGTTATTGTTACAGTCTTGCACGTTTCATCCACACCCTAAGTTGTTCCTCTCTGCAAATAGTTCCTCCAGCAGTTCCCTGCTTGAAATTCCAAAACTTTCCTAATCAGAGAAATTCACTTACGTCTGAGTAGTTACGACCGAACAAGACGAGCTGCAAAGACTCCATCAAGTGAATGCTTCACGGGGCTAGAGAAATAGAAACCCCTTTCCATAACAAAATCGGGCGGTGCGTATCTGTCTGCAGAATCTATGCTAAATTCCTGAAAAAGGGTAATATGATACATATATATATGCATTAAGCTTGCATGCTTAATTCTGTTAAAAAACACTTTAAAGTCAAGTAGAAATCTCGTTATGTTATGTCATGAGCAAGAAGACGTCATTCACTTTCCGAACAGAAAGGAAGACAAGAAGAGTGAAAATGAAAGAATATACTATGAACAGCATATAATGGAAACTTATTTCAAAGTGTCAAATATTAAAAGCAGTACGGATCTTTGAATAGTCCATTCGTTCTCATAAGTGGAATGTTGACGACGTAAAAGAAAGCATCAAAATATTGAGCGCAATAATCTTACTGGACGTCTAAGAAGAAATGCCACCACCCTCTCTTCATTCTCTTCAGGATCAATGGAACAGGTATTGTATACCAGCACTCCACTGGGATTTACCAACCTATAGAGGCAACACAGAAATGCATGGGAAAAGGAAAAAGAAATAATCAATCCATCGAAAGGTAAACATAGTAAACACATCACTGTGCTTTCTTCCATATCCCATTTCTTTTCACATTAAGTAGGTTCACTCAAGACTTAAATTAGTTAAACTATCTGATTGAATTCCTAGGCCAATTTATTTAACTGTGTAGTTAAACTATCGATATAACAGAAAATATCAGCAGAAGAGAAACGTTGCTCTCACATGGAAGCTACATCGAAGAGTTCATCTTGTAGAACTTTAAGTTCTTCCATATCTTCCAATCTTCTATTCCACCGCAAGTCTGCTCTCTTTGGAAAGTAAAAAAGAATAAATAAAGCAAAAAGAATAAATAAGATTGGCAGCATTTTGGTAAGGGTGAGGAATTATAAAGTGAAGTGCTGAATAAAATAACTCCCACCCTCATATTACTGGAACTCTGTGTCTAAACTTTAAGTGCCAAAACTGCGTTAAGTTAGCACTTGAAAAATAATTGCGGTACGAAGTGCCCAAACATATATAGATAGATATAATTATATTTCTATACACTGGTCATAACCAAATTTTAAGACAAACAAAATTTATATCATGAGAGAGCCCTTCCAAACATACCTTCGAGAGAACGCCCAATCCTGAACAAGGATCGTCCAGCAAAACTTTATCAAAATTAACACTGTTACTCTCCTGATAAAACAACGAAAACTGCAATGAATCTAATATTGTGCCTCCCAACAGAATTATGAACATATAACAAGTCATTTACACGGTGCATGAATTTTGCCGAAGCCATTTTCCACTTTTAGGATTGCTTGTTTTTTCCTCTTAAGTGTTAATCTAAATGCATTCAGATTTCAAAAGTGCTCACTGTTTGTAAGTTCTTCTAAACACATAAGAATCAAAATAAAGAGGCTAAATGTTTTCACCAACAGGTTGATTGGATTTTTTTTAGTTTCCTTTTCTTAATCTGCAACTCGCATCTGAACCCCCCACACCATCTTCAAAATAATAATTATAATAACAATACTAATAGTTAAAAACTTTGTTGGACACGTAAGAGAAGACCATAAATAAAATACAGCGAGCACTTCAACAACCATAGGCTTAGTCAGCAAAGTCGACCACAAGAATACAAGGACAGACAGGTGGGGCCCACCCCAGTACAAAGTTGCCAATTTTCGGCCTCCATAGTCAAAAGCAGAATAATCAAAAGAAGAGAGAATCTCCAATTATCTCTCTCTCCGGAATTGAAGATCTCAGTTTCCTACTCCTTCCTTTCATCTATAAAGAAGCAAGCAAGGGAGAAGAAACGGGCAGAGTTTCTTACCTACAATTATTCTGTATTAAATTCTCAAATTTTGTAATTTTGTGTTCCTGCAAATTTGTTCAGAGCCATATCACTAAGTTGATCTTCCATTTCCAACAATTTGTAAGTTAATTTTATTTTCTGCTTCAAGTTAATTAATTGTTTCAAAGTACACAATTTGTATTTTGAAATCTGTTTTGTAAATGCAGGAAAATGAGTGTAGAAAACGGCAGAGACCGCGGGAGAGGGAGGGGAAATACATCATCATCAGGGTCAAGACCATGTAATCCCTCGTATGATATTTGTGAATCATCCTCCAGTAAACCCAAAGGAACCATGGTTCCTTACCAAGTAAACCCTACACTTATAGCAGTAAACCAATACTAAGTATTAGGACAAATTCCCCAGCCTAAGTCTTACAATCAAGCCTTAGCCAGTAAACCAAAGGCCAATGATCCTTATGACATTGAGTCTAAACCAATTCCAGTCAGACAAAGCCAACAAAGCTTTGGTCAAACTCCAAGCCCATATATACCCAAATATACCCAAAATATGTTCTATGTTGAACCTCATATGATAGAATTCAATGACCCGGCCCAATTAGCCAACCAATTTTACCCTCCTAGATGGCATTTTACTCCAGTCCACCCAAGTAAAACCCTTAAATATTACAACAAAATTTTGGTAACCACATAGTCTATTTTTATTAAACCAATTTTTGATAGAAATGACCCATCTGTAGTTATCTACCATTCGTTTTATATTAAGAAAATAATACTCATGGAAGAATGGGGAAAGCACCCAGCTGAATTAGTTCCTTTAGAAGGAACTGATGAATTTTATTCTTACCATGATTATATTGAAGCATGGATGAAGATACTCCTATTTCAAAATGAGTCATTCACCCATTCTTGGTTTGTACAATTTGACCACAATTTCAAATGGTCATTCCCATGTTGGTTTATTCGATGGTGGGATATGTTCGGATTAAATATGGACATCCTGCCCATGCTTATAGCTGAACAAGTAAAATGGTTTGAAAAAGTTAACCCAGAAATTGGTAATACTTACATGCCAATTTTGACCCTTTTTGCATCCAAATATAAAGTACCATGGATAGTAAAATGGCAGTTTCATTTAATCAAAAACCCTGTCATCGAGCAATGGGTTCAAAGTTCAGGAACCTCCCAAGAACTAGTCAAACACCATGCCCCGTTTGACATGTTGGCCCGACAGATTTTTGTTAAATGGTGGGATAAATTTGAATTATCCTAAATAGTAAACCAAGTCCAAAAAGAGTTCTCAGAACACCCCAAATTCACCCGTGTTCCTACCCCAATTCATAGTAGCCTCACGGTTCCACTTCCCAGTAAACCCCAAACTCCTCAGCCCAAGCTCAAACAAAAGTTAAAAAGCCCAGTTGAGCCCAAAATAGACCCCAAACCAAAAAGGCCAAGTCCTACACCTTCAGTAAAATCCAATGAAACCTTAGATATTAATAAATGTTCAAGGGCCCAATTAAAATTACTTCTAGCTCAAGATTTCAGTTCAACGTTATCTGAAGCTGCAAGTGAATCAGACCCAGAAGATGATGTAGAGGTAATGAAGCCTGAACCATCAGACAATATGTCAATAACTGGTGCCGAAAGAATAAAAAATTGGTATGATTCAACTTTATTTCAAGATGCTCAGAACTCTTATGAAATATAGTGTTGTCACTCACTACTTGGATAATTTTGCCAAGAAAAGCTAGCACCAATATTTACATTCAATTCTCATCTATAAATAAAATAAAATCATTCAATTGTTTACATGTGTCCCAAAATTCTAGTCAGCAAAAATTCGACCACAAGAATACAAGGACAGAAAGGTGGGGCCCACCCCAGCACAAAGTTGCCAATTTTCGGCCTCCATAGTCAAAAGCAGAATAATCAAAAAAAGAGAGAATCACCAATTATCTCTTTCTCTCCGCAATTGAAGATCTCAGTTCCCTCCTCCTTCCTTTCATCTATAAAGAAGCAAGCAAGGGAGAAGAAACGGGCAGAGTTTCTTACCTACAATTATTCTGTATTAAATTCTCAAATTTTGTAATTTTGAAATCCTGCAAATTTCTTCAGAGCCATATCACTAAGTTGATCTTCCATTTCCAACGATTTGTAAGTTAATTTTATTTGCTACTTCAAGTTAATTAATTGTTTCAAAGTAAACAATTTGTATTTTGAAATCTGTTTTGTAATTGTTTCAAAGTAAACAATCTATTTTAATTTCAATTATTACTGTGATATCCGCGCACTCTTCTTATATTTTCTTTCATCTTCTTGATCTGCTTCCCCTTTGGTATCAAAGGTTGTTATTCTGATATCGGCTTGGTTTTAGATACTGGTGTAGATCTAAAAGATTTAATCTCTTTCCAAAAAACTCTTGTATATTCAGAGTTTCAAGTGGAGGATGACTGGATGTAATTTTTGTATTATCTTCTTTGGTCCATTGAGTTTTTGTAATAACATTACACTTGTTATAATACTTTTTGTACCATGGAAAGAAATCCATATTTATTTTTTCTTTCTTTATCCATTTCTTCCATTTATGTATTATTTTTTCTCTCTTAGATTCAGAGTTTTCAGCTCTAAAATCATGCCTTAATTTTTTATTTTCTTTAGAGTTAAAATTACTAGTTAACGCATCCCAATTGATTTTAAATTCTTTTGTAATTACTCTTAACTGATGATATGGTGCTTGGAAATCATACTATGATATAGATTCATTATCTTCAATATCTTGATCATTTACTGATTCTTTTTATTTTTCTTTGTTTTTATATATTGGATGTGTTACTTGTCCTTGGTTTGTGGTTCCTGATATTTTTGTTTCGGGTAAGGATATATTACTTATTAGATCATTATCTCTTCTAGATATATTGTCTACTCTAGATGGAATAGATGACGTACTAGGAGATGTTTCTAAAATTAATGGAGGTTTCTTAAATCTAGATTCATCAAAACTCACAAACCAAGGACAAGTAACACATCCAATATATAAAAACAAAGAAAAAGAAAAAGAATCAGTAAGTGATCAAGATATTGAAGATAATGAATCTATATCACTCTTAACTGATGATATGGTGCTTGGAAAACCCCCTTACAGTTAAAGGAGTAAATTCATCTATATTATTATGTCTAAGAGATGCTAGGTACCTAAATTATGTCCCTAGTATTTTAGGAATAATGGAATCTAGTCTCCATAAGAAGTAACACTTCCTTTTATATATTCTATATCAAAATCAAAAATACTTAGTAAAGATTGCCATCTAGCAAAAATTTGTTTAGAAGCAATATTTTCAACATCTTTTTCTAAAACATATTTAGCAGATTTACAATCAATTCTTATAAAAAATCTTTTATTTAATAAATCACTTTGGAATTTATTAATGCAAAGTACTAATGATAAAATTTCTTTTTTTATTGTAGAATAATTTACTTGTGTACTATCCCATGCACCTGAATGAAAACGTACAATTTGTTCAGGATAATTATGAGTCATTTTCTGTTTAAGAATTCCTCTAAAGCCAATTTCGGAGGCATCAGTTTCGACAATTTTGAAAGCAGATGGATTTGAAATGCCAAGACAAGGCAATGTCTTAACATGTTTTTTAATGTCCTGGACTATGGAAGTATGGATTTTAGTCCAAGGAGGTGGATTACTTTGAAGTCATTCAAATAACGACTTACATTGTTTACGCAAATCTTTGTAGAAGTCACTGATGTAATTTAAAGAACCTAAGAACCTTTAAAGTTGGTTTTTGTCTAGGATTTCATCAGGGAATTTTTCTGCAAATTGTATAGCTTTATTGATTTGCCTAATTTGGTTATACTGAATGTTGTGTCCTAATAACCTAATCTTAGTTTGGAATAGACAACATTTAGTAAGGGATAGAACTAGACCATTTAACTTAATTATCTTAAAAAATGAGTTTAGGTGTTTCCAATGCTCATCTATTGACTTAGAAAAAATGAGCACATCGTCTATGTAGACTATGGAAAAATGACTATAGGGGTTTAGAATATCATTCATGATATTTTGGAATTCACTAGGTGCATTTTTAAGGCCGAATGGCATAACATTCAATTCATAATGGCCAAAAGGGGGTGGTGAAGGCTGTCTTATACATATCTTCTTCATGGATCTGGATTTGTCAAAAACCACTCTTAAGATCGAATTTACTAAAGACAAGAGTCTGATCTAATCTATTAATTAAATCTTTTTTATTAGGTAAAGGATATCTAATCCATTCTAAAACTTTGTTTAGTGGTTTATAATTTATTACTAATCTTGAGGATCCTCTTTCTATTTCAGCATTCTTATTGACATAGAAAGCAGGGCAAGACCAGGGAGATTTACTTTTCCTTATGATTTTCTTTTGGATTAGATCATTTATTTATTTTTTACAAAATTCTATTTGTTCATGATTCATCTGTTTGGGTTTAGCTTTAGTAGGAATTAAATGTTCTTTAAATTCCTTAGCGTAAGGGAGCCTTACAATATGCCTTTTGCGATGCCAAAAGGCATGAGGTAAAAAAAAACCTCTTTTATAAATATTTTATTAAATTCTTTAATTTTTGTTTGTAATCAGAAAAACCTCTGTTATAAGTATTTTATTAAATTCTTTAATTTTTGTTTGTAACTTTGGATCTTGTAATTGTTCTTCGATCCTCTTATATTTAATTTCATCTTTTAGAAATTTTAATTGATTTGATTTATTACTTAGTAAATTTAAGCTTTTTGAGATTGACTGTTCTTTTATCATTCTCAAATTTCTCTCTTTTGGTTGTGCAGTAAATTTAAAGGTAATTTTGTGCCCTAAATGTTTGGTTGTTAACCCTTTACTTGAGGTATTAAATGGATATAACAAATATATAAATGGTAATCCTAAAATTACTTTATCTATCATATTTCTGATTAAGACAAAGGATGTTTTAAACACATCCAATATATAAAAACAAAGAAAAAGAAAAAGAATCAGTAAGTGATCAAGATATTGAAGATAATGAATCTATATCACAGTCTGATTTTCAAGCACCATATCATCAGCTAAGAGTAATTACAAAAGAATTTAAAATCAATTGGGATGCTTCAACAACCAGATAAAGCCTATGGTTGTTGAAGGATTACCTTGGCCACTCAGACGGGATGCCAAAAAAAGGGTCTTTCCTCCAGGTGCTGCACAACAATCCACAATATTCTCACCGGGTAGTGGATCTAGAACAAAAACTACCAAACCTGTACCATTAGTTCTAAAATCAGATGTAGAATAGGAACTAGGTGCAACCAAGGTTTCACTACTTACAATAGATGCCTGATGAAAGATTGGGAAACAAATAATAAACCTGAACTTTCATCCTGGACCGAACATAAACCTTCTTTTAGTAATCCAGCTTGTATGACACTCTGTGACATTGGGATACTAAGAACAATCAGCATTCCACATGATACTTGAATGCAAGATTCCGAGGTAAAATGTACAATGTCTATGGTAAGAGTTAGTAATTTAAAATGAACTAGACAATTTTAGATGTCAATTCTCCCCAAGAGAAGAGATAAACAAGCTAGTAGAAGAAGTTCTGCTTCTTTGTTAAAGGCCTTGTTGTCCTTAATATAGAATATGAAAGTTGCTTGAAACATCTAGATTGAATTTGTACTTGCATCCTGGTTTTCATAC
This sequence comes from Lonicera japonica, assembly GCA_021464415.1. Lineage (NCBI taxonomy): Eukaryota > Viridiplantae > Streptophyta > Magnoliopsida > Dipsacales > Caprifoliaceae > Lonicera > Lonicera japonica. The sequence continues at coordinate 133,406 of JAKCWG010000898.1, forward strand.
GAACAAAATCATCCAAGTGTGGTGAAAGCTCATGAGGGACCTGAAATTCAAGACAAGAAAATAAATATGGGAACACGATTTCAAACTTAAAATAGTGATAAAAATAATGCATGCATTTTTCAGTGAGAATAATATTTAGTAGTTATGAATGAACATTTGAGGACACAAAAACATTACAAGGCACTTTCAACATTGCAAGTTGCAACACAAGATTGGCTCTTGTGAAACCTTTTCCACTATTTGCCCTAATACAAGCATTGTCTTTCATCAAACATGAGAGCAAGACTGATGTCATCTGCGATCGTATTCTATCCAAGCAAGATGGATCTGCAACCCTTAACGTAAGAAGACGCAAGAACCTTGGAATCACACGAAGTTAATGGAGGTGAAATCTTGACCCAATCCCGAAAACGAGATAGAACCTTGGTATAGTCGAAGACAAACAATCAATCGATGGGTTAATTGATTGCTAAGTCGAAGAACAACAAGAACCCTAATTCTAGCTGTTCGAGACGTTCTTAGAATGCAACCTACTGACAAGATGTTCTTAATTAATCAAAAGCTGCTTAAAACAATAGCGTTAGCTCTTTTAAATAGGAGTAATTAAACCTACTAGGTCTAGGAAAATAAACAAAAACGAAATTAATGGGTTTTCCACATAATTTGGGCCCAAACAAAGCTAAACATAAATTAAACTTAAAATAAACAAAGCCTAGCCCAGCCCATTTATCTAATACATGTTTTTAATCTCTTGGGTTGCTATTTTGAACATCTTCAATTGGGCCTTTAAGTAATGTCTTTCATTCTTGAGCCCGATCCCCTTCAATGCTCCTCTATTCAACTTTGCTCATCATCTCTTGGAGCACGGGCATAAGTGCCTCCTTGATCTTCTTGGCTCTAGCTTGAGTGATTGGGCCATTTGGAACCCGGATGGGATCGGCATAGCCTTCACTTCATGATCCAGTGTCAGTGCTATCCTTGGGCTCATCATTCCTCTCCTCTTGAAAATGAATTATCCTCAATTCGTCACTTACACTAAACGGACTTAGATCAGCAACATTAAATGTAGCACTCACATTATACTCACCTGGAATATCAAGTTTGCATGCATTGTCATTGATCCTTTGCACAACTTGAAATGGTCCATCTCCCCTTGGTAACAACTTAGAATGCCTTTGAACTGGAAAGCGTTCCTTTCTTAAATGCAGCCAAACCCAGTCTCCTGGTTCGAAAACCACTTTTTTCGTTCCTATGTTTGCTTGCCGCACATACTGTTCAGTTATTCTTTCAATGTTTTGCCTTGCCTTCTCATGAATCTGTTTAATAAACTCAGTTTTCTTCCTGCCATCTAGGTTAGTATGCTCAACAGGTAATGGCAATAAATCCAAAGGAGCTAAAGGATTAAAACCATACACAATCTCAAAAGGAGAAAACTTAGATGCAGAATGAACAGATCGATTATATGCAAACTCAACATGAGGTAAACATTATTCCCACTTTTTCAAGTTCTTCTTAATTATGGCACGCAACAAAGTGGATAAAATTCTATTTACTACTTTTGTTTGACCATCAGTTTGGGGATGACATGTAGTAGAAAACAATAATTTAGTACCCAATTTTCCCCACAAAGTCTTCCAAAAGTAGCTCAAAAACTTTGCATCCCTATTAGAAACAAGGGTTCTAGGCATGCCATGCAATCGCACAATTTCTTTGAAGAACAAATTAGCAATTCGTGGTGGATCATCAGTTTTATTACAAGCAATAAAATGAGCAATTTTAGAAAATCTATCAACCACCACGAAAATAGAATCATTCCCATGTTTAGTCTTAGGCAAACCCAATACAAAATCCATAGAAATGTCAACCCAAGTGTCACTAAGAATGGGCAATGGAGTATATAGACCATGGGAGTTTAACTTAGACTTTGCTTTCTTATAAGTAACACATCTCTCATAGATTCTTTCAACATCTCTTTTCATGTGAGGCCACAAGAAGTGTTCTTGCAATACTCCTAAGGTTTTAGTTATGCCAAAGTGCCCCATTAGACTCCCACCGAGAACCTCTTTCACAAGCAACTCACACAATGAACATTTAGACACACAAAGTTTGTTTTCATGCATTAAGAACCCATCATGCCTAAAGTACTTATCAAATGCCACTTTCTCACATGCATTAAAGATATCTTTAAAATCAGCGTCATCATAATACAATTCCTTGATGTATTCAAATCCAAGCAATTTAGCATCTAAAGTAGCAATTAAAGCATACCTGGGCGATAAAGCATTTGCTATAACATTTTTCTTACCCTGCTTGTACTTGATCACATACGAAAAAGTCTCTATAAACTCTACGCATTTGGCATGGCACTTGTTCAACCATTTCTGTCCCTTTAAGTGTTTCAACGATTCATGATCTGTGTGAATCACAAACTCCTTTGGCCACAAATAGTGCTGCCATGTATCCAACGCTCTCACCAATACATAAAGCTCCTTGTCGTGGGTAGGATAATTTAAGGTTGCCCCACCTAGATTCTCACTAAAGTATGCTATTGGCTTCCCTTCCTGCATAAGAACAACACCAATACCATTTCCTGAAGCATCGCATTCAATTTCAAAAGTCTTTGAAAAGTTAGGCAAAGATAACAAGAGGGCATTACTTAGCTTGCTTTTTAGTAATTGGAATGCTTTTTCTTGTTCCTCTCCCCACTTGAACCCAACGTTCTTTTTGATCACTGACGCGCGTGAAATAGTGCAATCATATACACCCAAGTGTAGGCGGTCAAGTTGTAATATAGACTTATGGAAGTCCGAATGTCGAACCACAGGGAGGGGACTAAAGCTTTTGTAGATCACGTATTTAAAAAGTGAATATTGATTGATTAAAATTGTTGTGGATTGCTTTGTGGAGAAATATGTAAAACAAAACTTAAAGTTATAAGAAATTTCTTATATTTAAGGAAAGCGAAGGCTTTGGGGGTTTATTTGTTATTCATTGGGAACCATGGTTTATGAATCCAATTCGGCTCATTCATTCTCCTTATTGTGTTGCATATTGCACTTCTCATTTAGAAGTCTAGATGTTGGCGGTAAAAGATTTCGAGGAAATACAACCAATCCAACTTTACTAGGCTACCTTATGAGGGAAGAGAAACACCACATTTAAGGAGACAAATAAGCAATTAGAGAGTTCTCAAATATAGGCACAAAGTATGTTTAAGTGTTGTAGGTAACAAGGGAAAATAAAACCTTACTTTTCACCTATCCATAAGATGTGACCATATTTGAAATAAAACTCTATAATTTTATATAAAAAGCATAGCCATCCATTTATAATGGTGATTGTTGAATAATATATGCTTACTTGAAGTACTTGTTTGCATATAAATGATTTAACTAGTACTAATCATACATGGCATAAAGAGTCTATGTATCATTTATGTACTAAACATGTCCGTTAATCACCAAAGAACTCCATATACAAGGCATAAGGAGGCAAAAGAGATTAAAATGGAGATTCCATAATATTTATGGTGTTTTAAGTCATCAAATATTATGGAATATTATTAACAGATGAGAAGCATAATTATTTAACAATACTAGGCACAGAGCTTTTAAAGAATTGGAAACTTGACCATGTTTACCTTTTAAAACAAACTCACCCCCTAGCCTTGGGTAGGTGATTCACCCCTCCATAGATGATAAAAACATGTTAAGGATGGAGTGAAATCAAAAGAACACTTGTATTAATAGATATAGAATGAGTCTATTACAAGTGAATGGAAAATACAAGAAGAAGAATAAACTATCACTCTATTATCTCTCTCTTGATTTTCTATTATTTTTACAAGAAATTAATCTTCACAACTCTATGATGATTTTCCCTTGGATCTTGCTCTCTATTTATAGATGTATCTGAGATGGGAGTGGGTAGAGAGTAGATGACAAGTTGTTATGGTGCATTGAATTTGTGTGGGAAAACCTTAGCATGAGTTCCTTGACAAATGAAGCAAGGTGGCAATTTTGTCAAGCAATCTAGAATTGCTCCAAAGTTGACAAATCGCCATAATAGGATCGATCTTACTATGGGAATTTTCTCTTCTGGACTGCTGCTGGAATCTTCTGTTTGAAAAGGGTGAGGGAGTAGGATCGATCTTACCAGTAAGATCGATCTTACTCAGGGAAGTTCTTGTACTGGATCAAAGCAGGTACCATACAGTTTGCAAATGGGCCAGAGTGGGATCGATCTTTTACTCAGGGTCTGTTTCTTCCTGGATTTTACAAAACTGTTGAAATGAAGAAATGGAAGCTAATAGGATCGATCTTACTAGTAAGATCGATCTTACTACTTCAGAATGGTGCTATTTTTCATCTTCTTTCCTTGAACACTTTGGCTTTTGATCTGAAATCCCTTTTTGGTGCCTTTTCATCATCAACAAATGCTTGCAAAACATATATTAGTACACCATTTTGCTATGAACCAACAAGTTGCAATTCGAGGTTTATTTTAGTGTGTTTAGCCATATAAGAGCACTCTAATGCTTAGAAAAGAGTATTCTTATATTCAATATAGTGCTCTTATCACACCCCCAACTTACTACTTGCTAGTCCCTTAGCAAGTCTAAACAACTTTCAACCTAGAAGATTGCATCGTGCCTTTTAAACCTCAAAGTTCCCATAGAGGACGAGTGGCATTCTCGTGAAGGTTTACAGAGATGATACCTACAAACATTCAAATCATGATATTGCCCAAAATTCATGTGTAGGTCCAATCCTATTGCGCAAGGATTGATTTTGGTATTTCAAACGCTTCTTTAGAATGTGCAGCACACAAATGAAATCTCAGAGCATCTACATAGATTTAGGAATGAGTTCCAAATGATGTCTTCTTTGTGTGTGTATGATTTTTGTTTTAAAAGAACTTTTTAACCCATCAAGAATGAGTTTTGATTATCCTTTTGAAAGAATAAAACTTTTCAAATGAAGGTATACTCTTACAGAATTTTCACTTATTTTTCTTCTTCTTGGATTTTCAACAGAAAGAATAGAGGCGCTTTCACGCAAAATGAATAGGTAGCCTTTTCCTTTTTCTTTTTCTTTTGTAAGCATTTGATGCTTCTTTGCTTTTCACAAGGTGGCTTCACTCTGGTTCATAAGGCAGCCTTTTTCATCTATTCCAAATGTAAAAACGGGCTACGTAATTACCGAGTGCAACATTAAGTCAAGTTTAGATAGAAGCCCTGTTTCCAAGTGTTTTTATCTTTTCAATTTCATTGTAATGTAAGGATAGTTATTCCCTCTTTCCTTTGAAAACAAATTCCTTTCTAAGGATAAAAACAACTCAATTAATTAAGTAAAAACTTCAACTTTTAAAACAAATGTGCATTTCTTGAATCAAAGACATTTTTGGGGAACTCAAACCTAATTAGAGAGTCGGAATGCCAAATGTGCATTTCTTTAAAACCTAATTCCTAACTCAAACAAATGTGCATTTCTTTAAAACCTAATTCCTAATCAAGAGTCGGAATGCCAAAGTCAAAGCATGAACATGAATTGAAACTTTGAAATGCCAAACATGAATATTAAGCCTTATCATGATTTCAAACGGAAAAAAAAAATGGGGCCTAAACATGGAAAATAATCAAACTTTAAGTAAAATTTGAAATGGAAAATTACATTTCCTTACCCCCCCCAACTTGAAATGAGCATTGTCCCCAATGCTGTAACGCAATATCGTAGAGAGAGTCGATTTTCCATGAGGCAAGAGCTAAAACAGAAAATTCACACACAAATATACAAACTAAAGGCATGGATTAGGATTAGCAAAATAAAACATTCATTCATTCAAACCATAATCCATAGTTTAGTTAAAAACCAAAGCAAAAACTCAAAGTTAGCATGATATGTTCCAAAAGCATCCAATCTCTAAATCATAGTAATAAAACCAAATTTGAGATTCCTTCATTTTCATCACCTACAAAAAACTATTAGAAATCATCATCACATCGGTGGAGGGGGAGGCTGGAAATGAGCATCCCATGACTGGAAGCGAGCGTCCCATGCGTCAAATCGGTGGACAAGGTCGTTGTAATGATCTTCTTCTCTCTTGCTTAGCGCCTCGTACCGCTCGACGGATTGCTGCTCCATTTGAACCATCATTTGCTGCATTTCTTCAAGTTTTGCTAAGATAAGATCATTGCTTGATGGTCCTTCCCCTTGCTCTACCGCTGCCCATTTGCGTGAGTGTTGAACTCGTGGTGCTTGCTCTCTTTGTTGTGGGGCAGTGGCGGCTACCGGCTCATTTTCCTCTTCTCCCTCATCGCCTTCCCCACCCTCAGTTGCCCTCGCCCGAAATTGTCCAAGTGACCGACGAAATGTGGAATTGTTAACAATTCCAAGTTGTTTGTTTATCTTATCGGTAGGCCTAGCTTGGATACCCGCATCCTCGCATAATTTTGTAATAAGAACACCCATTTTAATGGATTCCTTGTGAAGGGTATGCATGGATGGGTGAGCAATGATGCTAATGAGATAGCGGGTCAAGCAAATCTCATTGTCATGTGCAAGAGCATGAACTAAAAGGATATCGGGCAGGTAAAGATCATTGGTGTGGCTTGTGGGGGCAATGCAATTATTACAAACAATCATCCATAATTTATAAAACTCAGGAAGTAGTGTTTGAGCCTTAATGTTACCAAGACCGTCCCATTCACTTGGTTTCCCGGTCAAATATTGAATCATCACGTCAGACGGGGGAATTGACTCTCTATTTGCTATTAGAATGGTATATTGCTGGAGAGCCGGGATTTGTATGAATTGACTGAGGTGAGCGAAATTGAAAGGTACTTGTTTACCTCGAACATACGCAACGTAATCGTAGGTTCCCTTTTCAATGAGACTAGCAATGAACTCGCGGCAAATAGTAAGATTGCAATCACCAACATTGTTTTTGAGGAACTCAATCCAGCCCATCCTTCTTTATATTGTTGGTAGGAAGGCAAAGTCATCAATGTTTGCGACATCCGCCGCGCGTTCAGCCACCACTGGTCTTTTGAAGAACCAGTCTTCATACCATTCTTTCTCCCTCTTGCTTCTAAATCCTTGGTAATCCCTTCCTCTTCTCATGACCCATTCAATTGGTTTTTAAGTGTTCTTAACCCTGGAAGTGGAAGAAGAAGCCATGGATGACGGATTGAAATGGTGGGAGAAAGGAGAGTGAGTTTGAATGGGGGATTCGAATTTGCAGAAATTAGGGCTCGAAATTGGCGATTACTGAGGTAATTGGGGTGTTGTGATGGGCATCAGGTGGTTTGGTGATGTTTAGGAGGTCAAGTTGGGTGAGAATTGAAGCTTATAAGTCTGCAAATGGATGCTTAGTGAAGGACGGCAGCTAGGGTTTTGGAGAGAAGTGAGAGAGGGAAGATGGGTTTTAGGTATTTCAAATGAAACAGTCCCGTTTTTGCCTTGAGTAAGATCGATCCTACTAAGGGCAAAAAGTCTACTGGAAATTTTTTGGCTGTGCTGCTCACTCTTGGTGTATCAAGTAAGATCGATCTTACTATGGGTGAGATCGATCCTACCACTGGAAGTAAGATCGATCTTACTAGTAAGATCGATCCTACTAAGGAACAAAACTCTTCTGGAATTTTTCAAAATAAGCATTGCTGTGATTGTGCATTCAGTAAGATCGATCTTAGTAGTAAGATCGATCCTACTATGGTAAAGAATAGCACTGGAAAGTGTGGAACTCTTAAAACCCTTGTTTGCTGACTTGAGTGAGATCGATCTTACTAGTAAGATCGATCCTACTCTACTTTCTCTCTCTCTTTTTTTTTTAAATCAAAAGAACAAATATATACATTATTTTACACAAAGCAATCTATATTTTTACACATAGATTGGCTCCTTTAGAGGAATGGACTCCTTCAAAGTTGGAATTTCCAGAAATTGCTTCAATCTTTGGCCATTGACTTTAAATTCAAAGCCATTTTTGGAATCTTCCACCATCACAGCTCCGTATGGATAAACATGTTTAACAATAAACGGGCCGGTCCATCTTGATTTCAATTTTCCCGGGAAGAGATGTAAACGAGAATCGTAAATAAGGACTTTTTGACCAATTTGAAAATCTTTTCTCAATATATTTCTATCGTGAAAACCTTTTGCTCGGTCCTTGCTTATTTTTGCATTTTCATATGCATCTCTTCTCAACTCCTCAATTTCTTCGATTTGGAGTTTTCGATTATTTTCCGCTTCTTGAAAATCAAAATTCAACTTCTTAATTGCCCAAAAAGATTTATGTTCTAATTCCACAGGCAAGTGGCATGATTTTCCAAAGACCAATCGATAGGGAGACATATTAAGATTGGTTTTAAAAGCCGTTCGGTATGCCCAAAGCGCATCATTTAAGCGCAAAGACCAATCTTTGCGATTTGGATTTACCGTTTTTTCCAAAATTTGTTTTATCCCCCTATTTGCAAGTTCCGCTTGCCCGTTTGTTTGGGGATGATAGGCGAGAGATACTTTGTGTGTTACTCCATACTTACGCATGAGTTTTTCAAAAAATCGATTACAGAAATGAGTACCTCCGTCGCTTATTATTGCTTTCGGAATTCCAAACCTTGCAAAAATATTTTCTTTCAAAAATTGGATTACCACATTGTGGTCATTTGTCCTGCAAGCTTTGGCTTCCACCCATTTAGAAACATAATCTACGGCAACTAAAATGTAAAGATTACCAAACGAGAGTGGGAAGGGTCCCATGAAATCAATGCCCCAACAATCGAAGATTTCAAGAATCAAAATTGGATTGAGTGGCATCATGCTTCGTCGTGTAATTCCTCCAAGCATTTGGCATCTTGGACATGCTTTGCAATAGTGATGCATGTCTTTGAACAAGGTTGGCCAATAAAGGCCACATTGAAGAATCTTCGCCGCAGTCTTTTTGGAAGAGAAGTGGCCACCACAAGCTTCGGTGTGGCAAAAGGTGAGCACGCTTTCAATTTCTTCATCCGGAATGCGTCGTCGGATGATTTGATCTGAGCAATATTTGAAAAGATATGGCTCGTCCCAATAGAAATGCTTAGCCTCGTTGATGAATCGCCTCTTGTCTTGTGAGCTCCAAGACTTTGGCATTTCTCCGGTGACAATGAAATTGACAATATCGGCGTACCATGGAGAAGATGTCATCGAGAACAATTGCTCATCAGGAAATGAGTCTTTGATTGGGCTTTCATCGATGGAATCATTGAACACAAGCCTTGACAAATGGTCAGCCACCATATTTTTGACTCATTTCTTGTCTTTGATCATAATGTTGAATTCTTGAAGCAGAAGAATCCAACGCAAGAGTCGCGGCTTAGCATCCTTCTTTGTGAACAAGTATTTAAGAGCCGCATGGTCCGCGAAGATTAGGATTGGTGAGCCGATAAGGTAGGACCGAAACTTGTCGAGAGCGAACACAATTGCAAGGAGCTCTTTCTCGGTAGTGGTGTAATTCATTTGAGCCTCATTGAGAGTTCGGCTAGCATAATAAATCACACCCGGCTTCTTGTCCTTTCTTTGTCCGAGCACCGCACCAATTGCGTAGTCGCTTGCGTCGCACATAAGCTCGAATGGAAGATTCCAATCTGGACTTTGCATAATGGGAGCAGTGGTGAGCAATTGTTTGAGTTTCTTGAAGGCTTCCTCACATTGATCGGTCCACTCGAACGGGGCATCTTTGAGGAGAAGATTACACATTCGTTTAGCTATTAGGCTAAAATTTTGTATAAATCTTCGATAGAATCCAGCGTGGCCTAGAAATGAGCGGACATCTTTGACCGTCTTTGGAGTTAGCAATTTAGCAATGAGATCAACTTTAGCTTTGTCAACTTCGATTCCCTTTTTGGACACGATATGGCCCAAAACAATCCCTTTTGTCACCATAAAATGACATTTTTCCCAATTGAGAACAAGCCTCTTTTCCACACATCGTTCTAGAACCTGCTCAAGATTTAATAAATAATTATCGAATGAATCACCGTAAACGGTGAAGTCATCCATAAACACTTCTAGTGTTCTCTCCACAAGATCACTAAAAATGCTCAACATGCATCTCTGAAAAGTTGAGGTGCATTACATAATCCAAATGGCATTCTGCGGTATGCAAACGTACCAAACGAACATGTAAATATCGTTTTCTCCTGATCCTCCAAATTGATTTCAATTTGATTATACCCAGAAAATCCGTCCAAGAAACAATAAAATTCATGTCCCGCCACTCTTTCTAGCATTTGATCTAGGAAAGGAAGTGAGAAATGATCTTTACGTGTTACAGCATTTAGCTTACGGTAATCAATGCACATACGCCACCCGGAAGTGACTCTTTGTGGGATTAATTCATTGTTCTCATTTTTAACCACCGTAAGCTCGGATTTTTTCGGTACAACTTGGGTAGGGCTTACCCACTTACTATCCGAAATCGGATAAATGATTTTTGCATCAAGCAATTTTAACACCTCGTTTCTAACAACATCTTGCATGTGTGGATTCAAACGGCGTTGAAATTGTCTCGACGGTTTAGCCTCATCTTCCAAATAAATTTTATGAGTACAGATTAAGGGACTAATCCCATGAAGATCGGCTAAACTCCAACCAAAGGCTTTTTTATACTTACCGAGCATACTTACCAACTTCTCCTCCTGTTCAGTTGAAAGTTCAGATGAAATTACCAACGGGAAAGTTTCTGAAGTACCTAAGAAAGCGTACTTCAAGTTGCTTGGTAATGGTTTCAATTCCATTCTTCCTTCGATTGATTTTGATGGTTCCGTTTCACCTTCCTTTTGTGGAACCTGTTTTTCACTCAAAAAACACACTTGCATACAATTATTGGGTTCCTTAGGAGTGGTTAGAAGATCTCCCAACAATTCCAATTCAAAATTATACTCAAAGTGTTCATCAACTAATGATTCTATCATGTTAATGTGTTCATTTTCATCTTCAAAATCACTTGCTTGCTTACTTAATGAAAACACATTTAGCTCAAGAGTCATATTTCCAAATGTTAATTTAACAATACCATTTTTGCAATTGATTATAGCATTTGACGTTGCAAGAAATGGTCTTCCTAAAATAACAGGAATTTGATTAGCGGGGTTCACAACAGGTTGTGTATCAATGACAATGAAATCAACTGGGAAGAAGAACTTGTCAACCTGCACAAGTACATCTTCCACAATACCCCTTGGAACCTTAACGGACCTATCCGCTAATTGAATTGTAACTTTGGTAGGCTTTAACTCTCCTAAACCCAATTGTTCATAAACTGAAAATGGAAGAACATTCACACTTACTCCTAAATCAAGTAAAGCTCGTTTAATTCGACAGTTTCCTATCATACATGAAATCGTTGGACAACCGGGGTCCTTGTATTTAGGAATTCTTGTATTTTACAAAATTGAGCTTACTTGTTCGGCCATAAAAGCTTTCTTTTTGACATTTAATCTTCTTTTTGTGGTACACATGTCTTTCAGAAATTTTCCGTAAGAAGGAATTTGTTTGACCGCATCGAGTAATGGAATGTTGATTTTTACTTGTTTAAAAACTTCCAAAATTTTAGCATTTTGATTTGGTTTTGAGGATTGTTGTAGCCTTTGAGGAAAAGGAATTTTTACACTCTCTTTGATTTTTTCAATGTCTTCTTTTTCCTTCACTTCCTCATCATTCTTTTCGACTTCTTCATCTACCACCTCCGTTTCTTTTGATTAAACTACTTCCTTTGGCTTTTGGTCCTTAGGATAAATAGTTTTATCAACCATTTTTCCACCTCGAAGAGTGGTGATAGACTTCACGTGCTCCAACGTATCTTGTGAAGAAGTTCCTTCTTCAATCATCATTGTTTGCCCATGAGGATTCGCAAGAGGTTGGGCTGGAAACTTGCCCTTCTCTTGGTTTGAAAAATTGGGAGCCATTTTAGACAAAAAATTCCTCATATCATTCATGGAACGATCATTGCTTTGGAAGTATTGCTCACACCTTTGAACATGTTGATCAAATTTTTGAAAATTTTGATCGGATTTTTGAATAAATTGTGTGAGCAAGTCTTCCACATTTCGTTTTGGTGGGGGAACATATGATGATTGAGATTTTTGAAAATTCGGAGGTTGATTGGTTTGAGTGTTTGAATTACCCCAACGAAAATTAGGGTGATTCCTCCACTCACTATTGTAAGTTTCCGAATATGGAGAATTTTGCGGCCTTTTGTAATTATTCATCATGTTCACTTGGGCCGGGTCGAGAAAAACTTGCTTGACGGTTGGTATGGTAGGATATTTTTCCGTTGGGTGTCCTATCATATCACATATGCTACACATAGTTTCTTCTTCCATCAAATTGACCTCTCTTGGTTTTGAAAATTCTAAAGCCTCAATTTTTTTGGTCAATTGGGTGACTCGTGCCGCCAAATCGTCACTCTCCTTTAATTGATGGTAACCACCCCGATTAGGCATATTATTTCTTTCAGAAAAATTATAAGTATCCCATGTTTGGTTACTTTCAGCTATATAATCAAAGAAATCAAATGCCTCGTCGGGATTTTTACTTAGAAATGTGCCATTACACATCATTTCTACAAATTTTCTCATTTCAGGAGTAAGTGATTGATAGAAGAAACAAACCAAGTTCCAATTTTCATATCCATGATGGGGGCAAGCATTTACAAGCTCTTTGTATCTTTCCCAGCATTCATAGAATGTTTCTTGATTTTTGGGTGCAAAATTTGAGATTTGACGCCTTAAAGTGTTTGTTCTATGAACGGGGAAAAATTTCTTCAAAAATTCAGTTTGTAAAGCTTGCCACGTTGTAATGGAACGTGGTCTTTGTGCATTCAGCCAAGTTTTTTCTTTGTCTTTTAATGAGAATGGAAAAAGTTGGAGTCTTACCACCTCTTCAGTCACATTAGGGTCATGAAAAGTGGAGCATACTTCTTCGAATTCCTTGAGGTGTAAGTATGGATTTTCTGACTCCATTCCATAAAATCTGGGCAAAAGTGGTATCATTCCTGGTTTGACAGCAAAACGGTTTGCTGTAGGCGGAAGAATGATGCATGATGGAGTGGCACTCCTTGGTGGTTGGAGATAATCTCTCATGGTTGCGATTGGTGCTTCCTGAATGGGCTGAACTTGTACATCAAAATGATTTTCACCATTTCCTTCTCGTGCTTCCTCATGGTGATCCATTGTAACTTCTGTTTCAAAAAGATTATAGAAAAACGAATCGGAAAATGGATCTCTTTCTACACGTCCTTTGGTATTTCTTAACCAATGAATAATGTACCAAAGAATGTGTACAAGAAAAGGAAGTCACTAGATTAAAACAATACAACCAAATATGAACTAAACCCGTGATCGAATTTTGTTGCCCTCCCCGGCAACGGCGCCAAAAACATGACGCGCGTGAAATAGTGCAATCGTATACACCCAAGTGTAGGCGGTCAAGTTGTAATATAGACTTATGGAAGTCCGAATGTCGAACCACAGGGAGGGGACTAAAGCTTTTGTAGATCACGTATTTAAAAAGTGAATATTGATTGATTAAAATTGTTGTGGATTGCTTTGTGGAGAAATATGTAAAACAAAACTTAAAGTTATAAGAAATTTCTTATATTTAAGGAAAGCGAAGGCTTTGGGGGTTTATTTGTTATTCATTGGGAACCATGGTTTATGAATCCAATTCGGCTCATTCATTCTCCTTATTGTGTTGCATATTGCACTTCTCATTTAGAAGTCTAGATGTTGGCGGTAAAAGATTTCGAGGAAATACAACCAATCCAACTTTACTAGGCTACCTTATGAGAGAAGACAAACACCACATTTAAGGAGACAAATAAGCAATTAGAGAGTTCTCAAATATAGGCACAAAGTATGTTTAAGTGTTGTAGGTGACAAGGGAAAATAAAACCTTACTTTTCACCTATCCATAAGATGTGACCATATTTGAAATAAAACTCTATAATTTTATATAAAAAGCATAGCCATCCATTTATAATGGTGATTGTTGAATAATATATGCTTACTTGAAGTACTTGTTTGCATATAAATGATTTAACTGGTACTAATCATACATGGCATAAAGAGTCTATGTATCATTTATGTACTAAACATGTCCATTAATCACCAAAGAACTCCATATACAAGGCATAAGAAGGCAAAAGAGATTAAAATGGAGATTCCATAATATTTATGGTGTTTTAAGTCATCAAATATTATGGAATATTATTAACAGATGAGAAGCATAATTATTTAACAATACTAGGCACAGAGCTTTTAAAGAATTGGAAACTTGACCATGTTTACCTTTTAAAACAAACTCACCCCCTAGCCTTGGTTAGGTGATTCACCCCTCCATAGATGATAAAAACATGTTAAGGATGGAGTGAAATCAAAAGAACACTTGTATTAATAGATATAGAATGAGTCTATTATAAGTGAATGGAAAATACATGAAGAAGAATAAACTATCACTCTATTATCTCTCTCTTGATTTTCTATTATTTTTACAAGAAATTAATCTTCACAACTCTATGATGATTTTCCCTTGGATCTTGCTCTTTATTTATAGATGTATCTGAGATGGGAATGGGTAGAGAGTAGATGACAAGTTGTTATGGTGCATTGAATTTGTGTGGGAAAACCTTAGCATGAGTTCCTTGACAAATGAAGCAAGGTGGCAATTTTGTCAAGCAATCTAGAATTGCTCCAAAGTTGACAAATCGCCATAATAGGATCGATCTTACTATGGGAATTTTCTCTTCTGGACTGCTGCTGGAATCTTCTGTTTGAAAAGGGTGAGGGAGTAGGATCGATCTTACCAGTAAGATCGATCTTACTCAGGGAAGTTCTTGTACTGGATCAAAGCAGGTACCATACAGTTTGCAAATGGGCCAGAGTGGGATCGATCTTTTACTCAGGGTCTGTTTCTTCCTGGATTTTACAAAACTGTTGAAATGAAGAAATGGAAGCTAATAGGATCGATCTTACTAGTAAGATCGATCTTACTACTTCAGAATGGTGCTATTTTTCATCTTCTTTCCTTGAACACTTTGGCTTTTGATCTGAAATCCCTTTTTGGTGCCTTTTCATCATCAACAAATGCTTGCAAAACATATATTAGTACACCATTTTGCTATGAACCAACAAGTTGCAATTCGAGGTTTATTTTAGTGTGTTTAGCCATATAAGAGCACTCTAATGCTTAGAAAAGAGTATTCTTATATTCAATATAGTGCTCTTATCAATCACCTCAGTCAATGGTGCCGCAATTGTGCTGAAATCCTTCACGAACCGCCGATAGAAACTAGCGAGTCCATGAAAACTCCGCACTTGTCCAACACTTGTAGGACTTTGCCACTCTTGAATAGCCTTCACCTTTTCTTCATCAACCTGAGTACCTTGTGGACTCACAACAAAACCAAGAAATACAAGCTTATCCGTGCAAAATGTGCACTTCTTCAGGTTAGCATATAACTTCTCCTTTCGCAAGACATCTAAAACATATTTTAAATGAATTAAATGGTCATCTAAACTCTTGCTATAAATTAGGATATCATCAAAATAGACCACAACGAATTTGCCAATGAATGATCTCAAAACATGGTTCATTAAGCGCGTAAAGGTACTAGGTGCATTAGTCAAACTAAAAGGCATAACTAACCACTCATATAACCCATATTTAGTTTTAAATGTTGTTTTCCATTCATCTCCTTCTTTCATCCTAATTTGATGGTATCCACTTTTCAAATCAATTTTAGAGAATATACTAGACCCATGCAACTCATCAAGCATATCATCTAAACGTGGAATGGGATGATGATACTTTACCGTGATATTATTAATTGCCAGGCAATCCACGCACATTTTCCAGGTTCCATCCTTCTTTGGCACTAGCAATACTAGCACTGCACATGGGCTCATACTCTCTCTCACATACCCTTTCTCTAGTAGCTCCGTCACTTGCCTTTAAAGTTCCTTCGTCTCCTCTAGATTACTCCTATAGGCTGGGCGGTTTGGAATGGATGCTCCGGGTACGAAACCAATTTGCTGCTCTATTCCTCGAATAGGTGGTAAACCGCTTGGTGTATCCTCTGGAAAGACGTCACCAAAATCCTGCAACAAAGAGATAATAACACTAGGTAAAGAAGAATTTAGATAGTTAGTGTTCAAAAGCGCTTCTTTGTACACAAGTACAAGAAGTTGATTACAAAGCATCGCTCTTTTCACTTCACTAGCTCTTGCATAGAAATTCTTTTGCCTCCTCTCAAACTTCCTCTCAATAGTCACTGGTTTTTCCACTCTACTTTCTTTTTTCTCAATTTCTTTTCTTTTTCCCTCACTCTCTTTATTTTCCTCACCACTCACTCTCTTTTTCTTTTCATCTCTCTTTTTCTCTTCCTCATTTTGCAATTTCAACTGATCAGCATAGGCTTGTTGTGGCGGTAAAGGTGCAAGAATGATTGTTCTCTTGTTCATCTCAAATGAGTATTTATTGGTGAAGCCGTCGTGTTTAACTCTGCTATCATATTGCCATGGTCTCCCCAACAGCATATGGCCGGCTTGCATGGGAACCACATCACAAAGCACTTGGTCCTTGTATTTCCTAATGCTAAAGGACACCAAAATCTACTTGTTCACCCTCACTTCACCGCTATCATTCAAACACTGTAGTTTGTAAGGCTTTGGATGCGTAGTCGTGTGCAATGCTAGCTTCTCCACCATTGTCGTGCTAGCCACATTAGTGTAACTACCTCCATCTATCACCAAGCTACACACCTTGCCTAGTACTAGGCACTTAGTATGGAAAATATTCTCTCGTTGTTCCTCATCCTCTCTTGCTTGCACACTAAGGACTTTTATTGTAACTAACAACTCGCCTTGAATAGCGCTCTCATCTTCTTCGATATCCTCCAAAGGTGGCATAGCTTCGGTGCCTTCTTCATTTGTTTCATATTTCCCATTATCCAGAAGCATCATTACTCGCTTATTCGGGCATTGAGTAGATACATGGCCTCTCCCTTGACACTTCCAACAGATAATGTCCCGGTTTCGAGTAGTATGAGTATTAGTAGTGCTAGGGGCTGCCTTAGCTTGACTTCCACTAGGAACCTCTGATTTCGAATCAACCTTCGGTTTTGGAGTGGTTGTTTTGTCATCCTTTTTCCACAAACTTTGTTTCCATGGAGTAGAGTAAGAACTTTGACTTGGCTTGAAAATACCCCTCCTCTTGAGTTGTTTCTCTATTTTGATTGCCGTGTGAACCATATCTTCAATCTTGACATACAGTTGCAGTTCAACCGCATTGGCAATTTCTCGATTTAACCCGCTTAAGAACTGCGCCATGGTAGCTTCCTATTCTCATCAACCTTGGCCTGAATCATGGCCACTTTCATTTCCTTGTAGTACTCATCAACACTACGATTTTCCTGTGTAAGCCCTTGTAATTTTTGGTATAATTTTCGATAATAGTGATCGGGTACAAATCGCTTCTTCATCAGGCGCTTCATCTTTTCCCATGTCTCTACGGGCCCTTCATCACTACGCCTTTGCTCTGTCATCAAGTGATCCCACTAAACAAGTGCATAATCAAAAAATTCAATGGCCGCCAATTTCACCTTGTTGGACTCGGAGTAATTATGGCAGGAAAATACCAACTCTACTTTCTTGACCCACTCGAGATAGGCCTCGGGATCATTCTTCCCCTGAAAGGGTGGAATCTTCATCTTGATCCCATTCATGTTATTATCCTCTCGATTAAATTCTCCACTAAACCGTCTACCATTCCGCCGGTTTGCAGTTATCAAATCAGCGTCACTATCCCCATCGTCAAAACTATCTCGGTAAAATTTATCAGGATCGTTCTCAGCCATCCTTTCTCTAGGCTACAGTCTACCATTTCTTTGGGCGCTACGTGATTGTTCATTTTGAGCACTCTCAACTTTGTCTCCTTTCATCCGCATTTGTCTCAACTCCTCACTCATCTCATCCACCTGCTCTTTAAAGCCACCCAACTCCTCTCTCATCATCTTTTGTAAGGTACTCGCCATAACTTCTTGGAACAACTTAAGATCAAAATTTGACATATTGCTGCAAAACAGAGATTAGCACAATATAAAGAAATACAAATTTTCTCACTGCACTCACTTACGTGTTTCACTCAGAATATGTCACTCTGATTTTACCGCTCGTGTATAGCTCTCAAAAGTAATGATATGCCTCTCAATTTTCACCTTTTGAATCTTTCAAACAAATCGAAAAGCCAGAACCTTCGTCTTGGTTCCCAAACAGACCAATCACAATCCAAACAGATCAATAGTATACTAGGACAAGTATGTTTTCACCAAGAACTGAATAAACAGGAATCCGAATGAATTATGGACACGATACGAAGCAAAAAGTCGAGAAAAATGAGCAAAAATTCTGTCTCGTGAAAACGGGAGTTTTGGAATCCTTGGACCCTATAGAACCCAAATCCAAAAAGTAAATGATATGCCTCTCAATTTTCACCTTTTTTTTTATTTTTTTATTCTGGGTCTCTCGACTTCTACTTTAATCTGGTGTAGTTGAAATTTCCAGAATTCGAAAATTCAACAGAAAAATATGAACAACTAGGGTTTATATGATTTTCGCAATTCCAGTAGCCACAACTATCAAGAAGCCGCAAGTTATCAACAACCGCAATTTCAATTTATCCCAGAAACAAGGACAAGGAAATCGCAACAAGAAATCACAATCGCAATCGCAAACAAGAACTTAGGGTTCATATGGTATAATCGATATCTTAACCCTATCAGTTTCAAACCTTAACAAAACCTTAACAATTGCAGTATTAGCAGTCAAGAACAAATTCAAAGCACTTAGCAAGGATGATTTCAAACAGATTGCGAATTGCAAGATTCGCAGGTAGGGTTCAATTTGCAATAATGCAGCAGAACAGATTCAGAATTACTAAGCAAGAGCAGAATTACTAAGATACGAATAAAGCAGTCTACGAATTGAAGAAAACAAAAACAAAACAGAAACAACGATAGATAAAACCTGGATAGAAAAATTCCCTCTGGTACCAACTGATGTGATCTGCGATCGTATTCTATCTAAGCAAGATGGATCCGCAACCCTTAACGTAAGAAGACGTAAGAACCTTGGAAACACGCGAAGTTAATGGAGGTGGAATCTCGACCCAATCCCGAAAATGAGATAGAACTTTGGTATAGTCGAAGACAAACAATCAATCGATGGGTTAATTGATTGCTAAGTCGAAGAACAACAATAACCCTAATTCTAGCTGTTCGAGACGTTCTTAGAACGCAAGAGGTGAAAACACTCGAAAATCTTAATTAATCAAAAGTTGCTTAAAACAATAGCGTTAGCTCCTTTAAATATGAGTAATTAAACCTACTAGGTCTAGGAAAATAAACAAAAACGAAATTAATGGGGTTTCCACATAATTTAGGCCCAAACAAAGTTAAACATAAATTAAACTTAAGATAAACAAAGCCTAGCCCAGCCCATTTATCTAATACATGTTTTTAATCTCTTGGGCTGCTATTTTGAACATCTTCAATTGGGCCTTTAAGCAATGTCTTCCATTCTTGAGCCCGATCCCCTTCAATGCTCTTCCATGCTTCAGCTTTGCTCATCATCTCTTGGACCATGGTCATAAGTGCCTCCTTGATCTTCTTGGCTCTAGCTCGAGTGATTGGGCCACTTGAAACCCGGATGGGATCGGCATAGCCTTCACTCCATGATCCAGCGTCAGTGCTATCCTTGGGCTCATCAAAGACCATTTAAATACATGCAGATAAAAAAATGTATTAGAACCTCAG
This sequence comes from Lonicera japonica, assembly GCA_021464415.1. Taxonomy (NCBI): domain Eukaryota; kingdom Viridiplantae; phylum Streptophyta; class Magnoliopsida; order Dipsacales; family Caprifoliaceae; genus Lonicera; species Lonicera japonica. The sequence continues at coordinate 153,257 of JAKCWG010000898.1, forward strand.
ATTAAAGCTGGGATCACTGTTATTCCATGTCATTAGCTGAATAGCATCATCACGTTGAAGATACTTTGTCCATTGTCTCACCATCCATTGGAAAATTTAGAAAATATGAAAAAAATTAGAAAATTTAGATCCATTGACATAGGCAAGGGCATCAAAATATCTCTTCTTGGAAGAACTAGGGATCAATATGGTGATTGTTTCCCCTACATATATTGTTAAATAATATTGCCCTTCGCCCTTTGTAATCTGAATAGACGGAAAAGATGCAGCAGTTCAAAACTTACAACTTGATGAGAATAAAGAGTGGCAAGAACACGTGCTTGTGCACGATCATCGCCTTCCAATTTGGAAAAAATGAGTCATTTTCCTGGTGATCCAAAAGATAAAGGCTATCCCTGAAACCATAGTAGATATCACGTACTCAAAAATATATTAATAAATAAGTAAAAACATGTAGAGGGGGTGCAGACCTTAAGAGAAACAAATTTCCTGGGAATCCCATTGACCATGTTACTAGCACGGGGCCTAAGGGCAACCTTTGCAAGCCTTACATTCTGCATTTATACATAAAATGTCCATACTAAAATTAGTTCATCTCCAAAATCATATTAGAAAGAAGAAAAAGATAGTAGGCGGTAAATGAATTTATACCAAGGAAACATTATTTTGCACTGTTTTGTTTTCTTTTAATGATTCAAGGCATCTAGAACCAACAATTAAGCTCATCATTCTATGTATCTCCTTCTAGTCGATAGTCACATATGCTTGTTTAAAACCGAAGGATGGGTATCATTTCATCAATGAAGTTGCTGAAGCAGAAGAGATGATTCGCATGCTACTTATAGTTTGTCCGTCTTAGCAAGTGTTTTTCACTACCCACCCACCCCAAATAGACATTTAAAAGTATTAGCGAAAAAATCATGCCGAATAAGCCAAGTAGGTAGAATTTACCTCATCCACAACAGCATATGGTGGCATTTCTAGCTTCATGATCTCATAGAATTATAGAAACCAATTCGGAGATCTAGCAACAAATATGTAGGAAAAATACAAGTATACGTACCTGTATGCACAACAAAAATAATATTGGATCTTGTGAAATTGGCCTTACGATATTCACGTTTGTGTAGTGTTACTCGAACAGCTACCACTATGCCCACAACTTCAAGTGCTCTCTACGAGAAACCCTAGAATGTGCTTGAAAAGAGATGACGGCTACCTCTAATTGTGTTGTGTATTGTGTGTGATTATTTAGGTCTAAAGACCTAAATATATATCATTAGGCTTAAAGGGCTTTGAAACCCTAAAGCCCACTATAGGTGTCCCTGTTGGGCTAAACTAACAGGCCAAAAAACTAACATCTCCCACTCGCACATAGTGGAAAAATAATCGCATTCTCCCTTACACCATTCTAGATTTTCCGTTCATACTTAGTAAATGAGCTGTGCGACCACGAGCCACCTGAAAAGGAAAATTTGGAGTATTATGCCAAATTCCCAAAGAACCAGCATAGAACATCCCCATAGAGTCTCGTTCTTCCCCTCACCTATTCAGCCACATTCAGATTAAGTATCTCCAATCCCTCGGAATCACATCTCGGACCAATGCTTAAACCTCTTCCATTTTATTCTCACAGCTACGTCGCTACTCTCAGAAAGCGACATAACTTGGTACCAGTGATCATAAAACTTGAACGTACTACCAAACATTCATCCTTTCACCCTCATATCATTTAGATTATATTTAATTGCTTTCCCAATGATGTCCCTTTAGGCTGCATCAGTCTTAGTCATAAGATACACACATCAAAGTAGCATACACTGAACTTTCTCTTTATGATATAGTCAAAAGTCAAATAGGGCAAAAATAGTATAGGATCATACATATTATATCAATCCATAAGGACTCACACAGTTAAGAAGCAGGGATCATTCTTTCATTTCCTTATATAGGTCGCCAAGCACATGTAGTATGACTTACATATTACGGTGGAGTTCTCTTTCAATAAAGAGTGTATGTCACTATCAAACACTGTACAGATCTTAGTTCAGTCGCTGTCAAGCGCCTAACCCAAAAAATCTACTTGCTCGCTCGTCTCAGCGCCTAGTTAAAATTTCACATCCAGCTATTCACAAGTTATATATAGATAGTGGGGTATCCATATTCAGTCTTTGAAGGACTCTATCTTGGCCCTTTCCAAGTCGACACTTCAATCAATGTCAACTCAGCTCACTATTACAGCGCCATAAGCTTGACGTGTCTCATCTTTGCTCGCCTTCCGAGTGCCAAAGGCCATCACTTGTGTGAGAAAGTCGATTTATACCTGTTGACATGCTCATACCATAATATTTCAACCATGGGTAAAGTGTGTGCTAGCAGTTATATTAAAACAATAACATAAGAGTAATAAATTCCAAAAATTTATTAATAATAATATCAACGACATCAAATATCCTCTATGGTCAGAAAGCAAACAATCACAACTTACGTAACCCTAAACTCCTAACATGAACCTGGTAAACGTCTCTAACTATAGGCTTAGTCAAGGGGTCTGCAACCATGTGACTAGTAGAAATATGCTTAAGGACCATTTTCTTTTGCGCAACCATGTCACGGAGAAAATGGTTGGGTTCCCTTGGAACCTACTGACAAGACAAACTGCATAACAAATGTCAGGTTGCGTACACATCATTGTGTATATCAGGCTAGCAATAGTGTTAGCATGCGGAACACGAGCTATCTTTTCCTTCTTATTAGGAGTCTTAGGACACATCCAGACTTAAAGTATTACCCTTCCCAACAGAAATGTCAATAGGTTTATAAGATTGCATTTAAAAACGTTCAAGTACATTTCTTATGTAAGTCTCTTGAGACAAATCAAGAAATTTCCTTGATCAATCTCTTAGGATCTTAACTTCAAGCACCTAGCTTAACTTGCCCATGTCTTTCATTTCAAAATTTGACGATAACCACGTTTATATGGCGACAATCAACTCCTTATTATTTTCAGCTAATAGTATGTCGTCTACATACAAAGAGAGGATTAAGAAACTATTCCCAGAACGTTTAACATATACACAGTGGTCCTCCTCGATCATCGTAAACCCATTTGAAAAAATGGCTCGATGGAATCTCAGGTACCATTGTCTAGATGACTGCTTCAACCCATAAATGGATCGTTTGAGCTTACAAACTTTGCGCTCTTTCTCGCTAGCTACAAAACCAACAAGTTGATCCATATAGATTTCCTCATCTAGTTCTCCATTGAGAAATGCAGTTTTAACATCCATCTAAAAAAGTTCTAAATCCATATGAGCGACAATAGTTAGAATGAGTCCGATTGAGGCAAACCTTACTACCGGTGAGAAGGCTTCCTCATAGTCAGCGCCTTCCTTTTGGGTGTAGCCTTTCACCACAAGGCGAGCTTTATACCTATCAATGGAACCATATGCCTTGCGTTTGACTTTTAGAACCCATTTGTTTTCAATAGTCTTTCTCCCTGACGGAAGATCTACTAAGTCCCAGACATTATTCTTCCTCATAGACTCTATATCATCAATCATTGCAACTTTTCATTCAGTCGAAGTAGGGAATGGGATAGTCTCCTGATAATTTCTAGGCTCATCTACATCTTACGGAGTACACATGAAAGCTGCCCCCTCAATCTCAAAACAACGATGTGGAATGCTCTCACGATTGTCCCTATGCAAATGTGGATTCTGGGAATCAGTCTCTAATGGAGGGACACTCCCACTAGGAGGTCGCACACTCCCACTAAGAAGCGAGTCGCTCTCAACATCCTCATTCGAATTTGAAATGCCTTCATTCGATTTGATCATTTTAAATAACTTAATGTTTCTGTCCACATCCCCTCTCCTGGGGAATTCATTCTCTAGGAAATCCACATCTCATGACTCAATCTTAAAAATAGTTCCATCTTCTTGTTAACCAAGCATTACATATCCTTTAAATTCTTCAAAATATCTAATGAATATGCATTTATGCGCCCTAGGGCCTAATTTTTCATGTGAATGGGAACTAGTGTGAACATACCCTGCCGCCCCCCATGGGAGTAAATGACTTAAGTCGGGCTTCCTACTCGTCCAAAGCTCATAAGGCATTGATGAAATATATTTGGAAGGCACACGGTTGAGGATGTAAGCTGCAACTAAGATAACATCCCTCCAGAAAGATATTGGGAGGTTAGCTTGCACCATCATCGATCTAACCATATCCAAAAGGGTTATATTCCTTCTCTCCGCTACACCATTTTGTTGCAGAGTATATGGAATAGTTAACTGCCTCTAGATTCCTTTTTTATCACAGAGCTGCTTAAATAACTCAGATAAGTACTCATGTCCACGATCAGTATGGAAAGCCTTAATGGTCCTCCCATTTTGATTCTTAATCAAACTCATAATTCGTTTAAAGCAATCAAATGCCTCATACTTATAGGAGATCAAATATACATAATCTTAATGTGTATAATCATCTATAAATATGATAAAGTAGTTAGCACCATGCCTTACCCTCACACTGAGTGGGCCACAAATGTCTGAATGAATTAATTGCAAAAGAAAAGATGCTCTAGTGGCTTTTCTAAACGGTTTATTAGTTGACTTTCCTACTAAGCAATGCTCACAATTAGGCAAATTTACTTTAGCGAGCAGATCTAACAAGCCCTCTCTAGCTAATCAATTCATTTTGTCTAGCTAATATGATCAAGTTTAGCATGCCAAATTGCAGAATTATCAGCAGTAGTCAAGAAAGAAATATAATTATTATTACTGAAATAATTAATATCCAAAACAAATAATCCATTCGAAATAAAATCACTACCATAAAACATTGTTCTATTAAAAATATTAACATTATTGTTTTTGAAAACTACTCGAAATCCTAACCTAAGCAAAGCAGAAACTGATAAAAGGTTCTGTCGAATATCAGTAGCAAACAATACATTATGGATCAATAGGTCACGTCCACTGCACATGCATGGCTTGTAGGTACCAATACCTATAACCTTAACAGCTTCTCCATTGCCCACGTAAAGTACTCTGCTACCTGCTGGTATTCGGCGGTACTCCACATATCCAATTATATCCTTCACGACATGTTTGGATGCTCTTGAATTCACAATTCAATCATAAGAAGGATGAGCTACTATAACATGACTTGTTACATAAACAAAAGGAGAATTAAAACTTAAGAGTACTTTCTCCGGCTCAGTGCAGTCACGAGCGAAGTGACCTTCCTTGCCACAGTTAAAGCATGCTTTGTCGGCGTTTCCCTTCTTACCACCATGCTTGCTTCGCCTGCTTTTGGTAGAGTTTGTCTTCTTAGGCGTAGGTTCATCATCGTTCCTTTTCTCATTGTTTTGGTTCTTGCGCTTAGACCCAGATGCCTTGCGCGAAGCAGAGTGAACCATATAAGAAGAATTATTAGTTTTAGCAGCTTCCAAGCGCTCAACCTCTAACTCCAAATGACGCGCTAAATTATCAAAAGTTTTGATGTTTTTATTGTGTGTAATATTGATTCTCATATGTTCCCACAAATCAGGTAGAGAACGAATTCCAACTTGAACCTGCTGCTCATCGCTCAAGTTGTTCCTAACTGCCTTGAGCTCCCTGATCATAGTCGACATCTATCTAAGATGCTGCTTCATCGGGGGTGTTAGAACGCATCTTATATGAGTCAAACTTCAAAGTCAACGCGCGCAACCTAGTAGCTGAAGTGGAACCATACTTAGCTTTCAGGGCATCCCACACTTCTCGAGCAGTCTTACAGTCCTCAAACGCGCTGATCAAATCATTGTGCATGCTGCTAAGCATAACAAAGCGCGCACAACAATCCTTCTTGACCCACTGAGTGTAGGCCTCTTGATTGCGCCGATGTTGGGCACCATTGCCATCCTCCAGTGGTGGAGTCAAGGACTGGATCAAGGTTTCCAAAAACTCTTGCTCATCAAAAAGATATTGGATCTTGCGGTGCCAAATATCATAATTATCACAATCCAATTTCTCTCATTTGTTCAAGTCAGCAACAATGCTTTTAGAAGCCATCTAATTATGTGCAAAAAATAAGGACATTATTATTAGCAGAACACATCAATTTTTTTAAAATTTAATAGTTCACACATGACACGAGATCGAAAGATCGCTACGCTCAAAATCATCTCCCCCATCATGTGATATTATTAAATTAAAATTTAAATTACGCACAAAATTGCATAGGAGCTCTAAGCTACCATTACACTCCCACTAGTTGGGCCCCAACTTAAACACCTTTGGGCCACAGGTGTGATGTTTTTAACTTAAAAAGGCCTCGTTACTATGTGGAGACTCTTTTCCACCTATATATCTATGTCGAGTTCTACAATTTTTTCATATGAACTTAATGGTTTGAGTCAACCATTCTCATCAAAATAAATATAACTTTTAATGCTAATGTTTGAGATACTTTAATAAAGTGAAGGCACGGAGTCTAATGTATCAAAAGCATCCTTGTAAACAATAAAGTCAAATGTTTACTTTGTTGGGCTGGTTCCCTCTTTTGTGGAGGGACCAATGGTTTAGCTCATATGGGCCATTTATTGCTCTCTTAAGCCCATGTGGAGGTTGGTATATATAGGGAATTAAAACCCTATTCAATTGTATGAAAAACAGAGAGAGCTGCCGTGAGTTTTCAAGAAAAAATGAGAGAAATCCAGAATTATTCAAAGGCTGTCCAGTTTTGTTCCAGTAATCCGATCGGCAGGCAAACGAGGTCCGATTGAGCTGAAATTTGGTGTACGTGTTCTCAACATAGGTATCTAAAATCTGGACGGTGGAGATCGGATTTGAAGCTTTCGAGGGCTGGTTTTAGCTCGTGAACAGTAACTCCGTTCTTGGTTAGATCTTTCCTTTCTTTCTTTGAAATTGTTTTGTTGCCAAGAAGTTTTGTGTTCTTGAGGTGTGCTTCTAGCTTTGACTAGAAAGAACTTTGGTGTACCCATTATTTGTTGATAGTGGAGATTTGATTGGGGTGGACTACGGTCCCGTGGTTTTTACTTCCCACACCGGGAAGGTTTTCCATGTACAAATTGATGTGTTCCTCTTGTGTGTGCTTGGTTATTATTTTAGATTAATTGTGCTCTATTTAATTACTTCCTGTTAGATTTACGCAAAGAGGGAGAATTAGTATTTTCATAATTTGGGTTTGTGAATCATTATTATTGCCTTTCTCCCATCAAAGTGGTATCAGAGGCAGGTTGCTATTGTGAAATTCTTGTGTTAAATTATGGAAGCTAACTTGACTAGAATGGTTACTTTAAATGGTTCGAATTACCAGACTTGGAAAGGAAAAATGGAAGACCTTCTTTATGTGAAGCAATGACATTTACCGGTGTTTGCTAGTGAAAAGCCGGAAAATAAATCTGATGAAGAATGGACTTTTCTACATCGGCAAGTATGTGGATTTATGAGGCAATGGGTAGATGATAATGTTTTGAACCATATTGTTGGAGAGACACATGCACGTACACTTTGGAACAAGCTAGAGCAACTATATGCCCGAAAGACCGGAAATAATAAGATGTTTTTGATAAAACAATTAATGACTTTGAGATACCGAGATGGGACTCCAATTACTGATCACTTGAACACTTTCCAAGGAATAACTAATCAGCTATCTAGAATGGGTATCAAGTTTGATGATGAGGTGCAAGGGTTGTGTTTACTTGGCACGTTGCCAGACTCATGGGAAACATTTAGGATGTCACTGTCTAACTCGGCCCCGGATGGTGTAATCAATATGGAGCTAGCTAAAAGCAGCATTCTGAATGAAGAGATGAGAAGAAAATCTCAGGGATCCAGTTCACAACCGGAGCTCTTGGTTGCTGAAAATAGGGGGAGAAATAGAAGCCGAGGTCCGAATAATAGAGGAAAAAGCAGAAGCTCATCCAACAAATATTCTCATGTCGAATGTTATCATTGTGGCTTGAAGGGTCATATAAAAAAGCATTGCAGAAAGTTGAAAAGAGAAATCAAAGAAAATGGGCATGATAAAAAGAGTGATGAAAACAAGGATGATGATCGAGTTGCAGCTACTACTTCGGGAGATTTTTGCATTGTGTATAATGAAGATGTTATTAATGTTGCATCCGACGAGACCAGCTGGGTTATTGATAGTGGCGCCTCCATTCATGCTACATCTCGACAGGATTTCTTCACGTCTTACACACCAGGCGACTTTGGGACAGTAAAGATGGGGAATGATGGCTTGGTTAAAGTCATTGACAGTGGAGATGTGTGTTTGGAGATGAAAAATGGTACACGGTTGGTCCTCAAAGATGTAAGGCATATTCCTGATATTCAGTTGAATTTGATTTCTGCAGGAAAGCTCGATGATGATGGGTTTTGTAACATCTTTAGTAATGGTCAGTGGAAGCTCACTAAGGGTGTTATGGTTGTCGCTCGCGGACAAAAGTTTTCTAGTTTGTACTTATTGCAGGCAAAGATTTCTAATGGCACTATCAACGCAATAAATGATGAGGTCGCAGTGGAGTTATGGCACAAGAGGCTTGCTCACATGAGTGAAAAAGGCTTGGCAGTATTGGCTAAAAAGAATCTTCTTTCTGGAATGAAGAATGCATCCTTGAAAAGATGTCCTCACTGTTTGGCAGGGAAGAAGAATAGAGTTGCCTTCAAAAGTTCGCCTCCTTCAAGGAAGTCAGGTGTTCTTGAGCTAATCCATTCGGATGTTTGTGGCCCTATGAAAACGAGAACACTTGGCGGCTCCCTTTACTTTGTGACCTTCCTAGATGATCATTCAAGAAAGTTGTGGGTATATACTCTGAGAAGAAAAGACCAAGTGTTGGAAGCATTTAAACAGTTTCAGGCTTTGGTTGAGAGACAGACTGGGAAGAAAGTGAAGTGCATCAAAACAGATAATGGGGGAGAATATTTAGGCCCTTTTGATACTTATTGCAGAGAGCAGGGTATTCGGCATCAAAAGACACCACCGAAGACTCCTCAGTTGAACGGCTTAGCTGAGAGAATGAATCGAACACTGGTGGAAAGAGTAAGGTGTTTGCTTTCACAATCACAATTGCCAGGATCCTTCTGGGGTGAAGCTTTAAGTAATGTTGTTCATGTTCTTAATCGTACACCATGTGTTCCTCTTCAGTTCGATGTACCGGAGAGGGTTTGGACAGGCAAGGAAGTTTCCTATGATCATTTGCGTGTTTTTGGGTGCAAGGCATTTGTGCATATTCCCAAAGATGAGAGGTCTAAGCTCGATGTGAAAACTCGACAGTGCATTTTTCTTGGCTACGGCTTGGATGATTTCGGATACAAGTTATATGATCCAGTTGAGAAGAAACTTGTGAGAAGTCGGGATGTAGTGTTTGTGGAAGATCAAATACCGCATGATAATGAAAAGACGGTAAATGCAACACCTCAGCACGGTGATGGTTTGGTCGACTTGGATCCAGTTCCTTCGATAGAATTTCCTAAACATGTTGAGCCTGATGTTCCTGGTGACCACCAGGTTGTGGATGATGTTGATGTACCCTTACAGGGTGAGACAGGTGATGGTACTCATGATCAATTGCCCGTGCCACAGACAGCCCCAGATGTTACACTTAGGAGATCTACCAGAGACCCGCACCCTTCCACTCGGTATTCTACAGAAGAATATGTGTTATTGACTGACGGGGGAGAGCCCGAGTGTTATGCAGAAGCCATGGAAGATGAACATAAAGCAGATTGGTTTAATGCAATGCAAGATGAAATGCAGTCACTTTATGATAATCATACATTCGAGCTGGTAAAGCTGCCTAAGGGAAAGAGAGTTTTGAAAAACAGGTGGATTTATAGGGTGAAGCAAGAAGAACACACTCCACGACCTCGATACAAGGCTAGACTGGTTGTTAAGGGTTTCAATCAGAGAAAAGGCGTCGATTTTGATGAGATTTTTGCTCCAGTTGTAAAAATGTCTTCCATACGTGTTGTTCTTGGCCTAGCAGCGAGTCAAGATTTGGAAATTGAGCAGATGGATGTCAAAACAGCTTTCCTTCATGGTGACTTAGAAGAAGAGATTTATATGGAGTAGCCAGAGGGTTTTAAAGAAAAGGGGAAATAGGATTACGTGTGTCGGCTGAAGAAAAGTCTTTATGGTTTGAAGCAGGCACCAAGACAATGGTATAAGAAGTTTGAATCAGTTATGGGGGAGCAAGGTTACAGGAAGACTACTTCTGACCATTGTGTATTTGTACAAAGATTCTCTAATGATGATCTTATTATTTTATTGCTCTATGTTGATGACATGTTGATTGTTGGCAGAAATCCTTCTAGAATTGACGAATTAAAGAAGCAATTAAGTAAGTCCTTTGCCACGAAGAACTTGGGGATAGCGAAGCAGATTCTGGGCATTCGAATATATCGAGACAGAGAGAAAAAGCAGTTGTACTTGTCTCAAGAGAAATATATTGAAAAGGTGCTTGAAAGATTCAAAATGAACAAGGCTAAAGTGGTTAGTTGTCCTCTTACTAGTCACTTTAAGCTAAGTACGAAGCAAAGTCCTTCCACAGAGAAAGAGATAAGAGACATGGAAAGAGTTCCTTATGCTTCAGCAGTGGGAAGCTTGATGTATGCAATGGTCTGCACAAGGCCAGACATAACTCATGCTGTTGGAGTAATGAGCCAGTTCCTATCAAATCCAGGAAGAGATCATTGGAATGCGGTAAACTGGATAATGGGATATCTTCGAGGCACTTCAACGTTGAGACTCAGTTTTGGCAATGGAGAGCCCGTGTTGGTTGGCTACACAGATGCAGACTTGGGTGGAGATGTGGATACTCGTAAGTCCACTTCGGGTTATTTGATTACTTTTGCAGGTGGAGCTGTCTCTTGGCAATCGAGGCTGCAAAAATGTGTGGCTCTTTCAACAACAGAAGCCGAGTTTATTGCAGCAAGGCTTGTAAAGAATTGCTATGGATGAAGAAATTTTTGAAAGAGCTGGGGTTTAATCAAGAACGTTACGTCTTGTTTTGTGATAATCAAAGTTCTATTCACCTTGCCAAGAATTCTACTTTCCATGCCAGATCGAAACACATTGATGTAAAGTACCATTGGATTAGAGATGCTTTGAATGATAAGCTGCCGGAGCTTGAAAAGATTCACACTGATCAAAATGGCTCAGATATGTTGACGAAGGTTCTAACTCGAGAGAAGCTTGAGATTTGTCGCTCGATTGCGGGCATGGCATTTCCCTCCAGATAATCGGGAAGGGGGAGATTTGTTGGGCTGGTTCCCTCTTTTGTGGAGGGACCAATGGTTTAGCTCATATGGGCCATTTATTGCTCTCTTAAGCCCATGTGGAGGTTGGTATATATAGGGAATTAAAACCCTATTCAATTGTATGAAAAACAGAGAGAGCTGCCGTGAGTTTTCAAGAAAAAAGGAGAGAAATGTAGAATTATTCAAAGGCTGTCCAGTTTTGTTCCAGCAATCCGATCGGCAGGCAAACGAGGTCCGATTGAGCTGAAATTTGGTGTACATGTTCCCAACACAGGTATCTAAAATCTGGACTGTGGAGATCGGATTTGAAGCTTTCGAGGGCTAGTTTTAGCTCGTGAACAGTAACTCCGTTCTTGGTTAGATCTTTCCTTTCTTTCTTTGAAATTGTTTTGTTGCCAAGAAGTTTTGTGTTCTTGAGGTGTGCTTCTAGCTTTGACTAGAAAGAACTTTGGTGTACCCATTATTTGTTGATAGTAGAGATTTGAGTGGGGTGGACTACGGTCCCGTGGTTTTTACTTCCCACACCGGGAAGGTTTTCCACGTACAAATTGATGTATTCCTCTTGTGTGTGCTTGGTTATTATTTTAGATTAATTGTGCTCTATTTAGTTACTTCCTGTTAGATTTACACAAAGAGGGAGAATTAGTATTTTCATAATTTGGGTTTGTGAATCATTATTATTGCCTTTCTCCCATCATACTTCCACGTTAACTAGGCAGCACCTCTATTGCCGAAAGATGTTGCTTTTGACATGTGGAAGAATACAGCTTTCAGTGAAAAATAAATAAATATAATTTAGATGGTCAGAATGCCAGCAAAATTGATCGAGGTCACAATATAGAGCTTCATCTATATTTCATAGTTTCTACCACTCTTTACAGGGGCAATGGGTTCCATGTAGTTAGGAGCCAAAGCTTCTACAGAAAAGAAAACAAAGTGATACGTAAAAAATAACACCATAATATGACAACGCCTAATACTTTTGTAATAATCCTATAGCCGTAATGATGTCTGTGACAGACCTGCAGGAAAGTGTCCAGATAGAGGTATGTAGAGCCAATGCACCTGTAACAGAAAAGGTTCCATGCCACCGAATGTTCTCTCATCGTTGCACAATTGAAGAATCAAATAATCAAGATATCTCCTCCATCGAATGGTTCCTTCAACAATGTCTGTTACCTGTGAAGTCAAAAGATTTAATGCCAGTAGTGAACCATTGTGGCATCACATGATTTCGAACAAGTTTTGAAAATGCTCAGATTTTTAGAAGGAGAAGGACTGATATACATGCATTTGGGGCTTCTTTTTTTCAAGTAATTAAGGTTAGAGATATTTGGCCCCCATTGCTAGGTTATGAATCACTTCCAATAACTTGGTTGACTAGCTTTTGGAATAATTAAGGTCTAAAGTCTCTTAGTGCATATAAAGAAGGGTAAGAAACAAAATGTTAAAAACAGAAGTAAGAGAGACCAATCTGAGATCTTTATCATCCAAATCTCTGGTGCGAAACCCGGGAGTTCTTTCAACATATCCCATTTCACTATCACTTGAACCTTTGCCTTTCTCGTTCAAAAGGACAGCAAAAGCCCCACGAAGCTCTATGCGCATCAATGTCACTGCTGACACTGAACAAGCCAGAAACAAATACATAGAAATCAAACAATGTAAGAAATATTAAGCCATTTGTGCAATTTGAGAACATATAACTAGCAATTAATCAAATTATTTCAATCACAAACTTCAGCAAAACGAGTAAACGGCCAGGCAAAGAAAAGTCATACAGTACTTAAGTAGCCACTCAATTGTAATCTAGTAAGAGACATTGAAAACAACAATAAACTACTTACCTGCTCTGTGAGGTGAAACCTCTAAGTTCAGCTTCTAGGTTTTGTAAGCAGTTTTTAAATGACCCGGGCATCACATTAGCGAGTAAATGGCATCAAAATGAGTAGTCCATTAATTTTAGGGTAATAGATAAAGAAAGATGCTTGCTACATTGGACTAAGTATAGTATCTCCAATCTTGACATCAAACTTATGCCAAACTTAGTTGGAAACCCACAAGGATTAATAGAATTTTGAGAAACTTTTTGTAATGATTGTGCTTTGGCTCAAATTTGAATTTCAAGACGAAATTTATGGGGGAAACTAGAAATTTAAAGGAGGATTAATAGAATTTTGAGGTTCCTATTGGAATATCCATGCCAAATAACTTTTATACAAATCTGTGTAAACTTTAAGGTATGGTCCTTAATGGAATCCGAGATAAGGCAAAATACACACATTCAAACAAACGTTAGAATCCCACAAAATAAGTTTTTAACTAGTTAATCTGGATAAATTTTTTCTACTTGGTCTTTAATTAATTAGCAAGACAAACAGGGCACAATTTTCAAATCACTTTGTTAGGCTGTGTTTCTTTTTTTTTTTTTTTAACCTTTGAATGCTAAATGCTTATTACTGAGCACTAAGGTGCCGTTTAGTAAAAAAACTGAAAACTGAAATCTGAAAACTGAAAACTGAAACTGAAAACTTAAAACTGAAAACTGAAAAAGCTGTTTGTTTACGTCTGAAAAATGTATCTGAAAAAATGTTGTTTGTTTTAATATAACACATCTGAAATCTGAATTTTTTTTATTATGACAATTTTGCCCTTATAGCATACTCATCTAGCAAAAGCAATTAATCTCGAAGTTTTGCTTAAAATCCAACAATTTCGTCATATATATATATATAAACAACAAATTTAATCATATATATATATAAACAACAATCATATATATATAAACAACAATATGTGTGTAACAAATTTCGTCATATATATATATAAACATCAAATTTAATCATATATACATAAACAACAAATTTCGTCACATATATATATAAACAACAATCTGTCCCTCGCCTGTGTGTGTGTGTGTCTGTGAGCCTCTCTGTGCGTGTGTGTGTGCGTTGCTGTGTGCGTGTGGACGAGGGAGAGAAAGAACGGCAGTGTGTGTCTGTGAGCCTGTGTGTGTGTGTGTTGAAGACGGCGAGAGAGAGAGATCTCACCGGAGATGGAGGACGGCGACGAGCGGCGTGAGATGGAGAGAGCGGCGTGAGGCGTGACCTAGCTGGGGCTGGTTTAATTTGAGAAAAGGGTGAGGGTTGAATTTTGTGTAATTTTGAGAAAAGATGGAGGGTAAAATAGTCTTTTTTTACTCTTTAAAATTAAGTTTCAGATTTAAGTGGCAACTTTGCCACTTAATTTTTTGGATGAAAATTTTAAGTTTTAAGTGATAAAAATTAAGTGGCCACTTAATTTTTTTAGTTAGTGAACAACTTTCACAGCCACTTAAATCTGAAAATTTTAAGTTTTCAGATTTAAGTGGCAAATTAAGTGGCAAATTAAATGTTGAATCAAAGTTCTGAAAACGCTGTTTGTTTTTTTATTTTGAATAAGGTTTTGAATTTTAAATTTTTATATAAAACAATGGTTTAAATTCAGTATTATGCATTCAACGAGACTAATGACTCTTAAGGAGCTGAATGGTTAATCATTAGTAAAAGCCATTGACCTCTTAATAATTTAAAAAAACAAACATCATATGATACTTTTGAATATTTAAAACTCTCTTGTTAAATATTTAGAGACAAAAACAAACACCCTCTTAAATCTGAAAATTTTAAGTTTTTGTATTTAAATTGCACAAACAAAAAACCCTCGGTGAAAACAAATAAAAACATCAAGATGATGAGCTGTCTATTCTGCGGGTCGATAGAGTGGAATTGGGTTCTCGGTTTTTCTTGGGGAATTTAGATGGTTGTTTAGAAGAAGCAGCAGTAGCTCTATTATACATCTCTGCGGACTACAGTACCCGGACGGAGAGTACCTGCGCCATTTGTATTGGAATGTTGCATGGGTGAATTCTAGGGTTTAGAGTAAGAGACGTTGGAGTTCAAGACTGACAAGAAGATAAATTAATGCGGGAAAGGGATGCCTTCATTTCCAATAGGGGACAACTGAGGAGTGATGAGAATAGATGTTGAAAGTCGGGAGAAAGGAGATAACATTGTGAGCAGTGGAGTTAAAACCCAATCCGAAAAACAACAAACCAATTTGTAAAACCTCGAACTGAATTTAAAAATAAGAACATCGATCCAAAACTAAATAGTTATGTTCGGGTTTAGAGTAAATTAATCTAAGGAGGGTGTATTGGATTTAGAATCTATAAGATTTTTATGGACTTTTAAAGTTCATAGGTATTCAATTGAGATTTTAAAAAGTCTTTTAAAATCATGATATATTCAACTGAGATTTTAAAAAGTCATTTAAAATCTTGATGTATCCAATTGATATTTTAAAAAATACATCTAACAGTCCGTTTGAATTGAGAGAATGGGAAGGAAAGGAAAGGAAAAGAGGAGGAAGGATTGCATTTAACTTGTTTGGATAGATTTATAAGAGGGAGTGGAGAGAAAACGGAGGGATTGGGAGGAAATGTCAATCCCCTATATTCATTTATTTTGTTTCCTTCCAATATTGGGAGGATTGGGAGGGAAAGAAAAAGTTTTTAATGATTTTTTCACGTTATTCCAAATTTAACCCTAATTTGTTAATAATTTATTAAATCACATTTCTTTCCTTTCTTTTTTTCTTTCTATCCAAACAAGATTTATTTTAATTCCAATCTCTTCCATCTTTAGCTATCCAAACAATAATAAAATTAAACTCATTCCTTTCCATTCTATTTCATTCATTCCCCTCCTAATTAATTATTTCCTTTCCATTCATCCCCTTCAATTCAAACGGACTGTAAATCTTATGGTATTCAAAAATCTAATGACTTAGTAGAATTTTAATTAGTGGTAGATTTTGGTGGATTATAAAGCCTTTTTTATACATAAAAATCCATCTTGAAATCTTCTCACTTACCTAGAGATTTCAGATAGATTTCTAATTCATTTAAGAACTTTACTCAACATTCTCTCTCTCCCCCTTCCCCCCCCCCTCTCTCAAAATCCAAATTTCTTATTATGTGATGAACGCATTATAATTTTTTCTTCATCCCTATAAAGTTTTTATTCTGTCTTTTACTAATGTGGTTATCACACATTAGCATAATTTCAAATGGTTAAACCGCTAATTATCGTTCAAATTTTTAAAAACAATTCATGTCAATTTCATTAAAAAATACTAGTGGGGCGAGAAGTCTAATTTTGTGGGTACAATATGAATTTTTATAATGTATTTCGTTAATTGTCTTTACATTTTTGATAATGTTACTTTAAACTCGTAATTAATTTATTTTATTGTTTGTCTTTTGTGTTTTGATTTTTTATTTTTTTAATGAACTTATTAAAATCTGCAGAAATTCATGGACTTATTAAAATATGCAGAAATCCATGAACTTATTAAAATATGCATGAATCCAAAGGAATCCATGCATTAAAATATGTCAAATTCTATAAGGAATTAAAACAATCCATAGACTTAACAAAATCCATGAATTTTAAAAAGTCAGTTAGAATCTTTTAAAATCTGAATTGAATACACCCCCCTAAAATAGATTGATCAAACCGATATATATTTTAAAAATAAATAATGTTAATACATATTTTAAAAATACACATTAATTATATTATAATACAAAAAAATAGCTTTTATAAGAATATATTTTTTATTAATTACATATTGTGATTATCCTAGAAACAAAATATTAACGCGTTTCTTTATTATTAAATTAACTATATAATGTTAAGATTTTTTTAATCACATACATGAGGGCAATATAATTTATCATTTTATTTAGGGTGATTTTATTTATATCCGAAAGATCTTGCAGTTAATCCCCCTTTAAATAATGGAAATTTTGAACAAAATTTTATAATGTTACCTTTTTTAAAATTAATAAGTATAAATACCAATTAAAATTAATTTATAATTACATAAATTGATATGGTCAACCCAGATCCATTCCATTAATATTCCATCAATAATGAAACCATATATATATATATATATTTATGATTCAACCCATATCCATTCCGTTAATATCCCATCAATAATGAAATAATATATATGTATTCATGATTCAAGTGATGTTTAATGTAGAGATTCAAAAATCCTCGTGTTATTGTGTCTCTTGGGTATAGACACGTTAATATCATTTTTTTAACATATATACAAGTATAGACGTGTGAACTTCAATAGATTATACATATGAAATCAACATAAATAGCAACAAACTAAAATTGATCTTTATTGGTTCAAACATATTGTGTTCAAATTCAGAATATATACAAGTACTAACTACAAAAGGTTATGAAAAAAAAGTTGGAATATATGTTCAGATTAGATCCTACTTTTCCTACATCATTTTAAAAATTTATCTTAATGGTTTAGACTTCCTTACATTCTATATATGCCAATTTTATCTAATTTCTGGGATGCTTTGGCACATAGTATTGGTACGGGTACGGGTACAGGTACGGGGATGTTACCTAGCCAAGTACGCGATGCAGTAGGGGACGTAAGCTTAGTTGGAACACTGTTTTAGGTGATGATTTGTTTAGGAATATGTATTCAAGTCATTTTCAATACTAAGTATTATAATGGAACATTGATATTTCTGAAATACTAACTATATTTGTATGTATATGTAAAATTATACTTATCTTTTCACATGTTTGTGCAAGTCAAAATAGGGGGTTGCTTGACTTGGTGTTTTGGATTGCTGATGAACCCCGTTTGGGGTTGGCGCATACAATTTGCAGTACGGAGGGGGTGGTCCATGAGTTAGGCAACGCTGATATACGCAAGTGCTGGGATATTTTCTTTGATGTGGGGAGCCCTTTGGGCTTATAGAAGGGTTGTTCTAAGTTGTATTCACTATTGTTAATATATTTCATGTATGGTCATGTGTGGTGGTATCAGGGGCGGACCTAAGATTTTTTCGAGAGGGGGGCTAATATTTAAAAAAAAAAGTTCGCATAAGTAAAATTATTTCTTATAATAAAAACATATAAAGAAAAAAAGTTCAATAACATAAAACAAATACTTGAGTTCATACAATATAAAATATTTATCGGGAACTTGATTATCAACATTAGAATTTTCAACATCCGATTTCTTCTTCTTCTCAAAGAATGAAAAAATAGTTTTTCCTTTTTTGTTTGGTGGTTGATGTTCTTCCATAGTTTATAACCTAAAAATTAATAATTTAATATTAATACAAATAATCATTTATTTAAAATTAATAATAAAAATTAAATAAACAACTCAATTTTCAAATATACAAACACTAACTTAACCTAAATAGATATTAAAAAAAAAAAACAGTTTCGAAGTTCTAACTTATAAAGATATAACAAAATAACAAATTTAACTTGAATTAAATAAGTATTAGGGCTTTAAACATTAAAGATTTATCTCAAAGAAGCTAAGTACATTGTGAACACAAAGCTCTTATAATTCAAATGACTGAATGAGTAATGCTCCAAACCTTCACAATTCACAAATCACAAAATATAAATTAAATTAATTATTAATGTGAACATAATATATAAAATAAAAAAATAAAAATATTAAGATTTAAGATTATGAACCTACATATTATAAATGGAAGAGACAAATATTAAATGAAGAAGAGCTGCTATGCAAAGAAGAGAAAATGTTATGAAAGTGAGTTTGTGCTGATGCGGCAGAGTTGCAGAGAATAGAAAACTAAGAAAAGTTAGGTTTTTTCCAGAGTTGCAGAGAATAGAAAACTAAGAAAAGTTAGGTTTTTTTTTTTTTTTTTATTTAATATTCTTTGTTTTTTTAATGTGGGGTTGAGCACTTGAGTATAATTTTTTTTATTATTATTAATATTGTACCTTTTATTTTGAATGTGGCATGTGCTGCCAGTTGTGTCGGCAGAGAAAGATTTTTTTATTTAGTTTAAAATTATAACTTATAAGTGGCTATTTATAAGTGGGCTGGGTTAGAGAGGAGGGAGCTACATATTGGGCTGAATACATACATATGCAAATTTTTTATATAGCTAATGCATAAAAAAAAAAAAAAAAACTTACACTGGACTTGAGCCTAATAAGCTGGGGCCCAATTCCGCCCTTTAGTGGTATTGATCGTGTGGTACCGCTACTTGATAGAAACTCAGAGCATCTATTTGTCATATATGCATTTTGTTGTTCTTATAGTGACATAATATAGCTGTCGAGCTATACCATATTTACTGACTTACTACATGTTTCACTTGTCAGATTAGATTATGAACAATGAAAATAGGTTGGGTGAATTAAATGTATCTTGAATCTGCAAGAAATCTCGTAGAGTTTTCTTGCAACCCTCATCATGAATGTTGCAGTATGAAAACTAAAAATGTATTTCAGCACTTAACGTTATAATCTGAATGGATTTTGTTATTACACACTCATGTTTATATATGTATGTGTGTGTATACTTTACTGTGTATTTGGACATGATAAGGGTCGACCATTGCCAAAGTTCAGTGAATGGGATGTCAATGATCCTGCTTCAGCCGAGGGGTTCACTGTGATTTTTAACAAGGTCAAGGATGAGAAAAAGACAGGTGGCAAGCCTGAGTCACCTGCAAGGGCAGATGTAGGGAATTAGGGCAGCAAACATGCATCACATACAAAAATTTCTGCACTAATCATTAAACCTTAGGATCTATACAGTCCAATAAAATCGACAGAAGACATACCTTGTGGAGATTTCGAGTTTGTGAAACGAACACGATGGATCAGATCCTTCTATTGTTGTCGTTCTAGCGTAGAAAATACGACGCCTCTACGGTATGCACACACGGACGATATCAGATCCTTGCTTGGTGTACTAGCACCATTTTTGGGTTCAGGATACTTCTTACACAAATGAACCCTCCACCTATTTATAGGGGAGGCCTTCCTTAATGGACGGTCATGATCAAATCAATCAAATGGTCTAGATTTACATTCCAGAACTTTCTATACAAATATCTCTAACTAGAATACTCTAGAATAATCTACCAAGATTATTAACTACTAGGATATTCTAGAAAGTTCTACATCTAGGTCCTTCTAGAATACTCTAGAAGGTTGGAGACTCTTCTCCATAATTCCATAAGGTTCTAGAAAATTCCGTAAGTTTTCATAACGTTCCGTAAGGTTCTAGAAAATTCCGTAAGCCTCCATAACATTCCGTAAGGTTCTGGAAAATTTCGTAAGCCTCTATAACGTTCCGTAAGGTTCTGGAAAATTCTGTAAGCCTCCATAACGTTCCGTAAGGTTCTGGAAAATTCCGTAAGTTTCCATAACGTTCCGTAAGGTTCTAGAAAATTCCGTAAGCCTCCATAACGTTCGTCAACGGTCAAGAAGAACAAAGGTTCCCTTTTAAAGGGGAACCCTAGTGAGAACCCTAGGCAACAAACGAATTAGGCCCAAGTCCAACTTGCCCCGTTTTTAATTCGTTTTTGATCCAACTCGTTTTGGTATGCGACCCTGTAGGTTTATACTCTTTGGAAGTATAATTAAAAGTCCGTTTTATTATACAAATAGTAAGCGATTTCTAGTAAAACATTACTATTACCCAAAAGGGTATAAAGGTCAAAACGACACAACCTTAAATTGATATACCACATATTAACTCCTTTTGTCAACCGATATCTAGATTGAACACAAGACTAGGCAAGTGTCATTCTTGCATAGTTCAATCTTTATTTCGTGATCTCTAAGTATAATTCTTATACAAATGACACCTCATTTGTGCATGGCCATGCAAATATTAATTATACTTATCAAGGGGCCCAAAGATATCTCTCTCGTTATATGAGAGTGACAAATCCCATCTTGATCAATCACATACCTCTACATAGTTTATAGTATGCTTGATCATCATCTTTATAATTACTCGGTCAAGAGCAATGTTTGATGATGCCTGACATGCCAATCCCTATGTTGGTAACCATGACGATCTCAGGTCTGAGGATAATACGATATCACTAATGGGGAACATCACTGATGACATTATATAACACTCCTCGCAGTGTCCCCAAAGTGGGTCAGTCCAATACTTTGTTCCCTAACAAGTATCAGTGTGTTCAGCTTGATATCTCCATATCCATGACTTGTGGAACATAGTCATCAGCTGACTCATACTCTAATCATTATATCAATATGATCCTAGATTATTGACACGTGATTAGGGACATCTAAATAATATTATTATATTATTACTAGCATCCCACAATCAAGTCACGTACTTGATAAACTAGTATTAATATATATTATTTATTAGAGAATATAAAGTAAAATCAAATAAACTTTATTAATGACAATAAGCATAAAATATCCAAGTACTAATCATAATCTATGAATAGTCCTAGGACATATCTCTTTCAGTCTCCCACTTGTACTAGGACCATTCATTCATAAAACGAATGCCTAGTGCACTAAAATGACGATCATGTTTAGATTGAGAAAGTGGCTTGGTCAAAGGATCAGCTACATCCTCGTCTGTGGGAACTTTGCATATCTTTACATCACCATTACTGATAAACTCACGAATGAGGTGATAACGTCTCTGAATATGTTTGGACTTTTGGTGTGACCTTGGCTCTTTAGCCTGAGCAATAGCTCAATTGTTGTCACAATACAAATCCACTAGATTGGTGCTACTAGGAATGACACCAAGTTCAGTGATAAACTTCTTTATCCATACTTCTTCCTTTGCTGCTTCTGAAGCAGCAACATATGCAGCTTCTGTTGTAGAATCAGCGACTGTGGTTTGCTTAGAACTCTTCCAACTCACAGCTCCACCGTTGAGACAAAACACAAAACCGGATTGTGATCTGAAATCATCCTTATCTGATTGAAAACCAGAATCAGTGTAGCTATTTACAACCAACTCTTCTTCCCCACCATAAATCAAGAACATATCCCTAGTTCTTCTTAAGTACTTGAGGATATTCTTGACAGCGGTCCAGTGATTCTCACCTGAATCTGACTGGTATCTGCTAGTCACGCTCAATGCGCATGCTACATCAGGACGAGTACACAACATAACGTAAATGATAGAACCTATAGCCGAAGCATATGGGATTCTAGTCATGCGATCTCGCTCATCTTGTGTCTGAGGACACTGAGTCTTGCTGATTGTTGTACCATGTGTCATTGGCAAGAACCCTCTTTTAGAGTCTTGCATGTTGAACCTACGTAAAACTTTGTCAATGTAATTACTTTGACTCAGTCCTATTAGTTTTCTTGATCTATCTCTATAGATCTTGATCCCTAATATGTAAGCTGCCTCGCCCAAATCTTTCATTAAGAAATATTTTCCCAGCCAGGTCTTAACAAACTCAAGCATAGGAATATCATTCCCAATGAGTAGTATGTCATCTACATACAATACCAGAAATACTATCGCACTCCCACTAGTTTTCTTGTATACACAAGGTTCCTCTTCGTTTTTTTTCGAAATCAAACTCTTTGATAGTTTCATCAAAACGAAGATTCCAGCTCCGAGATGCTTGCTTAAGACCATATATGGATCTCTTAAGCTTGCATACCTTGTTAGCATTTCTTGGATCGACAAAACCTTCAGGTTGTGTCATGTACACATCCTCTTCAAGGTATCCATTGAGGAAAGCAGTTTTGACATCCATTTGCCATATTTCATAGTCATAATATGCGGCAATGCTTAAAAGGATCCGGATTGATTTAAACATGGCAACTGGCGAAAAGGATTCATCATAGTCAATACCATGGATTTGTCGATATCCTTTTGCAACCAATCGAGCTTTATAGACATCGATCTTGCCATCCTTATCAATCTTAATTTTGAAAACCCATTTGCAACCTATGGTTCTACAGCCATTTGGCATGTCAACCAAGTCCCATACTTGATTGTCATGCATGGATTTCATTTCGGATTTCATAGCTTCTAGCCATTTCTCGGAACTAGAATTTTCCATTGCTTCTTTGAAAGTCAAGGGCTCATTGTTGTCTAACAACACTATGTCTTGCTCATCTGAGACGAAAAGTGATAATCTCTCAGGTTCGCGACGTGGCCTATTTGACCTTCGTAAGACTGTAACTTCTTCAGGAGTTTCTGCAACTATTTGCATACTTTGTTGAGCCTCTTCATTAAGATTACTATCATCTCGAATTTCTTCAAGATGTATCGTGCTCCCACTATTTTCTTTGGAAAGAAATTCTCTTTCTAAGAAAACTCCATTCCGAGCTACAAACACTTTGTTCTCGGTTGGATTATAGAAATAATATCCTTTAGTTTCCTTAGGATATCCTACGAAGAAGCATTTATCAGATTTGAGTTCCAATTTAGTTGTGATTAGTCGTCTGACGAAAACGTCACAACCCCAAATCTTTAGAAAAGACAGACTTGGAACCTTTCCAGTCCATAACTCGTAAGGTGTATTTTCTACAGCCTTAGATGGAGATCTGTTTAGTGTGAACACTGCGGTTTCAAGAGTGTATCCCCAAAATGATATTGGAAGAGATGTCTGACTCATCATTGACCGAACCATGTCTAACAGTGTTCGATTTCTCCTTTCAGATATACCATTCCATTGTGGTGTTCCTGGTGGAGTAAGTTGTGAAACAATTCCACAACTCTTAAGATGATCATTAAATTCTTGGCTTAAGTATTCTCCTCCTCGATCTGATCGAAGAGCTTTAATAGTCTTGCCCAGTTGATTTTGTACCTCATTTTGAAATTCCTTGAACTTTTCAAAAGATTCCGATTCATGTTTTATCAAGTAAACATAACCATATCTACTGAAATCATCAGTAAATGTGATGAAGTACTGATATCCTCCTCTGGCAGTTGTGTTTAGTGGTCCACATACATCAGTATGAATAAGGGCCAAAAGATCATTTGCCCTGTCATTGTTACCATTGAAAGGGCTCTTAGTCATTTTTCCCAATAAACAAGATTCACATCGTTCAAATGACAGGTAATCAAATGAATTTAGAAGACCATCTTTATGGAGCTTCATCATGCGTTTCTCATTTATATGGCCTAAGCGACAATGCCATAAATAAGTAGGATTCGAATCATCAGACTTGATTCTTTTGTTACTTACATTATATACAAGTATTTCAAGATTTAGAATATAAAGACCATCCAATAATTGTCCAAAATCATAGTGCATATTATTCAAAGAAAATGAACAACGTTTGTCCTTAAAAATGAATTCAAAACCTTCTTCGTCTAACAAAGAAATAGAAATAATGTTTCTGCTAAAAGCAGGCACATAGTAACAATTATTTAATTCTAAAATCAATCCTGAAGGCAAAGGAATCTCAAATGTTCCTACAGCTAGAGCGGCAACTTTTGCTCGATTTCCAACGCGTAGGTCCACTTCTCCTTTGGCCAGCTTCCTACTCCTTTTGAGTCCTTGTACATTTGCACAAATGTGAGATGCACTTCCAGTATCTAATAACCAAGAAGTAGAAGAAGCTGAAGTAACATTTACTTCTATAACGTAAGTACCTGAAGACGAAGGGGCTAGTCCCTTCTTTTTGTCGTCAAGATACTTCTTGCAGTTTCTCTTCCAATAACCCTTCTCATTGCAGTGAAAGCATACCATTTCAGCTTGTGGATTAGGCTTTGGCTCAGAACTTGGCTTCTTGTTCTTCCAGTTCTTAACTGGAGCTTTACCCTTGCCTTTGGCATTGGACTTTCCTTTGCCATTTCCACCTTTCTTGAAACCCTTTCCCTTTTGAACCATCAGAACATTATTCTTACTTTTCTTAACAATGTTCTGCTCAGCTATTTTCAGCATCCCATGCAGCTCAGTTAATGTCTTCTCCAGGCTGTGCATATTGAAGTTCATAATAAACCCATCATATGGCTCAGGCAGCGATTGGAGAATGACATCAGTGGCCAACTCTTGGCTAATGGTTGTCCCCAACCTTTCTAAGTGATCAATGTACCCAATCATTTTGAGTATATGAGGACTGACTGAGCCTCCCTCGGGAAGCTTGCATGAAAACAAAGACTTAGTAGTCTCGAAGCGTTCGACTCGAGCTTGTTCCTGAAACAAACTCTTCAGTTCCTTAACCATGTCGAAAGCATTCATATTTTCAAATTGCTTCTGCAGATCAGCGTTCATGCTCGCAAGCATGAGACATGAAACATCTAAATCATCATTTAGATGCTTCTGATATGCGTCTTTCTGTGCACGAGGGGCATTAGCTGCCGGTTCTTCCTCAGGAATGGCATTTTCAAGAATATAATCTTTCCTTTCCTGCTTGAGAACAATTCTCAGATTCCTAAACCAGTCTAGGAAGTTGGTTGTATTTAGTTTTTCCTTCTCAAGGACAGATCGCAACGAAAAAGCAGTTGTGTTATTGTTCGGCATCTATCTTGTGCAAAAATAACATATGCAAACATTTAATATGCTTATTTTATAAATTCCTACTATGTCTTACATGCAATAGTCCCAATAGGACATAGTAGGTCCAAGATCCATATTACACAAGGTATTAAGAAAGCTTTGGCTTTTCACTTAAACTTTGTTAATTAGGTAAACAACATTTGTTAATTACATTCTATGCAATTCTTGGTTTGTTGAGTTTTACATCTTATGTTTCGGCTTCTCAACACTTTGCCTCAAGGCCCAAAACCGTTTTGATGGCCTCGTGAAATCCAACCAACACTTTTCTGACTTATGGATGTCCGACTTCCATACTATTAATTTATGATGATCTAAGATAACCCCGCTTTGGCAGGCGTCTTCTATAATAATCATAAAATTAATAGTTATCAGTGTTGGAAAGGCATAAACAATTTCTTTTGTTCGAGGGACATAATTATGCAGTCTTATAATAATACAACATAATATTTAAAGAAGCATAAATTAATAAATATCTGATATTTGCATGGCTAAAGATTTAAAGCTGCTAATTAACTTTGCTTTCCATGGCTAAAGAACCCTTTAGCCGTGATCTTATCAGGTCTATAACAATTGCGTAAACCCTAACAGAACGATTCTGACATGCTTGTATGATAATTGCGGAATTAAAATCATGACAGCATAAAGATTTTAATCAAATAGCATGCTAAAAGATGAACCCTAATCGAAACTGTTTAAACACAATCATAAACATGTCGATAACAGTCACCCAGTAATTGCGTTTTTGACATATCAGATCTCTATTAATTAGATTATAAATTAGCATATCATATATGTAAACTGATTAACGAAAATAAAAACATGCTACAGAAAACGATTAATACATTAATCGATATTAATAAAACCTAGCATGATATTATAACCCGAATATGATTTTAATCGAAATTTAAAACAGGAACAGATCTTCATGTTATAAAACGACAATAATCATGATCGAAAATTAAAGAACAGTAAATAACCTCGCTCTGATACCACTGTAGGTTTATTAGGGCAGCAAACATGCATCACATACAAAAATTTCTGTACTAATCATTAAACCCTAGGATCTCTACAGTCCAATAAAATCGACAGAAGACATACCTTGTGGAGATTTCAAGTTTGTGAAACGAACACGATGGATCAGATCCTTCTATTGTTGTTGTTCTAGCGTAGAAAATACGACGCCTCTACGGTATGCACACACGGACGAGATCAGATCCTTGCTTGGTGTACTAGCACCATTTTTGGGTTTAGGATACTTCTTACACAAATGAACCCTCCACCTATTTATAGGGGAGGCCTTCCTTAATGGACGGTCATGATCAAATCAATCAAATGGTCTAGATTTACATTCCAGAACTTTCTATACAAATATCTCTAACTAGAATACTCTAGAATAATCTACCAAGATTATTAACTACTAGGATATTCTAGAAAGTTCTATATCTAGGTCCTTCTAGAATACTCTAGAAGGTTGGAGACTCTTCTCCATAATTCCATAAGGTTCTAGAAAATTCCGTAAGTTTTCATAACGTTCCGTAAGGTTCTAGAAAATTCCGTAAGCCTCCATAACATTCCGTAAGGTTCTGAAAAATTCCGTAAGCCTCTATAACGTTCCGTAAGGTTCTGGAAAATTCCGTAAGTTTTCATAACGTTCCGTAAGGTTCTAGAAAATTTCGTAAGCCTCCATAACGTTCGTCAACGATCAAGAAGAACAAAGGTTCCCTTTTAAAGGGGAACCCTAGTGAGAACCCTAGGCAACAAACGAATTAGGCCCAAGTCCAACTTGCCCTGTTTTCAATTCGTTTTTGATCCAACTCGTTTTGGTGTGCGACCCTGTAGCAGATACTAATTATAAGCATGGAGTGGATCCTCCGAAGCCACGGTCTGTAAGTTGTTCTTTGATTAATCATAGTTGCCGATGATTGAATGAATATCTGAGGATGCTGATTGCATTGGATACTTTTTGTTTTCGAGAGAGTAAAATTCATTAGATACAAAGCAGGTAGAAAGGAAGACATGGACAAGTAGTCCACTTAAAAGAAAGGGAAAGAGGAAAACGCAATTCATCCTAAGAAAGAATAAATAAAAACTCATTCTCATATCAGGTAATAATTTCCCCTAATCAGTTCAGAGAAGATATTTAAGTGCTGAAAATTTTGAAAGGAAATAATGACAAGGACCAAAGCAAACCCTAAAATTATTCTGACCTTACTGTTAACAAGGATCTTTTCAATCTTCCATTAATTTTCCTCTTTTATAATTCACTTCTGAAAATTTTAAAACTAAACAAAAGACAAATTAGAATACTACTTGACCAATCACACCATAAATAATCTTCCCCCCCCCCCCCCCCCCCCAATGAAAACCCCATGATTTTACCCTTTAACTTTCATGACACTAGCAATTTTTAAACCATAGATCTTAATACACTCTCTGCAGTTTTATAACGTCAAGGTAGTTTTCCTTCATTTAATGTGCATTTGAGTACCGCATGCTTCAGTAATAGCCACCAAGGGAACATGAACCTATCTGGTCTTGCTATTATTGTGGATGAACCTACCGAGTTTTCAAGTTTTTTAGCATTTTAGAAAATGTTGGTGGCCTTGTGAATTCATGTTAGGTACGAATTTTACAGCCATCTAGCTGGAAATGGGTTAAATTTTATTTGACCATTGTTTGATTTGTTGAAATATTGTGAAACTTTCCCTATTCAACATTTGTCCGTCGCATTATTGTTATTACTTATGATTATCATGGTACTATTTAGTTAATCTTATGATATGAAGGTGTACAGATTTGCAGAAAAAATGGCTTTGCTGCGTTCAAACTCCTTGTACCGAATATTGACTCCTAGGAAGGAGTGAGTTCCTATAGAAGAAAAGCATGTCCATATTAGCCCCCCACCAATTTTCCTGTTAAAGAGGAGCTGTAGAGTGCTGATGGGTACTTCTGCTGAAATTTATTTTGTTCGCGAAATAAAAAAAAAGGGTTGGCGAGGGGAAAGAAAAGATGAATGGAAACATATACTTTAAAATGTAACTTTATAATGTTTGTTTGATTTGGAGGGTTACTGTTGAAGTTAAAGCGCTCTTTAAGTGAATGCAACAATTTACTTCTTATTTGATTAAGGTAGATTCTGTTACAAGGAATACTATAAACATAATTGATGTTAGGTTTTCTCATGATTCTGTAAATGGTGAGATTGATTGCATTTTCTTTAGACTCAATGTTGAGTGAAAAGATTACTTTTCGTGGTACCAGTGGTATTACAACCATAGAGTGTGCAATGGTTGACCACTTTTAATTTCTTGAAAATCTTGGTGTTTTTTACTTGAGTTCTTGATTATCTAAATCTTCCATGGAAATCAATTTCAAGGTACGGAGCGCAATTAACACAATTCCATGAAATCAAGGTTTTACATTCCCTGTTTGTCTTTTTTGAGTTTCATGGAAATAGCTTTCTGAAGTCCAAAGTTGGAATGGTTGGTGAAATCAAACTATTTTCTTATTTAAAATTCATTGCAAACAGTATCTTTGTTGTAAAGAAGAGCTATTTTCTTATTTATGTTTCTTCATTTTATCCATCTTTATCTTTTATTTTTAATTTTTATAATAAATAATATTCATATAGCATGATTCAAACTTCTACAAACTGGTACTGTTAGTTGAAATTGTATTTAATCACAAGAAAACTTAAATTTTTATTTAATTTATTTGTTAATCGATTTATATTTATGAATAAAAGGCAAAATGGTTTGAATGATATGCGACGCATATAAGCGTGTGTTTGTACATATAATATGTAAATATAGTCAACGATCTTGTGTTTTGTTTGGCATAAAAGAAGTCATGAGTTCGTTTCAGATAAATGTAATGTTAAGTTCTTGTTGTATCTATTTGTTACGTTAATTGTTTATCTACTATTTACTATGGTAATTGTAAAATTTTATAAAGTATCAAACAAATAAATAAATAAATTAAGAGTATAATAATAAGGGTGGAGATATTGGCACTTCCAATATCTCTTGAAATCACTCTCACTTTGATCATTACCTTACTCGGTTGTGAAGGACTGAAAATAAATTTAATAATGCTTTATTCAGTTGTCAATGAATGAGTATATATCAAGAACCGAGAAAATATTTTACTCAGTTGCGAAAGATCAAATGAAAGTGAGAGTATTACTAAGACAATCTCCATTGGTATATTCTATTTTTGCATTTCTATCCTATGTGTCATGGACCTTATAAAAATTTCTATATCTAATTAGTAATATATTTACATGGATTGAAAAAGATAGAAAAGATAGTCTCCAATAGTATTTAATTTCCTTTTTATTTGTCATTTATTTTAAAAAAAAAAAAGATAATTAGTGAATTTGGTAATATCTAATAAAATTGTTCTATGTCATATATAAATTTTCTCACAATTTCTACGTATAAAATATTTATAAAAATTCTCTATATCACTCATTTTTGACCTCATAAAAATAGTTATAGAAATAATTATTGAAATATTTTTTTTTCTCCTTTTTAACATAAAAATTTATTTGAATAAAAATAATAATTAAAAATAGTTTAAATATTTTTAGAGTATTAATATCTTTATTCTAATAATAATAATAAAATATAATTTTTTTTGGTACTTGATGCATTTTGGGGGAAAAATTTTTGATGAGGGCAAAATTAGATGGGGTCATGGGGTCCCAATGAGAAAACGACACGTGTCCATTTTTATCTATTTAAATTAAATGAAAAAATGAAAAAAATAATAATTTTAGATAAGAGTGGACACGTGTCGTTTTATCATTGGAGACCCCATGCCCCCATCAAATTTTGCCCCCATCAAAAATGGACTCCATTTTGGGCGTCGTTGGCCAAGACTAGTCCAAGACGCGTACATAGTGATATGTTTTGGTCAGTGGCTGCCTGGCTGGTGCTGAGGTGCCCCCGGAACTTTTGGAACTTTCGTGCCCTCTCTCATCATATTATTGTCATTCCCCTCTTTCTTTTCCTTTTTTTTTTTTGGTTATTTTCTTACTGGTTCGTGGGTTTCCCTTTTTTGGTTAACATTTCTCGTAATGTCCGTGTTCGAGTCAATTCAATTGGACTAATTTTAAAACAACTTTGAAAAATCTAAGTGAATCATAAAGTTAAATCAGTGATGATTTTTTACCACCAGACCAAGTGCTCGGTATGTATTCCCTTTCTACCTCTGCATGTTTCGTGACTTTCGGCGTTTTCATGCTCTCTGTTTCCCCCTGTCGCTCTCCATTTTCAGGTTCCTTAGGAAAAAGTAACTCGTCGATCGAAAACTGTTATCGGTTCTTCTTGCTGACTTTTCGCAGAGGCAGTACTCGTGGGAGCTATTTTGATCGGTCGTGTTTGGTTTTAGAGATTCAATTTTCATTTGATTTTCTGTTGCAAGAGTGTGTACACCAAAAAGCTCATGACTTTTTTAGAATTTATTCCTCTATCAAGATAATCTTTTTGCGATTTTGACGATCTATAGTGTTTTATATCATCTTATTTCTTTATCCTTTTTTTTATTTTTAAATAACCATAGATATCGGGCGTCACCCGACTAATTTGATGAGGTTTTGTGCTCCATGGAGAGACGGTCCAGTGGTTCATGAAAAGTTTGGAGAATCATGACCGTGCGCCTACAACATCCAGTGGTTCAAGAAAGGTTTGAGAATCAAACTTAAAATCGTGCGCCTTACCTTCGGGGTTTTGATTGTGTTATTATTTGGTTTGTACTTTGTTCATTTGTTGTTCTTATACTTTTAGCCTACTTTTACCTGCCCCTTTCTTTTAGAAAAAATAAAATCATTGCGTGTTGTTTAAAGTTTATCTCTTACCTTTTCCCCTTGCTTCAACCTGCTGTTTTCACATATTTCTTTACACACATTTTGTCTGATAAATTTCCCGTTTGTGATGTATTAAGCTTGCGATTAAGAACTTGGGAAGTTTAACTTTATTGGAAGACTATTTGATCCAAAGTCTTCACAGGATTATTCAGGTATATTTTTGGATCTTGTTATGTTTATTTCAGTAACCGTAGTTTATTTTCAGTTATTTTGAATCCTGTTGCGGCAAATCTCTTTAGCTGTTTTCTACTTTATCAACCGGTTATGGCAATTGAAGATTATTTCTCCACTAAAAATCTTTTCCCTTACTATTCAAAACATAATTGAATGGCTTTGAGATTCCGTATTCCGATCTTGGTTAGCAAAGATGTTCAGGCTTAAGTTATTTTGAAATCATTTTATTTTTTCGAATGTAGAAGGTTGCGGAAATAGCGAGGAAAATAGGTTTCTGGATGAGTGTTTCAGGGGCATAGTTTTTGAAAATACTAAAGAAACTTTACTATCCAGATACCCCAACCACTACTTTCCAATATTTGTTCATGAAATAAAAGGAAAAGCTGTCGTTCAGAACTTTTCTTACGATTTTCTTTCTACGTCTTGACATGGGTTTAAAGCACATGAAAGAATATGGTGTAGAAAGGTTTCTGAACATTCCTTATGTTTTTCCCTTTTTTCTTCCTTAACTGTTAGTTCGTGCAGTATTACTTGGGAAGAGGAGGTGGCCTAGGATTGTATAATAAGATTTGGAAGCTAGACTAAAATTGGTTACATCTTGAGAAGGACTTAAGAAGCGTTTGGGCGAATGGCTGAAGATGGAAGGGGTGGGGCATGACTTATGAGGAATAGGTTCAGGTATCTCATGTCAACAGTTAAAAGGAATCGACCTTCTGCCCTAGAAGAATTACATTACACATCTCAAAAGGAATCACATTTCCTAAAGGGAAGACTGGGGATTTTTTTAAAATTTGACTTAAAAGACTTGGTTAAAAGTCTTTGTGGCAGTAAAGTGTTTGCCATTTATGCAACCTTAATTAAACTATGGTCCTTGAGGTGTTCCTAATCAGTCAACTTTTTCAAAGTAGGCATCTAGAATTCTGGTGAACTATCTAAGGTGCCTTTTTTGGGCCAACAACTGAGGATAATTGCTTGATGAGGGTCACTTGATTAGTAGAAGCTAGAATTTCTTCATACATGCTATATGTTCAGTTCAAGAGAATGGGTGAATCATTCCCTTTTTTTAAAAGAATAAAATTCAGTGGTAAAAGTACTAGCAACAACAACAACAAAGCCTTTATCCCACTAGGTGGGGTCGGCTACATGGATCAAACAACGCCATAGTGGCCTGTCATGAATCATATCTACAGTGAAACCATTTGCCTCTAAATCCTTCTTAATAGTTTCACCTATAGTTTTTCTCGGTCTTCCTCTGCTTCTAACAATTTGGCTTCCCTCAATATGACCAACTCTCCGTACCACGGCATCTACCGGTCTCCTCCCTACATGCCCAAACCATCTAAGTCGATATTCAACCATCTTTTTTGTAATAGGTGCCACCCCAACTCCCTCTCTGATGGTATCATTCCTGATCCTATCTTTCCTATTCTTACCACTCATCCATCTCAGCATTCTCATCTCAGCTACATTTAGTTTATTCTCGTGTTGGTTTTTGACCGCCCAACACTCAGTCCCATACAACATCGCTGGTCTAATCGCAGTACGATAGAATTTTCCTTTTAACTTGAGTGGTATTTTTTTATCACATAACACACCCGAAGCTTTCCTCCATTTCAACCACCCTGCTTGAATCCGGTGGTTTACATCTCCTTCTATCTCCCCATCTTCTTGTATAATGGATCCAAGATACTTAAACCGAGTGACTTGTGGTATGACATTGTCCCCAACTTTTACCTCTAAGTTAGGAGTGCTTCGCCTTTTACTGAACTTGCATTCCATATATTCTGTCTTACTTCTGCTTAAACGAAAGCCATGCGCTTCTAAAGTTTGTCTCCACGTTTCCACCTTCCCATTTAGCTCTTCTCTAGACTCACCCACTAGGACAATATCATCTGCAAATAGCATACATCGCGGTGCTGGCTCTTGAATGTGTTCCGTGAGTACATCCAAGACTAAGGTAAACAGATAAGGGCTCAAGGCTGACCCTTGGTGTAGTCCTATAGTTATAGGAAAATCCTTTGTGGACCCACTATGTGTTCTCACACTAGTCATAGCTCCCTCATACATGTCCTTGATAGCACGAATATAGGCAATCCTAACCCCTTTCTTCTCTAGGGCTTTCCACAAAATCTCTCTTGGTACCCTATCGTATGCCTTCTCCAAGTCAATGAAAACCATGTGTAGGTCCTTTTGATCCCTCCGATAATGCTCCATCAAACGCCGCAACAAGTAAATTGCTTCCATGGTCGACCTTCCGGGCATAAAACCAAATTGATTATCTAAAATGCTGGTTTCCTTTCTTAGTCTCCGTTCAATCACTCTTTCCCATAACTTCATAGTATGACTCATGAGTTTAATCCCCCTGTAATTGGCGCAATTTTGTATATCCCCCTTATTCTTATAAATCGGGATTAGGGTGCTTCTCCTCCATTCTTCCGGCATCTTCTTTGATTTCAATATCTCGTTGAAAAACCTTGTGAGCCAACCAATGCCTTTATCACCTAGACCCTTCCAAACCTCAATAGGTATACTATCTGGCCCAACTGCTCTACCACTATCCATTCGTTTCAATGCTTCTTTCACTTCCTTTTCTTGAATTCTGCGATAAAAGGTGAAATTTTGGTCATCCTCTCGCATGTCCAGCTCATCTCCACATGCTAAAACCTCATAACCTTCATTAAATAATTTGTGAAAATAATTCTTCCATCTCTCTTGTATGTCTTGTTCCTTAACCAAAACTTTACCTTCTTCGTCCTTAATGCATCTCACTTGATCCAAGTCTTTTGTCTTCCTCTCTCGACCCTTAGCCAATCGGTAAATAGCTTTTTCCCCATCTTTGGTGCCTAAAGATTGGTATAATCCATCAAAAGCTTTAGTCCTCGACTCACTCACCGCCTTCTTGGTCTCTTTCTTTGCTTCTTTGTAGGATTCCCAATTTTCCGTATTCTTACATAAAGACCAAGCTTTAAAGCATTTCCTTTTTACCTTAACTTTATCTTGTACACTATCATCCCAACACCAAGATTCTTTATCTGTAGGTCCACATCCTCTTGATTCACCCAGCGTCTCTTTAGCTATCTTCCTGATCCCCTCGGCCGCCTTGTCCCACATATCATTTGCGCTTCCGTTTGCCGCCCAAAACTCTCCCTCCAGCACCTTGTGCTGGAAGATCCTTTGTTTATCACCCTTCAAATGTCACCATCTAATCCTTGAAACCTTACCTTGGCCCCTTCTCTTCTCTTTCCCCTTAACTCGTATATCCATCACAAGAACTCTATGTTGGGTAGTCAAGCTCTCTCCAGGTATGACTTTACAGTCCAAACAACTCTTTCTATCTCCTTTGTAGGTCGGAAAATACCCTAGAGGGGGGGTGAATAGGGTTTATAAAACTAAATGCGGAATTTAAATATCTTTTCAAAAAGTTTAAGTAAAATAATTTACTTAACAAATATATCAAGAAATGTAAACAAATAAACAATCAAGTACAAGAGCAAATAAATAAGCAATCTCAAACAATTTAAACAATCAATAATAAAGAGATTGAGTAAGAAAGATTGAACCAATTTGAAGTCGAAGATTTTTTGTCCACACGGTTCGGCTTGTTCCCCCTACTCCGCGCTCGGTTAGTTCCCCGAGAATTTCCACTATAACCGATCTCCTTCCGGGTGAAGATCAAACCTCTACAAGTGTTATCTCACACACTCTACAAGTATTGCTACACCACAATACTCTCACAAGATACCCTCTTGCTAACCTTGTGAAATTTACCTTTCACAATTTCTAAACAAGAATTTACCTTCTTGTTTTTCCTATGAGATTTACCTCTCACAATTGAATAAAAAATTGTTTGGTGATTCACACCAATTTACAATAACTCTCTCAAGTGTGTAAAGAATACAATTTGAAGCTCACACTAGAGATATCAAAATTGATCAAAATATATAGCTCAAAAATGAAGAATATGATCAATAATACTTGAATAATTTTGTATATATGTAAAATAAGTTTGTAGAATGATTCAAGTGTGTTAAAACATGTCTAAGACATCATATTTATAGCTTACAAAATCATATGGCCGTTGGGGATGATTAAGAGAGGTTTTGGCTCCAAGGTATACATTTTCAAACTTTCCAACAGCTAGTTTTGACAAACAAATTCAAAATTGTTTTGTTAATTTCTCCCAATTGGACCATTGGATCATGCTCAAATTTTAGTCAAAATTGCCAGGAGATGTTTTCTAACTACTGTAAAAATTTCAAAATAATCGGAGTTCGGGAAGGCCTCCATTTTACCGTTAGATCAAAACTGGGCAAAAATTGAGCGAATTTTAAACGAAAAATAAAAATATTTTTCCAATTTAATAATTTAGTTCCAAATAAAATTCTAATGATTTTGGAACCTCAAATATATGTTTCTAAGATACCTATTTTTATTATAGCTTAAAATATGATCATTTAAAATTAATATGAATTTATTTTGAAATCGGTTTTTGTAAAATGACGTTTTTCAAATAAATTCAATTTGAAGCTCGTTTGAATCAATCTTTAAAATATGCAAGAATATGTTTGAGCTATAGGGATTTGATCAATAAAGTATCTTTACATAAAATCTAAGCACTCACTCCATTTAATGATAATTCGAGTCTTCGTGATGCTTGATTTTCTTGTGCGTATTTTTGCTTGTTTGATATACTTGATCCTTTATTGGTTTTGATTCTTTGTGAAGTGCATGGAGATCATTTGAGTTCATTTCTTGTGAGTGAAAGAATTTGTGGAGCTTTGTGTGAGAGTTTGACTATATCGGTTTGACGTCACACTTTGTTGGAAAAGATATCGGCTAATGGCTATCATCATTGGAACAACCGAGTTAAATAACACTATATTAACTTATTGTAATTATCAAAATAAGATTAATTGACTTTAAGGTCAACATCCTTTCCTGAAGAGGAAGAAATCTATCTGAGAGCATGTTGCCCCACTCTTGTATATGATAAGATGCTCCTCCCGTTTCCTAAAACATGTATTGGCAACCGTAAGATCATAAGCAGACGAGAAATCAAGGATAGATTTTCCCTCTGTATTTACCACCCCAATGCCATAACCTCCATGCACCCCCCTATAGTTTTCAGAAGAACTCCCTACGTTCCCATTCAGATCCCCTCCTAGGAAAATCTTTTCTCTAAGTGGTATATCCTGGATCAAGCCTTCCAAGTCCTCCCAAAATTTTATCTTGAGGTATTCTTCACACCCGACCTGAGGTGCATAAACACTTATCACATTAAAAGTGTCTTGCTCCACTACAAATTTTAGGGCTAGGATCCTATCTCCTACCCTCTTTACATCTACAATGTCCTTCTTCTACCATTTGTCGACAATTATACCCACTCCATTTCTCGATTTAACCTTGCCAGTGTACCATAGCTTAAAACCCGAAGTGTCTAGTTCCTTTGCCTTAGCTCCAACCCACTTAGTTTCTTGAAGGCACATGAAGTTGATCCTCCTCCTGATCATTGTGTCAACTATTTCCATAGATTTTCCTGTAAGTGTGCCTATATTCCAAGTCCCAAAACGAATCCTCTTCTCATGAACTAGCTTCTTTACCCGCACCCGTTCACAAAGGTGCGGGAACCCTTGCTTATTTTTCACTGCATCCAGGCGGCGATGCAGTGGCCCTTGCTCATTTGTCACTGCACTCGAGCGATACAGCGCGTTGCTTCTGGGCAACGACCTAGCATTAACACTATTATATTGTTTGTCCATGTCATTGAGATTCGACTAAGTTTGACGTTGGCTGTCGACTGCCTAACACAACCCTCCTCCTTTTTCCGAGTTTGGGACCGGCAGCATTGCAATAACACTGGCGGAGTTAGTGGTAAAAGTACTAGAATAATAAAAAATTGTATATTATCTTTTATGGTGGTATGGAGAAAAAGAAATGGAATTGTTTTTTTAGATGAAAATTTACTTTGCGGGGATCACTAAATATCTTCCCGGATTGTTCATTGGGTTTTCACTTTGTGAACTACTTTTGCGTTTCTTCTGCTGGTTTGGTTGTGTATCTTAATTTGTTTCAAGCTGCATGTTGTCTTCTATACATTACCTTCTTTATATCACAAACATTTTCATAAGAAAAAGAAAACGAAGGTTCTGGCTTCTGCATCTAATCCTTTGTAGTGTTATATATTCCTGATATAGCAATTATTTTATGTTGCAAGCCTTCTACTTTATGGTAAAGTGTGTTTTATGTGATTGTGAGCTTCACTTATTGTATCCATCCTGTTTTTTCTTTATCCTTTTTCTGTTCAAACTTTCATATAGAACTCAACATTGGATTTTTCTGGTCTTTCTCTACAGGTTGGCCTTTGGAGAAACAAAACATAAAGCAGTATGGCTGCAAAAGATCGTCAAAATAGTACAGGCTCTCCTAATGTGGGGGTTGGAGAAATAGACACCCGAGCACCATTTCAATCTGTCAAAGATGCTGTCAGTTTATTTGGTGAAGGTGCTTTTTCAGGGGAAAAACCTGTCATTAAGAAGGCGAAACCTTATTCTGCAGAGGTATTATAAAACTTGCACTTAATCCCAGGTTATTGTGGCTAGGGGAAAAAAACTTGAGATAATACAATAGCCACTTGTCAGTATTTTCATACATCCTTGAGAAACTTGATAGCAGGCTGTCTGGTGGTTCCTATTATAAATTTTAGAAGTAAAAGGCACAATTTTCTTCACTTTGTAGGCTCAAAGTTCTTTGACTTGGTAAAAGAATTTGACGATTTTGATTTTATTCTCTTGTATTTTTCTAAAATTGGCTGAATCTTAAATGCTTTTTGGCCACTGACTAGTCATGATTCTGTTAGCGAAGCTACATTTATTGATCATGGAGGATATTGGATTCCTCTTGTTTGTGGTTTCTCTTAATACTTACTACTTCATTCTGATTTAGAGTTTTTCCTTTCTTTGATGTTCCAACATATGACTCCATTATGAAAATCAAGGTTCCAGTTCTCATGAAATTTGATGAAATGTCAAAGTCAATTTTTTTCCTTGGTGTTGACTAGTTTTAAATTGGAACTCTAATTTCGAAGAGGATGTAGTATTTGATTTTATTTGAGGCATTTTAAGTCCATTTCTGTGCACATTTTTATTGTAATGGACCTAATG
Organism: Lonicera japonica; assembly: GCA_021464415.1. Taxonomy (NCBI): domain Eukaryota; kingdom Viridiplantae; phylum Streptophyta; class Magnoliopsida; order Dipsacales; family Caprifoliaceae; genus Lonicera; species Lonicera japonica. The sequence goes on from JAKCWG010000898.1 coordinate 192,140, forward strand.
GCCATGTCATATCTTACAAGCGTTTAGTGATGAAAAGCTAGTCAAAATAGAATTATACTAGTTCAAAAATTTCAAACAAAAGACCCGTGACAAAAAACAGGAAGAAAAAAGAGGGGGAAGGAGAAGGATAAGAGGTTTTTCATTTTTGGGGTGGGGTGAATGAGAATCTGCAGCTTCCTAAAAGTTACTAGATGACTGAAATCCAATGCATTAAACGAAATGCAAGTGGATTGGCTAAAAGTTGTTAACCTCTTTGTTTTGATTCCTTGGAGTAAGGGTAGGAGAAGTGGGGAAAATTTATTAACCTCTGATCGTATGAATATGCTGTTTTTTATTCTAGTTTCTCTTTCAACTCTTCCTCTGCAGAGGGTGTTGGCAAAGGAGACACAACTTCACTTATCCCAGAAAGAGTTAAGTAAGTTGCAGGAGCAATTGAAGAATGCTGAAGCTACTAAAGCCCAAGCACAGGTAGAACTTGAAATAGCTAAAAGGACACTTGATGAATTAACACACAAACTCAAAACTGTAAATGAAGCGAAAGAATCAGCCATTAAGGCAACAGAAGCTGCAAAGAATCAAGCGAAACAACTTGAAGAAGCAACCTGTGGTAGTCCTACGAGAACTGCTGGTGCTTCGATACTTGAGTCAGATACCTCAAGAGAAGAGTATATGGCCACCATTGCTGAACTTGATGCTTCAAAAAAAGAGCTAACAAAAATCCGTCAAGATAGCGATGCAACTGTTGAAGAAAAGGCTTCTGCCTTCAAACAAGCAGCTGAAGCTGAGTTTGCAGCCAAAGCAAACATGGAAAGAGCTGGTGACCTATCTAAGGAAATTACTGCTATACTGGATTCCATTGGGCAAGTGAAATTCGCAACTTTGGAATCTGAGCAAGAGCAAACGAAAATTTATGCAGAGAAGGAGGTTCAAAAGCAGTTACATAAAGCTAACCTTGAAGAGTCGGCCAAGAAACTGCTTGTTTTGAAGAACGAGACTGATCCACAACTCACCAAAAATCTCGAAACCCAGATAGTCGAAACTGTGTCCGAAATCGGAGCTTTGCAGAAGGAGATTGAAAGTAAAAGGGATTCGGACATTGATTATTTGAGAAACGTCACAACAGAGCTGGATGATGCAATGGAATCATTGCACAGAGTAGTAGAAGAGGAAAGCTCCCTCCAAAGCTTGGTGGTGTCCCTTAAGCTAAAGCTGGAAAATCTGAAGACAGAGCATTCTGAGCTCAAGGAAAAGGAAGCGGAAACAGAATCAATTGCAGAGAACCTGCATGTCAAACTCCAGAAAATTAACTCTGAGCTTGGAACAGCCCATGCAGAAGAATCCAAATTAAGAGGTGCCTCCGTAGAAATGATCTCAACACTCCACCTGCTCTCATCGGAAAGTGAAAATGCAAGACGTGAAGCAGAGGAGATGAAGAAACAAGCTGAAGAGTTGAAGAAGGAATCTGCAAGCATTAGATTTGCGTTAGAAGCAGCAGAAAAGAAGCTAAGTGTTGCTTTGGAGGAAGCAGAAGCGGCAAAAGTAGATGAGGCAAGGGCCCTTGACCAGATTAATAGTATACAAGAGCGAACAAGCGCTGCACGCACTTCAACATCTGAGTCTGGATCGCGTATTACAATATCAAGAGAGGAGTTTGAGTCACAGAGCCGGAAGGTTGAAGAATCTGATAAGTTGGCGGAAATGAAAGTGAGTGCTGCAATAGCTCAGGTTGAGGCAGTGAAAGCTAGTGAAAATGATGCCCTCAAAAAGTTGGAGACGGCGCAGAAGGAGATGGAGGACATGAAAGTTGCAATTGATGAGGCTCTGAAGAAGGCAAAGATGGGGGAGGCAGCAAGAAAGGCAGTGGAAGGAGAGCTTAAAAGGTGGCGTGAACGCGAGCAGAAAAAAGCAGCGGAAACTGCATCTCGGATTCTGGCAGAAACAGGAATTCATCACCGGCCAACTACCAGATTAAAAATCCGTACCAGCCAGTAACAATGGTGGAAACACAAGCTAGAGAAAGCAAAGACGAGTGTGTCGAAAAAAGTGCTATTGCCTAGTCTGAGTGGCATGTTTCATAGGAAAAGAAACCAGGCCGAGGGTGGATCTTCTCCGTCTTATCTGCCTGGTGAGAAGCCTTTCTAGTATTTGTTTTTGTCAAATTTTTGTGTCAACCAAGTTTGTTGAATGGTTTGGTTGAAGTTGGGATATGTTTATGGATTGGTTTGTGGTGTATATCATTTTCAAGACAAGTGATTTTCCTCTTCTTTCCTTTGTGTTTATTTGGAAAAAATCTGAGTGGAAATTGACCCTCTGTAGAAGTTGACAAGTGCTTTGGACATCGCAATAAAATGGAGATTTCGACCCTTTGTATGAAGTCATATTTCTTTTACCCGGCACAAACGCAACTCAAATCAAACACAACGCAGCATATCACAACTTGACATTTGTTAACAATTTAAGCCTATTTTTCTCAATCTGATCTTATAAATTAGTTACTACACACGAGCATTTTCAGAATAGTTCATATGCGAAATTACAGGATTCCAAGGATCATATGTTAGTAGTCTTGGGAAATCCACCGGCCATAGTTTCAGTGGTTTTGGCTTTGGCAATTCAGCACTTCCCATTACTAAATCTGATTGTTGCGTTACAGCCTTCTAGCTTTGATATATTATGCTGCAACCCTCTGGCTTCACTAAATTACCTTTGAGCTTGCTAGCTTCGATTTATTTGGTAGAACTTGAAGTTTTAAAACGCACCTCTACACCATGGGCGAGCTCCACGATAACTTTTAGAATCAACCCAAACTCATTCAAACAAGATACCTGGAAAGTTATGAAGGTCAATCGCACCCTTTGAATTTCTCTCCACTACCACACGAGATGACCCAAATTACAAGGCCATCGCTAAACTGGTCCCACAAAGCAGCTATTTTTTTTTTTTCTTTTTTTTTTTTGAGAAACATAAAGAAACTAGTGTGTTATTGTTAAAATAAACAGAAAGAACTCTGGCCGAGTCATTGAAACAATAAATTCATCAGGACTGAAATCGCTCTTTCATGGCATTGAAAATTTTCTCAGTGGAGACAGCTTGAGGAGGCGGAGGTCGAGGGTGCCGGAGGCAATCAATGAGCCGCCTTACACAATTAAAAAGAGGTCGGCACCAAAAGAATATTAATCCCAGTTGCCCCACCACTCCCCCTGTGAATGCAACTATGGCTAGTGGCTCCATGTGCTGGTGGTGATGGCGACGGCAGTGGTGGTTGGAGTCACAGTGTCCTTTTTATTTGGTTGATTTGAGGAATTCTTGATTTATACAACAATTAGGAAATTGCTGTTAACATCTTTACAGTAACTGTTGTCATCATACCTTCTGTAACCTTCAACATTAAAATGGTTGGCTGAGGCCTTGGGGGTTATTCATTAAAAGAGAAAGAAAGAAACTAATTGCATTTAATATATGCATCCATAAATGCTACATTGAATCTGAATCAAATTTCAGATCAATTTAAATCAATTGACCGAGTACCCGTGTGGTTATAAACAAACTGATTTTTTGAGACCTCACTTTGAAAGAACTTACAAGCATCAAGTTAAAGTAGTAACCAAAAATCCCAGTTCCTTTCAATTTCGGTAAACATCTGTTAGCATCATTTGGTTTGTTGGACTGGCCCATTCTGGTCCTCAAGCCTGTGAAATTCTGACGCCATCTTGTGGGGGCACCTCGGGGAAGGTACTGTGGACCGACCCTTCTTTTGTGAGTTCAGCGGACTCCGCGAGACAGCTTGATCGATGACATAACTGTAGAGTTGTTGGTGAAAAGGGTGGTCAAAGGAGAAACAATCATCATTAACTACATTGGTGGAATGTTGAGGTGATCCAGAGTGTCACGGGGTGCCTCCCAACAACACTCGTGACCGACTAATGCGCTTCATCAGCACCGTGCACGCGCCCGAGCGCAGCATGACATCTAGTTTTATTATTCTATTTAGGTTTCTCTTATGTAAATATTGTTTCCATGTAATTAGATCTAGAAATTTCCTTTGTAGTTGTATTGCATTTCCTTTGTAAAAGTTTTCTTGTAACTTGTAAGACTCAACGTGCACTGCTACAACTTTGGTATTTTCATTAAGTGGTTATATGTGGGGATAAGACTATCTGCCTCATACCCGAGTTGCCTACCAGTGCACGTTGTTTAGCACTTTGTTTTCAAGCTCTTACTCTCTTTCGAATTGTAACAGCTTTTCATGTAATCTCATTTCTTGCAATGAAATAATCTCAATTTGTGCTCACGCTCTCTTTAAAATTACTGTTGTTGCATGTTGTTCGTTGATTGTTAATTAAATTCGATCACACTCGACCGGGCTATCGGTTAGCACGGTCGTTCACGCGGCCTCCTTTGTGCCATCAAAGGACGCCCCGTGACAGTTGGTATCAGAGGGATTGTTTTCGATTGCTTCCTTGTGAAACCCAGTTGGTGCATCTTGTTACGTTACAATGGGAACCAATAGCCAGAGAATCGAAGCCCTCGAAAGAAATGTTGGCTCGCTATTGGAGAAAATGGGCGGAACGCCCTCTCTCCTCGATCGCGTGCAAAGTTTGGAGTTACGTACCCAAACTGTCCCAGCAAGGGACGCATCGGGTTGCTCACCCGCGCTCGTTGACCGCATACAAGATTTGGAGGAAGGCCTCCAAAATCTTTAGGAAATCCCACCAGGGGGTAACTTTGGGGAGATGATGGATGAGATGAGAACTGAAATTGATCAACTCGCCCAGAAATTGACTATATTATTGATGGCGGTCACTAACTCACCAGTTGGAGGTGGGGAGCGTACAAAGATAAAAGTGCCCGAACCCAAAGCATTCACGGGTGTTCGTGATGCTAGGGAATTAGAAAATTTTGTTTTTGACATGGAACAATATTTTCGTGCAACAAAGGTCGACGAGGAGGAAACGAAGATATCCTCTGCGTCTATGTACTTGTCCGGGGATGCCAAATTATGGTGGCAGAACAAGTACAACGAGGTTCAAGCTAGGGAGTGCGAGATGAGCACTTGGGAGGATCTGAAAAAAGAGTTGCGTGATCGATTCCTTCTCGAAAACACCTCCCATAACGCGCGACAAGAACTCCTTCAAACGAAGCACTCAGGGAGCATCAAGGAGTACGTCAATGCGTTCACCACCATTATGCTAGATATCCACGATATGAATGATGCTGATAGACTATTCTTCTTCATGATTGGGTTACAACTGTGGGCCAAAATGGAGCTAAATCGTAGGCAAGTGAAGACGTTACCTCAAGCCATATCAGTTGCTGAAAGCCTGCAAGATTACACCACCGGTCCTAAAACAAATGTCCCAAGAAGTGGACAAGCGAAGAATTCGGGGGAGAGAAAACAGAATTCTCCGGCCAAACCTGATTGGAGAGGCAACACACCCACCAGGCCATTTATCCAGCAAAATAATTATAAGAATGGGAACAAGTTCACAGGGAACTCCCAAACCGGCAACAATGGGAAAAAGTCCGTCAGCCCCGGAACGTGCTACTTGTGTCACGGCGCTCATTTCATGGCCAACTGCCCTGACAAGCAACTTCTAAGTGCTCTTGTTGCCAGGGGTGGCGGCATGCTTCCCAAAGCCCAAGCCGCCTCCAGACAATCTTATCGTACTCAACAAAATGACAATGCCGAGCTTGCAGAAGAAATTGAGGAGTACGAAGGAGCATCATTGGGCGCCTATCAGGGGCAGTTCATGCATTCTTGTAACGCAGTAACGGTTGAAGAAGATCCCCGACAAGAAGGGAAGGTGGAACCATCCTCAAAAGGGAAAGCAGGTGTGGGGAAGAGTCCTAAGAGAAATGGTCTGATGTATGTTGATATCAAAATCAACGGTAAGCCGATTCAGGCCATGGTGGACACAGGCGCAATGCACAACTACCTGGCGAGCACTGAAGTTGAACGGTTAGGCCTTATCTTAGAAAAAGGAGTGGGTCGTGTGAAGGCCATCAACTCAGCCGCTCAACCTGTCGCCGGAATGACGAAATCTGTGTTAATAAAAGTGGGTCCTTATGAAGGGAGAACTAATTTCTCGGTTGTGGTGATGGACGACTTCAAGGTTATCTTGGGGCTAGAGTTTCTGAGAGAAACCAAGGCTAGTGTCATGCCCAGCACAAATAGGCTCATGATGCTCGGCAAGAATCCATGCATTATCCCGATGATGACCCCGTCAAGCAGTGGGAAGTTTTTATCTGCAATCAAATTGAAGAAGGGCCTCAAGCACGACAATCCCACTTTTGTGGCTGCACTGAAATGGGATGAAATTCAAGAGACATTGGGACCCTTGCCGAGATCCATTCGACAAGTGTTAACCGAATTTGAAGATGTGATGCCCGACAACCTCCCAAAGAAGTTACCTCCTCGTAGAGAAATAGATCATCAAATCGAACTTCTGCCAGGTACCAAGCCTCCAGTTCGTGCAGCATATCGAATGTCCCGGCCCGAACTAGCAGAACTTCAAAAACATCTGAAGGAGCTACTGGATGCGGGCTTAGTGCAACCAGCCAAATCGCCATACGGAGCTCCTGTCCTCTTTCAGAAAAAGCAAGATGGTTCCTTAAGAATGTGCGTCGATTATCGAGCTCTCAACAAGGTGACCATAAGGAACAACTATCCTATCCCTCTAGTGGCCGATTGCTTCGATCAACTCAGCCGGGCAAAAATATTCACAAAGCTTGATCTCAGATCTGGATATTGGCAGGTTCGTATTGCAGCAGGGGACGAGGAAAAAATCACGTGCGTCACAAGATATGGAGCTTACGAATTTCTTGTTATGCCATTCGGGCTCACTAATGCTCCAGCTACCTTCAGTACTCTGATGAATCAGGTTCTCAGGGATTACTTGGATGATTTTGTCGTGGTCTATCTCGACGACATTGTGGTTTTTAGCGAAATCATGAAAGAACATGAACAACACCTGAGAAGGGTATTGGAAAGACTTCGAAAACATGAGTTGTATCTCAAGTTATCGAAATGTTCTTTTGCGCAGAAACGTATCAAGTTTTTGGGCCACATCATTGAACAGGGGAAAGTGCAGATCGATCCGATTAAGGTCAAGGTCATACAGGAGTGGAGAGCACCCACAAATGTGTCAGAACTCCATTCTTTTCTGGGATTAGCCAATTACTATAGGAAGTTCGTGAAAAACTACTCTAGTATAGCAATGCCCCTAACGGAACTCTTGAAGAAGTTGAAAGTTTGGGATTGGTCGACGAGTTGCCAAACTGCCTTCAATGCTCTGAAGAAGGCCATGTCCGAAGATCCCGTTCTCGCACTGCCAGATGTGACCAAGCGGTTCAAAGTTCATACCGATGCATCAGATGCAGCCCTGGGAGGAGTCTTAATGCAGGAAGATCACCCGATAGCATATGAGAGTCGAAAGCTCAATGACACGGAGAAGAGGTACTCTGCCCATGAGAAAGAGTTGCTCGCTGTGGTCCATTATCTAAGGTTATGGAGGCACTACCTTCTCGGTTCTCGATTTCTAGTGAAAACGGATAACACCACGGTTAGTCATTTCCTTAGTCAACCGAAATTGAGTTCCAAACAAGCGAGATGGTAAGAGTTACTAGCCGAATTCAACTTCTGGCTGGAGTATAAAGCAGATTCGACCAATCAAGTGGCGGATGCGTTGAGCCATATAGTTGAGTTCAACCAACAGGCTAATGCGTTCCTCAATGCCATCCTTTGAATCGATAGTCAAGTATCAACTGAAATTCGAGGAAAAATAAAAAATGCACTACCGCAAGATCCAGTTTCTGCTCAACTATTGAAGATGATCGAGAAGGGGAAGACGCGGCAATTTTGGTTGGACGATGGGTTCGTGTTGACAAAGGGAAATCGAGTCTTTGTTCCTCGAGTAGGGGAGTTGAGGCGTACTCTAATCCGAGAGTGTCATGATACTTTATGGGTAGGACATCCAGGTCAAGAAAGGACGCTGGCCCTCCTTAAACAAGGTTACTACTGGCCCCGAATGAAAGATGAGGTCGAAAGCTATGTTAGAACTTGCCTCATCTGTCAACAGGACAAGATCGAATGAAGACAACCGGCAGGATTATTGGAACCTCTACCCATCCCGGAACGACCATGGGAGAGCATTTTGCTCGATTTTATATCAGGCCTGCCTAAAGTGGGGGACTTGACAACCATTCTCGTGGTCATTGATCGGTTCTCGAAATATGCCACTTTCATTGCGGTTCCAAAGAACACGTCTGTTGAGGAGACTGCACACTTATTCTTCAAGTATGTGGTTAAATATTGGGAGATTCCTCGAAGCATTGTCAGTGATAGGGACTCACGATTCACGAAAAATTTTTGGAAGGAACTCTTCAAGGTTCTCGGCTCCAAGTTGTGTGTGAGTTCCAGTTACCACCCTCAGTCTGATGGACAAACGGAAAGGTACAATGCAATGCTCGAAGAATATCTACGCGACTTTGCTAGTACAACTCAGCGAAATTGGGTTAAATTATTGGATGTGGCTCAATTGTGCTTCAATGCCCAGAAGAACTCCAGGACAGGCAAGAGTGCTTTCGAAATAGTGACGGGACAACAGCCAATCCTTCCTCACACCGCCAACTCAATGTCAACGTTAAAATCCCCTAGAGCCAGCAATTTCTCTGAAGAATGGAAGCAGAATATCGAATTGGCTCGTTCACACCTAGAAAAGGCCACCCATCGAATGAAGAAATATGCGGACCAGAAAAGACGTCCACTAGAGTTCCAAGTAGGGGACCTCGTAATGGTTAAGCTCCTCCCGCAAGATAGGAAGTTCTTGAGGGGTCGCGACCCACGACTTCTGCAGAAATACGAGGGACCGTTCAAAATTGAGAAGAGGATTGGAAAAGTGGCTTATCGGATTGAACCCCCTAGTTGGTTGAAGGTCCACCCAGTGTTTCATGTCAGTATGCTGAAACCGTACTTTGCTGATACTACAGATTCATCCCGAAGTGAGTCTAATCGTCCAGGGTTAAAACAAAAAGCAGAGGGGAAGAGGTCAGTGGAAGCCATCCTTGCTGATAGAGTGGTGACAGCTTCCCGCAAACAACACCAAGAGTTTCTCATCAAATAGACCGGAAGAGACACAGAAGAGAACACTTGGGAAAAAGCATCGGACCTGTCCGCCTTCCAGGACCAGATTACGGCGTACCTCGACAAGTTGACGAGGGCGTCAACAGCTTTAGTGGGAGAGGATGTCACGGGGTGCCTCCCAACAGCACTCGTAATCGACTAATGAGCTTCATCAGCACCGTGCACGCGCCCGAGCGCAACACGGCCCAACAGGCGATAATCGAATGCACTTCATCAGCACCGTGCACGCGCCCGAGCGCAGCATGGCATCTAGTTTTATTATTCTATTTAGGTTTCTCTTATGTAAATATTGTTTCCATGTAATTAGATCTAGAAATTTCCTTTGTAGTTGTATTGCATTTCCTTTGTAAAAGTTTTCTTGTAACTTGTAAGACCCAACGTGCACTGCTACAACTTTGGTATTTTCATTAAGTGGTTATATGTGGGGATAAGACTATCTGCCTCACACCCGAGTTGCCTACCAGTGCACGTTGTTTAGCACTTTGTTTTCAAGCTCTTACTCTCTTTCGAATTGTAATAGCTTTTCATGTAATCTCATTTCTTGCAATGAAGTAATCTCAATTTGTGCTCACGCTCTCTTTAAAATTACTGTTGTTGCATGTTGTTCGTTGATTGTTAATTAAATTCGATCATACTCGACCGGGCTATCGGTTAGCACGGTCGTTCACGCGGCCTCCTTTGTGCCATCAAAGGACGCCCCGTGACACAGAGCCTTGTCTTTTACAAAAAATGGGGGAGAGATGCATAGTCCATTATCTGCATGTAACTTTGTATGTTAAGGCATTGTCAATTTAACATTTTTGTTGAAAAACTCCAGTCGAGGACTAGTGTGGAATTTATTAGGAATGAACTATCAATACGTACGCATTTGATTTTTCTTCCTCTCTTGTAAGTGTTTTCCTTGTGTATTCAAGGCCTAGGTTTTAATACAATCAAAATTAGTGAGAAAGTCAACGCAAACATGTTTATAGAAGGATGGACCCTGAAATTATTATGCGAAAAGGTTGCCATACTTTCAACAGTTCCTCTTTTCCACAACCCGGCAGTACCTGAACTCTGTTCGTCGTTCTTTTGTGCAGAAGATGTCTCACAGCCTGCAGAGTTTTGAAAGCATTAGGCTGTTAATAGAATGCACTAAATTTGAAGTGAAGCATTGGCATCTCTAGTTAATTGTTATGGTAATGGGCAGACCTTCCAGCATGCTGAAAATTTGTATGGGGCATTGACAGTGTAATATGTAGATGTCTTCTCTGGATAGTTCAGGTCATCAATTGTAGATATAGCAGATTGTAGCTGCAGCAAACAGAGTGTAAATTGTGAATCCCCAAACAGTGGATTCCATGACGCGCTAAAAGGTGCGCAAACTTTCAGGCCAATGAATATGTATTAGGAAAGTTACTTTGGAAAATAAGAAAAAAAAAAGGTTATGCAATAGAAAATATACTTTGAGTTGGCTCAAAGTGCGCTGAAAACTTTAGACTAGTCATATCCAGAATCTTCACACAGGTGCTAACAGGTCGGCCGAATTTCTTCCTTGCAGATTCCTTCATCAGGACAAGAAATTAAGTCAACAAGATTAGACACAAGTAATATACGTGAGCAAAACTGTCTTGCGTAATTTGCATTCACCATGCTTACCATTATCACACGGTCTCTATATTCATTCATTTGGACCAACACACCATGAGAGAATTTCCTATCACAGGCAGAATGCATAAATTTTTTCTAATCCATAACCACACAGTTCCAAGTAATGACTACAATCCAAATCATAATGTTCATATTACAAGCAGAATGCAAGACTTTTTCATCTTCATATATTGTCCACAAGACATTCTTCAGTTATTATTCTAACCTAAAACAAGCAAGACTTAGAATGGGTATTTCATTCCTAATCTAACTCATTCTCGTGTTTGGTTGTTAAATTACTAGGATTTAAGATTGAGTAATCCCTTTACAATCGGCAAAGGTATCTAAATACCACCACAACATGGTATTTGATTACCATCAACTTGTTATTAGATTAATCTCCCTATATTCTTTTATTTTCAATATTTGGTGCTACTACAATACTTGTATATATTTCATTCTTTAAATATAGTAGATTAGAATAATATTTTTTGACATAAATAATTATTATGCTTTTTTATTTTGTTTGAATTTATATGATACCAAATAATTTTAAAAATAAAATATCAACGGGTTATTTCATGCGATAAAAACTAAATAATTTCTTATTAAAAGCTAAAAATAGTAACATAAATATTGTGAATTTTCAACCAAATATAGAATTAAAATTTTGAAAATAATTAAAACTTTATTAAAAAATACATTATTGAAAACAATTATTAGTTTATTGTATATAGTATCATAAAGTTTAAAAATTATAAAATAATTGATTACTCCTATATGATAAAAATTATAATGTTTCTTTTCAAAAAATTAAATATTGAGAATAAGAAAATATTTGTGTTGAATTAGGATTCTTTAAGCAATATTCCTCAAACTAACCAAATACTATGAATTAGGAATCCTGGTGATCTATATGATGGGTATCTCATTACTAGGAATGAAAAATCCATTCACATTCTTGATTGTTGTCATCCAAACAAGGCCTAAAGAGTTTGGAGACTAGTCTAGTTTGAGACCCAACCTTATGAAGAGCCATATGTACGTAGTTGGTGTTAGTGAAGAAGTTAAAGTTGATTTGGCGTAGTGTATTGGTATGGAAGTCAAAGAACTCCTAGTGAGACATCTAGGGGTTCCTTTAATCTCCACAAAGCTTTGAGTGAGAGACTGTGAATAAATTAAGCCCAAAATTTTGTGCAGAATTCAGAATTGGACTACTAGGACTCTCAGATATGTTAAATGGGTTAAATTGGTGATTTATGTCTTACATAGTATTCAGGCCTGTTGGTGTAACATTTTCATTCTCCCTAAGTAGGTGTTGAATGACATTGATACAGTCTTGAAAAGGTTTGTTTGGACTGGCACTGATCTAAAAATTTTGGTGATAAAGTAGCATGGAATGAGCAAATCATGTATGTGCTCCAAAAAACGAGGGGGGGGGGGATTAAAGACATTAGTGTATGGAATAAATAAAGCTTGTAATGGGGAGGCACTTATAGGATGTAACTAGGAAGAAATATTCATGGTGGGTTAAGTGGTGTCATATATTTATGTTAAGGGGAAGGAACTTGTGGGTGGGTGGATGAATTTCATGGCGGGATCTCGTGGACTTGGAGGAAATTAATGAAGATGGGAGATGTGGTTTTGAGTTTTTTGAAACATTGAATTGGGAATTGTAGCGAGACCTGTATGTGGCTTGGTAATTGGCACCCATGTGGCCCTTTAATTTACTAGTTTGGTGATAGAATCATTTAAGACGCTAGCAATTCTTGGCATTCAAAAGTGGCAGACTACATCAGGCATTATGACTGGGCTATGCAAAATCCTATTTCTAGGGATTTGATTACCATGTGTAATAACCTTCCTGATTACAAACCAAATTGCAATAGAGAGGCTAAGGTTGAGTGGGAATTGAATTCTAAAAAAGAATTTTCTTATAAGTCAGCATGGCAGGCTATAAAAACTCAGTATCCTCAGGTGGAGTGGGTTGGCTTGGTTTGGCATAAGGATTACATCCCTAGGTGTAGCCTTATTTGTTGGCTAGCTTGTAAAAACAGACTTAGAACAAAAGAGAAGTTGTATAGGTGGGCAATTGTGATAGATGAAGTTTGTGTGTTGTGTGGGCAGTGTAAGGAGGATAGGGATCACCTATTCCTTTGTCCGCTTTGACACAGAGTCGACGGAACTGCCATCAAACGACTTATTAGTCGATTAATAGATCATTTCGGAATGGTGCTTTGACACAGAGCCGCACGGTTTTATTTTTAGCGAGAGTCGCCAAAATACCCCCAAAAGGCCTCTTGCTAATTAGGTACTGAGTAGGTACATATGAACAAATGATCTACCCATTATACTACCGATGTAGGATATTTTGGGTCATTAAAATCTCTCATACACAATCAATCTCAGCTCTATCTAGCCTCATCCAGCGAGAGGTCAAATCGAGGTCACACACAATCAATTTCAGCTCTAGTTAGTTGGTATCCAGCTATTCTGGCTCATCCTTAGCCGCACAGACCTGACCCACAATATCCACAAAGACCTCATCTCGAGCTTAGCAAGATATTATCCGCCTTGAAATAGAGCCATCGGGTTCTCTCCCAAAATGGCTAGCTTGAGTTTTAAGTTTGGTTCATTGCACCCATATATATGTCAAGGAACTTCCCATTACACTACCGGTGTGAGATATTTTGGGTTGTTACAATGTCCCCCGTGTTAAATCTTTGATGTCTTCGTCAGGTCGGGGTTATACACAATCAATGTCGTTTCTAACTAGCCACATTAAGCAATTTCTGCTCACCGTTAGCCACACAGACCCGACCCACAATATTCGCACGGTACATGGTAATGGTCTTTGGTTCACTCTGATACCATATGTAGCCATCCAAGTTCTCCCCCAAAATGGCCAGCCCAAGTTTTAAATTAGGTTCATTGTACCCACATATTTATCAAGGAACTTCCAATTACACTATCGATGTAAGATATTTTGGATCATTACAAGAATTGTTTTTACTGTTAGTGTATAATGTGTTTGGTAGGATAGGAATTGCAGAATCTTTAGTGGTTGTGTTAGGTCTGTGTAGAATGTGCTTATTGATATATATAGATATTTTGTGGGGAAATTTTGAGTTTACACCCCACAATATGACCAATATTTTGACTTACCACCCCATATTTTAAATTATTGGACTTTGCACCCCCACCATTTGCACTTCCCATCAAACTGTTAATTATATATTGAAGTGACGAAACTGCTCTTATTTTATCATCACCAAGCATAGAGGGTTCCTTCTTCTTCTTCTTCTCGATAAATCAATGTCAAAACATCAAAATTTAATAATGGATTAACTACATTTTAGTACATTGTACTGGCAATGAAATTCCATTCGATACAATATACTTTCTTTTTTTCAAATATAGCAATCTACTTCCTATTATGTTTCGATCTAGTACATAAATTTGTGCGGAAATAACTCCCATATTATACTAAATCGAAACAAAACAGGAAGTAGATTGTTATATTTGAAAAAAAAAGTATATTGTATTGAATGGAATTTTGGTGCCGTACAATGTACTAAATTATAGTTAATCCTTTAATAATTACATAAGTATTAAAGTTGAAGCAGCATAATATATAATTTTCCCGAGATTTCAGATTAGTAATTAAGAACTGAATTTTTGTTTTCTTAGAATCGTAAGCTTTCAATTTGTAAGATGAAATATTAACCATGACTTGTCTTTTTTCGTTACAGATACAATTAAAGAAGATTTGAGAATATATATATATATTGGTTTTGTTTTGTAAAATTTCGCTTCGAGAGAGATATTTGAGTTTTGAGGTTTGTAATTGACACTGGATTCTAATTTTTTTTCTTTTTCAATTATGCTTTGTTTTGTTTTGATGAATCATATCTAAATGCTTCAGTTTATTGTTTGAATTTTGTTGCAGGTACATTTTGTTAGATGATCGAAGATTTTTTCTAAAAGGATTTCATAGTAGATTCCGTTTTGATTTTTGCTTCTCCTTATGAAGATTTGGAAATTTGATTCATATTTACAGAAAAAGAGTGGAGAATTTTGTGTTTTATTAGTTTGTAATCAATACAGAGCCCGATTCTGTTGCAGTTCATTTACGATCAATACTCTGTAAATTGTAATTACCTATTTTTTTTGGTTTAATCTTGTTTTGACAGGTTCATAATCGAACATTTTGGTGATATTTTGATAGACATTTGAACTATGGAGATCGAATTGACGGCTCAAAAGATCGAAATTAAACATTGAATCCATTACTATTTAAAGATTTGTAATCCTTGAAAGCTCAAAAGAACATAATTTTTTGTTAAATTCATAGTGATGCATTGGCAATATGTTAAAATTTAGCTTTCGACAAAGGTCACAGATTGAAATAGACATAATTTTGTTCAGAATCACAAAGGGAATAAAGTTAGAAATTCGTATTTTGCATGAAGATTGAAGTTTATCGGTTTTGATGTTGTGAGAAATGTGCAATTTAGTTTATGATTTCGTTTAGCTATGTTATTTTATTTTATTTTTTGCATTGTTTTGTTTCATTTAATCCTCATTTAAGTCATCGAGATTTCAAAGAAATATATAAAGAGATTGAAGGTAATACGATTAATTCAAAGACAAACCTTCTTCTTCAACTGTTTCTTCTTAATAAAAGCCATTTCCAATCTTCTTATTCTTCTTGTTTCTATTTTTGTTTTACTTTTTAAATTGTGTTAATGTTCATACTAATTTTACCAAGTTTAAGCTAAAAACAAGTCTTTGTTTTAAGGGCTTTT
This sequence comes from Lonicera japonica, assembly GCA_021464415.1. Taxonomy (NCBI): domain Eukaryota; kingdom Viridiplantae; phylum Streptophyta; class Magnoliopsida; order Dipsacales; family Caprifoliaceae; genus Lonicera; species Lonicera japonica. The sequence continues at coordinate 207,719 of JAKCWG010000898.1, forward strand.
CAATAGAGAATCTCTCGTTTTGATTTTCTTCAATTTATATCGATTAGGTGAGGAGATTAAGATTTTTAATGTTCATACCAAGCATAAACCCTCTATCCTAGGTGATGATGAAATAAGGGCAGTTTCGTTACTTCAACATATAATTAACAAAGTTGGATCGGAAATGCAAACGGTGGGGTGCAAAGTAAAAATTTCCCTATTTTGTGCTATGTTGTGGTTTTAGAGAATTAGTAGATCTTATAAGAATTGGCTTGTTTGCAAAAATTGGGGGATTGAGGAAAGAATACCGATGTAATCCTAGGGGGATGCCCCTTATATATTTGTATATAGTTTGATTGTTCTAATAATGCTCTTAATTTACCTAAAATAAAAACGTTAAGTTGTTATCCGAAAGATATAACAATGTAGATAAAGAAATTTCCTAGGAGTTCAATCAATTTCCTAGGATAAAAATTTATTTTTACTTTAAAAAAGATGTCATTGGCCTAAGAATAAGCTTTTGTTGGCCACCATTGCCTTATTTGTTTTCTTTCTTTATCTCTCTACTTTGTAAATCTCTTATCCTTTGTAAAATTTGAGTTTGTTTCAATAAATATTTTGAAGTCTACGGTAAGGTCAGGGCATGCGTGTGCTTGAATAATTGCAGTCGGTTGAGCCCTGGTCATCATGTTCTTTAGCGTCGGCGGGATAAACTTTTACCTTTACTTCATAAAAGATGTTAGCCTAAGAATAAGCTTTTGTCGACAACCTTTAACTTACTTGTTTCTTTTCTTTATTCTTTAATTTGTCTATCCCAAACATGCAGGAATGTAGATAAAGCAATTTCCTAGGAGCTTAAGGAAGGAATTTTTTGTCACACTCTTAGGCAAAGCATTTTGTATCACACAACAATTAGTAACATATCAAGTTTTCAATATGACCCAAGATTAAGTAGGTATACTATATAATGCACAACAGTCAAAATTACACATTAAAGAAAAAGGAATATCCTTGGTATATTTTTAAATAATTGTAACACTCACCGATAAGATACTGTCAATCTCATATTCTATCCTCCAGTTTAAGCAATCAATAAGCTGCGAAAAATTAGTAGAATCGGGGGAAAAGAAGATGAATGCATACGTAAAAACCCAAGGCAAGAGTTAATTTCAGGTTTTCAACTGAAATATATTTCATGTTACCATTTTATAAGCCTTGGAGACATTCTGTAACGCCTCCGCCTTATTCTACAAGGTAACACCTATAATTAAGGTATGGGGTGTCACTAACCCATCTTAGTAGGACTAAGATAGGTGTATAAGAAGAATATAAATCAACAACACGCACATTAAGCAACGATAAGCATGGGGTATAAAAATGATACTATAACTTGTAAACATGAATCATAGATATACATGGCTAAATCATATGAACTTCAAAAAAATATAAACGGTCTTCGGGTTAGCCGTGGCTTCCCGGACAAACATATCCATTACAAAAGAGAACTATAGTATCAGAAGCTCTACTTCATCCCGGGTCCCGCCGTATCCTTGCCTTCATTAGATTCCTCAGTATCTGAAAATTTATTTTATGAAACGGGGTGAGCTATATACTCAGTAGGGGTAGTAGTAATAAATGTATTATATTTAAAATGCATTTCAGTTTAAAACTATAAGTTTAATAAATTATGTATGCATATACCAATGCAAGTTACCTCCCTTGACCTTGGAGCCAAGTAGCCAGACTACATCAATATTGAACCAGGGTTTAACATGGGATTGAATGCCCGAGAGAATAATCCAATAGTGATCACAGATTGGCCCATCGGCCTCAGAGAATACCATGAAATCATAAACGAGTCAGACCACAAGTCCACTAATAATATCATAATAATCGAATCATTAGTGCCTCATCGTTGTCTAGATTTTTGGGGTACATACCGTTGGCTTTAGACGGCCGATGCTTTGCTGCCTCCCGGAGGTTTAGGGATTTTCAACCCAAGGGCATCAGCCCTACTTATTTTCATATCGGCAGGCACCAAATAAATACATAATCCTTTCACCATCGAAAGGCCACAATAGAATCATAGCCGGATCCATATCAGGATCATATCTCATCCAGAATAATATAATGATCATAACAAACTCCCGTCATCATGAAGAAGAGATATACGCCCAATAGAATGGCCATAAGAATACTCCAAATAAGCCGAGCATTCTCCAAACGTTGGGTTGACAAAACAATGATATGCATATTATGCAAAACATGTTATTTCATGAACACACAAAGTAATTTATGCCATACACACATCAATATAGTTTACTTCATATCCCTTGTTGTGTACATGGTTCATTAGAAACCAGTTTCACCAACAGCCATTCATTCAATCAAGGGATATCTCATATAACACAAACAAAGCCTTTTATCTAGTGTGGATGCATATCTTGCCTCAAATCAGGCATTCATAGCTTTATAAGTCACAAAACAACGTGAAATCTTCCTCTGTTTGAGTTCTCAAACAAACATAATTCAAACATAACAATTTATGAGTAATAAAACCATATTTAATAAGTTTTGAAAGCCAGAAACCCCTACCTCGAGTTATTAGCGAAGAAAAACAATAATTGATGATTCAAGATCTTCCCAAAAGATCCCCAAAGAAGAAGACGATGAATAGTAATTTGAGGAATTTGATATTGTAAAGATGAACATATTATTATATGTTAAGCCCAAAAATATGATATTGTAAAGTAAAATAATATATCTATATATATTTTGTATGTGATATGATACATTCATTTTTTTAATATTGAGACCATGATAAAGCTTTCAATATTAAAAAAATAATTTTCTTTGGGCTTAACATATAATAATTTTCTTTGGGCTTGCACTATATTTTTGTATATATCAAGAAAAAAAAATCTTTTACAACACATGCAGGGCTCATGTAAAGCTAATTCTTCGTGGACATCAAAAGCTATTGTCAAGCCCGGCCCATAAATATATGATAGGCAACTGCGCGTGACCGTTGGTTATATATTATTAGATAAGTTTTATTAAAGATAAAACATGCACATTAATAATATCAATTAATTTTTATATACTAATAATTTTTTTTGTAATTTAAATACCATAACTTTAAATAAAAACTCAAATTTTAATACATTTATATATTTAAAATTTACTAGTCAATATCAATTAAACAAGATCCATTGTGACTATATAATTATGTAAAAAAAATCAAGAAAAAATATTGACTAATATTTAAGGACTTACTTTATGTGTTTGTAAATTATTGATCATCGATCTCAATCTGTGTGTTTAAGGTACATTAGTTCAATTTTTTATACCATTTAATTTTTAAATTATAGTGATTGACATAATTGGATTATTTTCACATCTGACGTTGAGTTTAATTTGTTAAAAAATTATTTTGTTAAGATTGAAATAAGATAAAAAAAACTATGCTTAAAAATGTCTTTAAAAAAATTAAAGCAAATCGGTCTAATCAATTAAGTTTGTTTTTAGATTTTCTAAGCATGAACATTGAACATATGTTTCAGATGTTTAAAATAGATTTACTAAAGTTTGCCAATTTTAATCGATCACACATTATTTTTTATTCTATTACCACATTTTATTTATTTTGTAGTACCAAATAACACGAATATACTTTAATATTACAATAAACCAAAACTTTTTTATTTAAAGTCATGTAGAGTATGTTATTTTTTTGTATCACGTTGTCTCAAGTTCAAGCTCCTCCTCACCTTTTTTTTAACTATTTTTTTTCCATCCTCTTTTGTATTTATCATCTGAACTTTCTCTTTCAGTCGACTGAAAAATGGCTTTATCATCTGAACTTTCTCTTTTTTATTTCCATCCTCTTTTGTATTTTTCGTACGTCTCTTTCTTCTTTCCCTTCAACATAAATTTTATTCACGTTATCATACATTTTGTTCACGTTTTTTTTTTGGCTCTATCTCACATACATCCAGCTCTCTGAATTTTTTAAGATATTTAATAATTTTTATTATTTGCCATAAAAAATGGTCATTTTATAATTTTTATTGTTTGTGATTGGAAATTAAGATGCACCCCATGCCATTACTGCCAAAGTGAATCAATTCATTCATGCTGATACTAATTAAGATGATATTGGATCCCAACATAATTAACCTTATTTATTTTTTGGCATGTGCGGTTGGCTCGTAACGAAATAATTTTTTTTTTCTTTTTAAAAAAGATCGATGTATTAAGATTTTAAGCATTATTTGAAAATGGAAAAAGACTCTATACCTTTCTTATTAACTCAATCTGATATCCAGTAACAAAAGAAAATATTCAATATAATATATATAATGGTTGTAACGCTGCATATAATTACAACTGTCCAAATAGATTGCAGAAAAATAAATATTTCTCCCTGCTCAATCACGAGTTGTAAGTCTAAGGCATATATATGGGTAATTAGCAGAAAAGACGCCTAAAGTTTGATCCAAATCTCTCGCTCATCCCTAAAGTTCAATTTTCGGTTGAGACATCTTTAAAGCTTTTAATTTCAGTTGAAATATCCAAAAATACCTTTTAAAAGAGTGGCTTGTGACAATCATTCACTTTTTTCATCCATATTTTTAATAGGACATCCAGTTTTAAAAGAGTGAGGAAAAATTAGAAATTAGAAGGATGTTTCAACCGGAAATTGAATTTTAGGAACGAGTGGGAGATCCAAGTCAAATTTTAAGGATTATTTTTACTAATTACCCCATATATATATATATATATATAGCTAGGTTGTTAGCTTTTTGTCAAAATTAGTGAACATGAAAAATCTTGGAGAATACACAAATGTAATTGGAAAATATAAGCATCCAATGACTGTACACCCAACTATTGATATTATCTTTAATGGAGTCATTAGTCTGATCTCGTGGCAAAAAAGAATAGTAGGACCACTTTGAATTTATTATACATTATTTATTGATTAATATATCTATATATATATATGTACACATTCATCTTATTTTTGCATAATTTTTCATTTTATGAAAAAAAAAAATAGTTAATTTGTGTAAAAATATAAAAAATGGTGTAAGGGATGTTGTTCATTTTTTGAATAAATGTCCTCCACCCCTCTTGATTTTGATAGGAAAATTTTCTTTTAACACCACCAAAATAATATTTTTTTTCACGGAAAAAAGCAAAATACAAAATGATATATATTACTCTCCCATTCCTCAACTTTTTTTTTCTTCTAAAAATACATTGTTTTTTCTATTGCGATCAAATGATCCTAATTAATTTTACATGAAAAAATAAATATAAAATTTTAATTTAAAATCAATGAGTTCACTATCTAATTTTAGACACGTTGTTTTAATGGCATATATATATATGCTGGTTTTTCATTTTTTATTATAAATACAAAGGAATCAAATGAAACCAAAAAAAGAAAAGAAAAGAAAAAGATAAGATACGTGTACTATCTGATGACAATTAAATTTAAGACCACACATATATGGTTCCATCTCTTTCCATAGATAAGACCCCACTGCCAAAAATAATGCATGAACTAGCTACAACGTGAAGAACACATCCCATGTCCCATGTCCCATGTCCCAGTACTAATTATGTAATTTTCCTAACAATTTTATGGCGAATGTCGCTTGTACTACAATGGTGGAAAATAAGAATTTTGACAAGTATGAGCAGCCTATAAATAAAATACAAAATTTAAGAGTTCACTCTATTTTTTGTGTTACATGTATATGACATATATTGTCATATATTTTAAATTACTTGAAGAAGTTTCATCTTGCCTTACGAACGAACTTGATTAAAAAATCATTTGTGACCATGATCTTTTGTGAAGATCAATTGTGAGAAATGAAATGTGGTATGTAGGAAATATTGGTGCTTTGCGCCATATTTGCTGTGAGATGAATTTGTCCAAAATTCATATTAAATTGATAATAGAAGTGTTGTTGGATGACTCCCACATCACTATAACAAACGGTTCTAAGGAGGTATATTGAACTCTAATTGGAGAAAGTAGTAATTTTGCACATTAGTTTGATTCTATGTGCAAAATTTATGTGATTGACATGCTAAATTATCATGTTTTTAATGATATGTTTAGAAAATACTATGATACGTATTTGAGATTTGGTTCCATGCCATAACACCCCCTACTTAATTTTTTATGAATTTTTTAAGTTTGATTTGAAGTATTGAGTTTTTAACAAAAAACATAATGACCTTTATGTACTCTATTGGTCATAACTTAAGGACTATATTTTTCAGTGAATCCACTTCCGTATGAAAGTAGATTTGCATATCTTTAATTAGATTGGTCATAAGCTAAATTTCAAGTTTGTATGAGAGAGTTAGGCTTGTTTAATGTTGACTGAAAATCTATCTACAGCTTTTTCATTATATTCATAAATTTAATTGAACTATAAAATGGTTATACGTTATTATAATGCATTGGTGATGCATATATGATTTATGATACATGATCAAATTTGGTATATAATGAAATCCCACTAATATATGATTAGAATCATTGAGAATATATTGTATATTTCGTATGCATCATAATTTAAAGTGCATGATATATAAATATGTATGCCATGCCATGATACATTACTTTATGTTGATAATGTCATTTGAACTTTAATATGAAAATTGAGAAATAAGTATGGAACAAGATTAAAACTAGAAGTTATGATTGTTTTTAACAATAAGAACTAGATTTCATTTAGCTTAAAGCTAAATGAGAAAATATTGAAAACAAACCAAAATCAAAAGAATTGAAAGAGATCAAAGCTCGAATTGAACAAGAATTAACCCTTTCATAATGAAACAAAAGTTAAACTATTCTCACTTTTGTACATAATTACAAATATAATGGGCATTTTGCTCAAATTTACTAAAAAATTGCTTACTTTGTAAACATATTTCTCTGAAGAGTCCTTGTGGCTTTGATATCAAATGTTAAATTTGGTAAATGGATTCTATTGGTGTGAAAATCTAGAGCGGACCTTTCTAACCAATTAGTCAAAGATTTTTTATTTTTATGTGATGGGAATAGTAGAGTTGAAAGACACGTGGTTGTATTTAAGTCAAAAACCAAAATAGCAAGCCAAGTGTTTATAGAGGAGGTGTCACCCTTGTATGGAATAATCCTCCTTTGGTGAAACGAGCTCGGTGCTCTGTGTCCTTTGTATAAATAAGCTGAATGTAGAGTTATACTCTAATTATAAACGAATAACTCTCATGCTAGTCTAACAAGCTATATCAAAGCATAAGGAGAGAACTCAATCATGAACTTAGGCGTTGCACTAGGTGGGAGAGCTCTAAAGTCTCTTCTTCACTATGTGCATGTATCAGTATATTTGGGACTTGGGAGTAAACGAAATGTATCTGCTCACAGAAGAAAACAATTCTCTCTCTAAAAAGCTAGTCGGTTGTATGGAGTAAATGCTCTTTATATATATGATGAAGAAGAAACGTAGGGGACCCTCAAAGCAGGCTTAAGCCATCCTTCATCATCACGAACTCTGGTGTTGCTTTTCCTGGTATTCCAGTGCATTTAATGTAATTAGTGTGCATTTAATAAAGTTGAGGGTGGTTCTGTGATGCTGGTAGTGTTAGTGACGATTGTCCATGCCGCCTGTACTTACTCTAACACAGTGGTTGGCCAAGGACCTCCAAAGCTCACTAAAAGAACTCTTGGGCTTCAGCTTTGAAATCTGGCACATGAGAATAATATTTAGAATGGATATGTATACTATTAGAAGCTCTGGCTCCACGTGGAGTTTAGGTCAGAGCTCTGTATAAACATAACAATCAATAAATATATGGTGATAAAAACAAATGGACATGAATCGTGATTGCTTTGTAGTAAGATTGAGATGATAATGAAAAACATTAGATTTCTTCATATATTTGAAAAAAATATTAAAACAGAATATAAATTAAATGAATGAATATTGAAATTAGTTGTCTAGATCCAAAAAAAAATATCCATTAACTTATCAATGCTTCCACAGATCAACAAGCTTTGGAAGTGAAATTAAAACGAAAATCAGGAGGCAATTTTGTTTTTTATTTTTTTGAAAACATTGTTCAATATTTGCAAGTATTATGCATCCACAGAGAAACATCCATCAAAAATGAAAAAAAATCTAAGAATGGAACAATCATACACATATATGAAGTATATAAATAAATGTATTCTTGTATGTGAATTAACAATCAGCATAATATAAAAAATATAATCTGCATTTAAACTAATAATATGTATATATGTTTACACATATATATATCTTGGCAGATTCACAAAAAAATTATTTAAATTTATATATATATATATATATAAAACATTATTCGGTACTTATAAAAAAATCAAAGATTTCACTTAACTAATGCATATATAAGATTTGAACCTTATGCATATATATAAATAATATCATAATATATGACCAGTTTACATACATATGAATATAAGCAAAGATGGTGGCTGATGCCGAAGATGGCAGAACATTATTCAAAACTTTTTTTTTCAATCGTGAAGTTAGTGGCTGATCTCCACATATATATATATATATATATATATATCCAAAGTGTTTTCGGCAGATCTAATTATTCATCAATGTAAGGACATAACAAATAATTGTTCGCAAATCCAATATGCGGAAGCGTACCTTGAAGGTTACGAGAGAGGAGACCAGTGGTGATGGTGGTTGGCGACTAAGGTTTTCTTAAGGTTAGGGTTCTTAGCTCTAAGCATGCTGATAACGTGTTGTGGGAATAACTCTATATTGTCTTTCATTAGATAATCCCTTTAAATAGGAAATGAATACAATAGTATATAGGGTTTACAAGGAAGCTCAATGTGACCCATAATACATGATTTACACAGTAAAATTCCTAATACATATTCTGTCTAGTCGATAGCACACTACGTGTAATTTTCTTTAACTTGTACTATTTTGTATTTGTAGGTCAAAAAATACCCTAGAGGGGGGGGGTGAATAGGGTTTTTAAAACTAAATCGGATTTTTAGAATCGTTTTAAAAGTATTTAATGTCTATATCAATCAAGCAAGCAAGATACCAAGGCAGTTCCAATTATAATGAAGATATAGCAATATATAATAGAGCAAGAGATAGAAAGATTAAACTGATAGAAGTCGAAGACTTTTTGTCCACACGGTTCGGCTTGTTAGCCCCTACTTCCGCGCTCGGTTAATTCCTCGAGAATTTCCACTAATACCGATCTTCTTTCAGGTGAAGATCAAACCTCTACAAGAGTTAACACTTTACAAATGTTGCAATCTCACAACACTCAACACAAGAATAACCTCTTAATATTTTAAGAGAAGAACCTCTCTTAATATTTAAAGAGAAAGAGTTTGCTAACACCAATGTACAATAGCTCTCAAGTGTGTAAAGATTACAATTTAAGCTCATATTAGGGGATATCAAATTTGATCAACAATTTATAGCTCAAAATAATGATGATTGATCAAAAGTAATGTTCTTGAATCTTTGAATATTGAATATAGATGAAGAGAATTGTGTTAGAATGATTCAACAGAGTTTAAATATGTCTTAGATAGTGTATATGTAGTCTAGGACAACATATGGCCGTTTGGAGGAAGTTGGTAAAAGTTTGGTGCAAAAAATGGTAAAAAATCAGAAATCCAACGGCTAGTTTTTGGACCATCAGTCGACTGAGCACTGATTAGCAAGCCAAAAATGCAATTTTAACACTTTTGCAAATAAGCTCCAAAATTAATTTTAATGCTTGGGAAAGGTCAAATATAGGTTCCTAAGACACCTATTTTTGTTAGAGCTTCAAATAAGATCATTTAGAATTTAATATGAATTAAATCCAAAACCGGTTTTTGCCAAAAGGGTGTTTTGATAAGATCTTGAAGAAAACTTTGATTTGATCAATCTAATTCTGTAAAAACAAAGTGTACAATCTATATTGAGAATCAAGCAAGAACCTTTACAAAGAAAATATAAGCACTCACTCAAATACAAAGTAACGAGTCTTCGAGGGCCTTTTTTTTTATCTTCGTTTATTTTCTTCCTTGGGTCATTGATCTTCATAGAAATGCCATTGTGATAGTGCATTGATCAAGTAGTTGTGTGAGAAGAAAGACATTGATAATAGAGATCTTTGTAGGTGAATAATCTTGGTTCCGATTTTTCGGTTTAGTCCACGTGTGATCAATTAAATATGGCTATTACTTAAAACATCAACTTAGTTAAATAAAACATTATTAACTTTATTGTTATTATCAAAACAAGATTAGTGACTTTTAGGTCAACAATCTCCCCCTTTTTGATGATTACAATAAATTAATGTGTGTTTGCGATTAAGATCACAAGTTGAGATTTTTAAAGGGAAATCTCCCCTTCAAACTATGCATAAAATAAAATATAACAAACATGCATAATAAGACTTCAAACTATATGTCAGAAAATACCCTAGAGGGGCGTGAATAGGGATTTTAAAACTTAATTGTATTTTTAAAATCAATTTGAAAATGTTATGTCTATATTTATCAAGCAATCAACAACAAAGATAATTCCAAGCACAATGAACAAATATTACAATATAATAGAGCAAGAGATAGAAAGATAGAACCGATCAAAGTCGAAGATTTTTTGTCCACACGATTCGGCTTGTTCCCCCTACTCCGCGCTCGGTTAGTTCCCCGAGAATTTCCACTATAACCGATCTCCTTCCGGGTGAAGATCAAACCACTACAAGTGTATTCTTCTCACACACTCTTACAAGTATTGAAACACCCTCAATACTCTCACAAGAAGTCCCTCTTGCTAATCTATGAGATACACCTCTCACAAAGATGATTTGAATAAGTTTTGGTGACTAACACCAATGTACAATAGCTCTTGTGTATAATGAATTACAAATGAAGCTCACACTAAGAGATATCAAAATTGATCAATGAATATAAGCTTAAAGAATGAAAAGATTGATCAATGCCTCAGCTTTCAAACTTGAATAATGTGAGTATATGAAATAAGAGATTGTATGATCATTCAAGTTGTGTAAAATGAGTCTTAGAACTCATATATATAGGTAGCAAAAGTTTGTAGCCGTTTGTGGTGGACTGATGGAGTCCACTGGTCTAAGGCCAGATTTGCCAAAAATTCAATTTTTCACACTTTTGTAATTTAGCTCCAAAATCAATTTTGAAGCTTGGGGAAGTTAAAATATGAGTATCTAAGACTTCTAGTATAGTTTTTGTATCAAAAAAAATTCATACAAATTTATAGAGAATTTTTCAAGAATACTAGTTTTTGGTAAAATACGTTTTTAAAGGTCAAACTAGTTTTGATCAATCTTGACATGGTTAAAGCATTGTATGAGCTATATATTTGAACAATGATATATTTTACATAAAATCTAATCACTCACTCATTTTATAAATGCTTCGAGTCTTCGTGATGCTTGATTTTCTTGTGCGTGTCTTCACTTGTTTGATGCTCTTAATTCTTTCTTGGTTTGTATAGCACATGAAGATCATTTGAGTTTGTTTCTTGTGAGAAGAAGCATTTGTAAAGCTTGTATGAGAGTTTGTCTGCTTCGGTTTGAGATTAAGATTGGTCAGAGAATATGTCGGTTAAAGTGGCAATTATCATTGGAACAACCGAGTTAAATAACACTATATTAACTTATTGTAATTATCAAAATAAGATTAATTGACTTCAATGTCAACACAAACAATTGCAAGATCATAATTAAAACTTTAAACTTTAATTGAGTTCAACTAAAAATAAAATACTAGAGTTGAAACCATATTGAAAACCAATCAAAACATAAAACTTAAGTTCATTAAAAATAAAATACTAGAGTTGAAACCATATTCAAAACCAATCAAAACATAAAACTTAAGTTCATAGAAGTTCATAGATAAGCATAATAGGAAAAGTGTGTACCAAACACTTAATTATTTCTCCCCTTTTGTCATAATCAAAAAGAGAGAAAGATATCACTCGTTGGGATCTTCTTATGGCCATTGACCCCATCCTTGATTGCCATGCCACGGGTTGCATGGTGGAAATACATAGTCGGAGTGGTAGTGGAGGAATGCAGCTTCATGTGCTCTTTGCCTTTCCTCAATACAGTTGAACTTATTGCGATGGTTACCGAGAGATTTTGAATTGCTTGCAAAATGGCGTCATTTGGATTAGCCGAATGAGACGCTTGGTGGGAACTAGTGGGGGCTTGTGAGGAAATTCCTTATTAAGGTAAGTCTTGTTCTATGGGCTCTGTTTGAGTTAAATCCACATCATCATCACTATCATCCTCATTTTCGTCAAGAGGATCATTGGAGATCCATTCACCGTCTTCAATGTGATATCCCATTAGGTGAATAGTTTTGGCAATGTAGGTTTCATTCTCCGTGGGAACAATAACATATGTTTCGTCATTGAGGTTGATATCATAAAATTGAAATAGGCGAGTGAGAGCCATCCCATATACCAAACCTTGTTTTTTACGGCTAGTTATGTTAAAAAGATGATGAAACATGAGATTTGCATAATTGAGCTTGTGTCCCATAACTATTGCCCACACCAAAAATGTGTCCAATGCATTTACTGAAGTCCGACTACCCCGTCTTGGAACAATTGAATACCCGAGTATATAGTGAATGAGTTGGTTTTACAAAGTAAGCATACATGCTTTGATTTCGAGTCCCGCACCACTGTTGTGGTGCTTATAGCATCTTTTAAGAATGAGGGTTAGGGCCGCAACTTTCTCATACCCAAGTAAATTTTCAGAGTTAGACGGTACGTCCGTCACATTTTCGGTTGAAAAGTGATAAATTTTACTTCAGTCAGCTTCAGAGAAAGTAATCATGCGTCCATTTAGCAATGTAGCAAGTCTAAACATGTTTGGACGACCGTATTCAAGTAAGGGGTGATGAAGGTTGGTATAGAACAATCGAGCTAAGCGTGAATAGATATTGTCTCTTATAGACAAGAAATTAAGGATGCATCGGTTACGAAATAAGGCAGTGATATTCAAGCCATTAGAAGAGAATAATTCGATATTGAATTGTTTACCTTCAACGATGGTACAAGTAGCATAGTCGGTGTTGAATGTTTCCTCAACTTCGTTGGATATGAACAATGGCGACAATGGTGCTTGTGGTGGGATAGTCAAAGATGCACCTACTTGCAGTACATTCTTGCGAGAGCTACGAGAGGGAGGTCCTTGAGACATATCTAAAGAGATGGGGTAAAAGATATAGGTTTTGAGAAGTTAGGGTTTGAGGAAGAAAATTGAAATTTTTAAGGTGAAAATTTGTTTTAGATGAAGGAAAGGGGTAAGAAATTGTTTATATGGATGAAGTAAGATGAATGTGTACAGAAATTTGGTGTAAGATAGAGTTTTGGGTGAAAGATCAACAATGGAGGCTAGGGTTAGGGTTAGATAAAGAGTTATATGGGTTTGAGTGATTTGGGGTGAGAAAGGTGTGATTTGTGGTTGATTTTGTGTAGGATAATAAAGATTTTTGGTTTAAATGGTGTTTTGGTGAATGGATTAGAGGGATTGGTTTAATTTTGAAGGTTGAGAATGGTTTTGAAGAAGGATGGCTCAAAATAGAGAGAGAAGTGAATGGGGGAAAAACAGGGGAAAACAGGGGTTTAATGTGCAAGCTCTCAATCACTGCTTAGTTGACTGATGAGAGGCCTTCAGTCGACTGAGCAAGCCAGGCTTGGTCGACTGACCATAAGTCCTTAGTCGACTGATGGTCTGTTTTTGCCCAGAATTTCTCAGCTTTTGCTTTTTAATCTTTTTGAGGTTAGAACTAACATGTAGGAGCACTTTACAACTGCAAGATTACTATTAGTACACATGATAATATGAAAATGAAATGCGAGCTAAGTACAACTATTATTTGCACAAAAATTGGTCAATTTACAACAAAATTTGTATGCTTTAGAGACAAGCATTTTTTATCAATATACATGAGTATTTTGGTTAACTAGATATCACATGCTTTACTTATACCAAGTTCACGTCAAATGGTGCAAAAGTGATCATCGGGAAGTGGTTTTGTGAAAATGTTTGCAAATTGCGATTCAATGCCAACGAATTAAATATCAACATCACATTTTTGCACATGATCACGAATAAAATGATATTTTATATCAATGTGCTTAGTTCGTGAATGTTGTATGGGGTTCTTGGTCAAGCTAATAGCACTTGTATTGTCACATTTTATGAGAATGTGACTAAGACTAATTCCAAAATCCTCTAGTTATTTAATGTACAAAGTTTGTGCATAACAACTTCTGGCCGTTAAAAGGGCCACCGAATTTTGTTTCTTGCTTGACCAAGATACTAGTGCGTGTCCTAGAAAATGACAAGTTCCACTAGTGTTTTTCTTATCAATTTTGCAACCGAAAAAATTCGCATCAGAATAACTAATTAAGTCAAATAACTCATCTCTTGGGTAACACAAACCCAATGAACTAGTACCAAAAAGATAACGGAATATCCGTTTTACGGCAAGTAAATGTGATTCTTTAGGATCCACTTTGAATCGTATACAAAGACATACACTAAACATAATATCTGGCCTAGAAGCCGTCAAATATAATAAACTTCCGATCATACTTTGATATTTCTTGATATCCACACTTTTACTAATCTCGTCTTTGTCGAGCTTCAATGTTGCACTCATAGGCGTGCTCATTGCTTTTGCGCCTTTCATGTTAAACTTCTTCAAGAGTTCCTTCACGTACTTTTCTTGATTGATGAAAATTTTTTCTTGGCATTGTTTCACTTGTAATCCAAGGAAGTAATTCATTTCTCCCATCATGCTTATTCCGAATTCCTTTTGCATACATGTGAAAAAATTCTTACAAAGATTCTCATTAGTAGAACCGAAAATGATATCATCAACGTATATTTTCACAAGTAACATATCATTATAATGACTTTTGATAAATAAAGTAATATCAATTTTACCTCTAAAAAAACCATTGTTAATCAAAAAGGAACTTAATATATCATACCATGCTCTAGGTGTTTGTTTTAAACCATATAAAGCTTTAGATAATTTAAACGCATAATCCGGATAAACATGATTTTTAAAACTGGGAGATTATTTCACATTTACATCCTCTTCAATAAAATCATTCAAAAAATCACTTTTCACATCTATTTGATACAACTTAAAATTCTTAAAACATGAATAAGCAAGTAGCATACGAATGGCTTCTAAAGGAGTTACGAGTTCATATGTTTCTTCATAATCAATACCTTCCTCTTGATTATATGCTTGGGCAACAAGTCTAGCTTCATTTCTAACAATTACACCACTTTCATCCTTTTTGTTACGAAATACCCATTTAGTACCTATAATGGTGTGATCATTAGGTTTGGGAACAAGTGTCCACACTTTGTTTCTCTCAAATTGATTGAACTCTTTTTGCATAACCATCATCTAATATTCATCTTGTTCGGATTCATTGATATTCTTAGGCTCATATTGAGAAACAAATGCCACATTATTACATACATTTCTTAAGGATGATCTAGTCATAACCCTACTAGATGGCTCTCCAAGAATTTTATCAATAAGGTGGTTGGACACAAATTTCCAACTCCTAGGCAAATCATTCGAGTTTTGCTCAGTTGTGTTTTCTAACTCCTTAGGAGGAACTTGAGCACTCGAGGTTTCTTCCTTAGATGTATCATTAATTTGAATATCCGAAATCTTTTGGATAATTTCAACATCGTCATCGGAACGTACAATGGGTGAGAAAGGATTTAACTCATCAATACAACATGCATAGACTCTTGAACTACCAAATGTTTCTTGTTATAAACTCTATATGCTTTACTATTAGTGGCATACCCAAGAAAAATTTCTTCATCGGATTTAGCATCAAATTTACCCAAGTGATCACGATCATTCAAAATAAAACACTTACAACAAAAAACTTTAAAATATACAATATTTGGGTTCTTGTCATTCCATAGTTCATAAGGTATCTTATTAAACTTTTTACGAATAATAGTACGATTAATCACATAACATGCGGTATTAACGGCTTCCGCCCACAAATACTCCGGCAAAGAATGTTCATTTAATATAGTCCTAGACATCTCTTGAAAAGATCTATTTTTCTTTCAACAACACCATTTTGTTGAGGAGTTCTAGGTGCCGAAAAGTTATGATCAATACCATGCTCATCACAAAAGTTTTCAATATTAACATTATCGAATTCTCTACCTCTATCACTCTTAATATGCACAATAGAAATACCTTTTTTATTTTGAACTTTTTTACAAAATTTAGCAAAAACATGTGGAGTTTCACTTTTGTGGGAGAGAAAGAACACCCAAGTGAGCCTAGTATAATCATCAACAATAACAAAAGCATACAATTTGGCCACCCAAACTAGCAACTAAATTAGGTCCAAACAAATCAAGATGCAACATATCAAGAGATCTATTTGTAATAATATCATTTTTAGACTTAAATGAAGATTTGTGTTGTTTACCAAGTTGATATGCATCACAAATTTTATTTTTAACAAATTTGGTTTTAGGTAATCCTTTAACTAATTCATTCTTTGACAAAGTATGAATTAAGTCCATATTAGCATGTCCTAGTCTTCTATGCCATAACCAAGATATATCGGTAATAGCGAATAAACACTTAGCATCTTGTTGAGACAAATCACAAGCTCAAGAGTGTACACATTGTTAGTTCTATATGCAACAAGTAAGATGGAATCATTACTAACATTATTAACAATGCAACGATCGAATTTAAAAATAACTTCATAGCCCTAATCACATAATTGACTAATACTAAGTAAATTATTCTTTAAACCTTCAACTAAGAGAACATTATCAATACATGTAGAATACTTACCAACATTACTTATACCGATGATTTTTCCCTTAGCGTTGTCTTCAAAAGTCATATTCCCTCCTCGCTTGGGAATAAGACTCAAGAAGTTGTGTTTGTCTCCCATCATGTGTTTTGAGCATCCACTATCCAAGAACCATTTGGTTTTGCTACCTTTGGCTTTCAAGCACACTTACACCATAACCTTAAGTAACTTCTCTTTTGGTACCCAAAATGTGTTGGGTCCCTTTGGGTTAGCAAATATAGTGGTTCCTTTTGGTATCCAAGCAAGTTTCCTCTTAGGAAAACTCTTATTCCTATAGTAACAATGATCCACATAGTGAGAATTTCTACCACAATATGAGCAAAGATGAGTGAGATCATGACGTGTGTATGTCTTAAAAATATTTTTGTAATCCTTTTGGTTGTCAATTTGGTTATAACCCAAACCGGCTTTGTCGAATACACGCCTTTGCATTCCTAATAGTTTATCCAAGTTGTCCATTCCATTGGTGAACTTGGCTAGACTATTAGTTAAATCATCCACTTGGTCTTTCAATTTGACATTTTCCACTACAAGTGTATTTGGAGTTTCTTTCTCCTTTCCTTTCTTCAAAGTTTTGATTTCATTTTTCAAAGCCACATTTTCTTTCTCCAATGTTTCACACTTGTTAGAAACCATCAAATTGTCCTTTTTGAGGCTTGCATACTTTTTCAAACTTACTATGCAATTCCTCAAACATTTCATACAATTCATCATAGTCATTCTCATCATGTGCATCATTATTAATAGAGATAATATCATCGTTAAATGAATCATAAATAGAGTCTACCTCATCATCATTTTTCATAAGGCAAAGATTTGTTGTTTCCTCGTCGCTAGAGTTGGCATTGGACTCCCCTCCTTCGGAATCACTCTAAGTGTCTTTGAGGGCATGCTTTACTTGTTTGAAAGCTTTGTCCTTCTTATCCTTCTTCTCCTTTCTTCTAATGGGGCAATTGGTTTTAAAATGCCCCTGTTAATGGCAATGGAAACACTTCTTTACTTCTTTGTTTTCAACTCTTGGTTGAATTGATCGATCATTGTTCATTCTTGATGAATAATCAAAGTTGTTTCCTTTTCCTTGAAATTTATTCTTCTTAGCTAAAAATTTTATGAATTTTTTAGAAAGAAGAGCCATATCCTCATCTCCTCCCATCAACTCCTCATCATCCTCTAGTTGAGTTGCTTTGAGAGCTAGTGTCTTTTTTGCTTTCGAATCACCCTCTTCTTCTCTTTCCAATTCCTTCTCATGGGTTTTAAATGAACCCAAGAGTTCATCCATGCTTAGTGTCTTGAGGTTCTTAGCTTCTTGAATAGCCGTCACTTTGGGTCTCCATTTCTTGGGAAGAGTTTTAAGAATCTTTCGAATCTTGTCTTCATTAGAGTAGACATTTTCAAGAAGATCTAAAACATTAGTGATAATAAAGAACCTACTATACATAGAAGCAAGTGATTCATTTTGTTCCATTTTGAACAGTTCATAGTCATGAACAAGCATGTCAATATTATCATCCTTAACTTATGAGGTTCCCTCATGAGCAACCTCTAGTTTATTCCAAATTTTTTTGGCGGTTTTACAACTCGAGATTTTGTTGTATTCGTCCATGGTTAATGCACAATGTAGAGAATTTAACGCTTTTGCATTAAATTGGATTTTCTTAATGTCATGCTCATCATATTTGGAAATAGACTTAGGAGTAACATTACCCCTTTCATCGGTTTTGGTAATCTCATAGGATCCAATGAGTGTAACCCTCCATTGTTCAAAATCACTAGCTTGTAGAAAAGTGCACATGCGAATTTTCCAATAATTATAATTTTTGCCATCAAAAAGAGGTGGTCTAGTGGTGGAAGAACCTTCGTTAAGTCCGGTTTCTTGATAAATAGACATGATCGTAAACTCTAAGATTGTAAAATCAAAACAATAGTACAACCTCTGATACCAATTGTAAGTCGAAAAATACCCTAGAGGGGGGGGGTGAATAGGATTTTTAAAACTAAATTGGATTTTTAGAATCATTTTAAAAGTATTTAATGTCTATATCATTCAAGCAAGCAAGATACCAAGGTAGTTCCAATCACAATGAAGATATAGCAATATATAATAGAGCAAGAGATAGAAAGATTAAACCGATAGAAGTCGAATTTTCACTAATACCGATCTTCTTCCGAGTGAAGATCAAACCTCTACAGGAGTTAACACTCTACAAATATTGCAATTTCACAACACTCAACACAAGAACAACCTCTTAATATTTTAAGAGAAGAACCTCTCTTAATAGTTGAAGAGAAAGAGTTTGGTGACTAACACTAATGTACAATAGCTCTAAAGTGTGTAAAGATTACAATTTAAGCTCACACTATGAGATATCAAATTTGATCAACAATTTATAACTCAAAATAATGATAATTGATCAAAAGCAATGTTCTTGAATCTTTGAATATTGAATATAGATGAAGAGAATTGTGTTAGAATGATTTAAGAGAGTTTAAATATGTCTTAGATAGTGTATATATAGTCTAGGACAACATATGGTAGTTTGGAGGGAGTTGGTAGAAGTTTGGTGCCAAAAATGGTAAAAAAATCAGAAATCTAACAGCTAGTTTTTAGACCATCAGTTGACTGAGCACTGCTCATCAGTCGACTGAGTGGCCATCAGTCGACTGAGCGCTGCTCATCAGTCGACTGATGAGCACTGACTGGCAGGCCAAAAATGCAATTTTAACATTTTTGCAAATAAGCTCCAAAATCAATTTTAATGCTTGAGAAATGTCAAATATAGGTTCCTAAAATAACTATTTTTGTTAGAGCTCCAAATAAGATCATTTAGAATTTAATATGAATTAAATCCAAAACCGGTTTTTGCCAAAAGGGTGTGTTGAAAAGATCTTAAAAAAAATTTAATTTGATCAATCTAATTGTGTAAAAACAAAGTGTATGAGCTATATTGAGAATCAAACGAGAACCTTTACAAAAAAAAACATAAGCACTCACTCAAATATAAAATAACGAGTATTCGAGGGCTTTGTTTGTATCTTCGTTTCTTTTCTTCCTTGGGTCATTGATCTTCATAGAAATGCCATTATGATAGAGCATTGATCAAGTAGTTGTGTAAAGAGAGAGACATTGATAATAGAGATCTTTGTAGGTGAATAATCTTGATTCCGGCTTTTCGGTTTAGTCCACGTGTGATCAATTAAATATGGCTATTACTTAAAACATCAGCTTAGTTAAATAACACATGATTAACATTATTGTTATTATCAAAACAAGATTAGTGACTTTTAGGTCAACAGTATTCATATTTTATTGTTCTTTATCATAATGTGTTGTAGCAAACTTAAACAAAACTTAGAAATACTATAATCATCATCCCTAAGCATCTTCAACTAACATACTTTAAAAATATATATAGATCATACATTAAATGATTTATAATAAAATTCTTGCCTTCAAAAATAAAATGAGTGTTTTAAAATATGGCACAATAAGAAAATGAATATCCAGCATCAATAAAAGTTTATAATGTATACTCAAATGTTATAACACAAACATATATGATGGTTTGAGGGTTTTTTTTTTTTGGTTTATACCAGATTGCAGTTGTCTGAGTTCGATTTAGAGAACTTCCGGTTAACTCTAAATTTAAACCTAAGATAATCATCACTAGTTCAAGTTTTCTAGTTACGTTTATGATGGTTGGAGTTGATATTATTATTATTATTATTATTATTATTATTATTATTATTATTATTATTACTATTATTATTATTTTCGCGAAACTAGGCTCTTAAGGAATGTCCTAAAAAAAGTATGGGTTTCTCATTGGACTATGACTAAGTCAACATAATGTTTAGAAAAACAATATATTATTGGAATGAAAATGTTTTTTACTGACTAATATTACATGGTTAGCTGTCAAATGAAAGTTAAATTGGTAAGAATATGAATAATATTTTTTATTAAAAAAATAATAAATCAAGAACTCCAATTTTTTGGATCATTTAATTTTTAAATCATAATGATCGACGAAACTAAATTATTTTAATATCTGATGTTGAGTTTAATATTGTTAAAAATGAAATAAGATTAAAAAATATGACTAAAAGTATCTCCAAAAAAATGAAAACAAGACGGTTCAATCAATTTTATTTTTGGTTTTTCTAATATGAAAATTAAACATATGTTTCAGTTAATTATTATAAACTTATAGATAATTTTAGATTTAAATTAATCACACATTATTATTTTTGTTATATTAATCAAATTTAATTTATTTTATTGTGCCAGACCACACAAATATACCTAGTATTAAAATAAACTAAAACCTTCTTATTTAGAGGATGTATATATAATATGTTATTTATCATTTGCACTTTCCCTTTCAGTCTCTATCTTCTTTCCCTTCACTTAAATTTTATTCACCTTTTTTTTTGACTCTATCTCACATACATCTCTCTGAATCTTTTAAGATATTTAATAATTTTTTAATTAATTACTATAAGAAATGCTCATTTTATAATTTTTCGCACGTGCCCTTTTCAAGGGGCGGTGAATGTTTGTGATTGGAAATAATTTATTTTTTGTTACTATGAAAATAAGTGAATCAATTTATTTGTAGGCACAAGCAGTTGGCTCGCAACGAAATAAATATTTTTTTTAAATAAAGTATTAAAATTTTAAGCATTATTTAAAAATAGAAGATGACGACACTTCACTCTTTTTATTAACTCAATCTGATATTCAATAACAAAAGAAAATATTTAATATAATATATGTAATAATTATAACGATGCATATAATTACAACTGTCTAGTCAAATTGCAGAAAAATAAATATTTTTCTCTGTTCAATTACGAGTCGTAAATCGGGGGCATATATATATATATATATAGCTAGGTTGTTAGCCTTTTGTCAAAATTAGTGTGAAGATCGATGAAAAATCTTGGAGAATACACATGCATATGTAATTGGAAAACATGCAATGACTGAGGTCGTGGCAGAAAAGAATATTAGGATTACTTTGTATATATATTATACATTATTTATTGATTAAAAAATGGAGATTTCCATTTGCTGGCCTAAATTGAAGAATTGTAGAGGGATTCCCTCACTCTTAATTAAAAAAAGAGGGGTTTTATATTTGGAGGCATAAATTGATAAATAATTTTTTGAAATTTTGTAAAGATGGTCTATATTATGAATAGATTAGTTCAACAAAATTTCATTTAAAAATTCAACCTAATAGTGGGTGAGATGAATGGTAAAAATTTCAACGGTAAAAAATGTGCATATATATCAATTTTTCAATACACCTCCTTCTAGGTTGAGTTTTTTTTATGAAATTTGTTGGGGTGATCAAATCACCATATAGATCATCTCTATAAAATTTCAAAAAACAAATTTCATCTATTTATCCCTCCAAATATGCATCCATTCTTTTAACTAAAATGAGGAAATCCCTCTTTATAACCTCTCTCTCTCTATATATATATACACATATGTAGACATTCCTCTTATTTTTGCATAATTTTTCATTTTATGAGAAATTATGCATACTAAATTTTAAGATAGACAATAAATATTATTATTATTAATCAGTTATACTATGTTTGATAGTAAGATGAAAAAAAAATTAGTTAATTTGTGTGAAAAGACGAAAAATATGGTAAGGGATATTGCTCGTTTTATGAATAAATGTCATCTATTATTCTTAATTTTGGTAGAATATTTTTTTATCACCACCAAAAGAATTTTTTTTTCATAGAAAAAAGCAACATACAAGAGGATATATATTACTGTCCCATTTCTCAACTTATTTTCTATTTTTTTTTCTAAAATACATTGTTTACAATTTTAAATGAAGAAATAAATATGAAATTTTAATTTAAAATCAATGAGTGCACTATCTAATTTTAGACACGTTGTTTTGATGGAATATATATATGGCAAAATACAAATAAAGGAATCAAATGAACCAAAAAAAGAAAAAATAATAAAAATAAAGAAGATAAGATATGTGTACCATCCGACAATAATTAAATTGAAGACCACCACATATGGTTCCACAGATAAGGTTAGGTGCGACGACCCCACTGCCAAAAATTATGCATGGGCTAGCTACAACGTGAAGAACATATCCCATGTCTCGATATTTCGATTAATTATCACTCATAGTAGGTGCTTGTTGTTAATTCATATTATTTTTTTGTCACTGTCGAAATTTGACTCCAAATATATGCTAGCAAAAATTTATATATTGTGAATAATCCAGTGAACCGATATATATATATATACACTTACTTTGTCGTCGGCTTTGTATCTTGGATCTTTGAATTTTAATTTACTCGCCACGTTTTTTTTTTTCCTTTTTTTTTTCAGTCAAATTCATAATGGCATTTAGACTTGAAAATCTTACTCATATTCACAATGACTAAAGATAGTTTTTAAGTTTTAGTCAAAAATCTTTGTGGCCAGTTTGATTATGTAAAAGTTAAGAAATTAATTATACGAACAATAATTGTTTTTTAGTAAAATATTATTTTAATTAAAAAAATTAAATGTCTAATTATATATTTTCTAAATTGTATTTATGACTACTGCTAGTACTACTAATAATAATAATAAAACACGTGATGTGTATAGTAAACATTCTAGCTGCGCGCCTCTCAATGCAATGCATGTATAAATATATCTTCTAGCTATCTCCAACTTTTTTTTAATTAAGTTGTTTATATATAATAAGAACTAAATTTTCAATTTTGTTGTTTTTATTTGTAGTTCTTTTTCTTTAAATATATGGGTAAAATATCAAAAAGTAAAATGAATTTTACGCTTCTTTACCAAATGGGTAATATATTTTTTTTAGACAATTTTGACAATAAACTTTTATTTTTTTTTTCAAAATGGGTAAAAGTGACAGTTATGCGTATCATTACATTATCACCGAAAATGTAAATAATTAAAAGTTTGTTGTTAAAATTGTTGAACAAAAAAAAGTATGGTACTCATGTTGTAGAGAAGTGTAAAATTTATTATATTTTTTGATCTTTTAACCGTAGATATGTACGTCCACTCATATAATACACTAGTATTTATGTTAAAGAAACAAAATGTGAATATGATAATGAATGAATTGATAAACCGGTAAACTTAAGTTCGTCTGCTTGCATAAGTTATTTTATTTATAGTTATAAATTAACAAATTGTAAATTGTTTCTTTAAAAAAAAAATTGTGGTGTGATTTTTTTCACATAAACTTGTATAAAAGTTATAAAATATTTAATTTCAATTCTATATCTACGTTTTTCTTATTTATTATCTTAATTATTAACTTAATTAAATTTATGAATTTATGTATTAGTTCATTTTTGTAACCAAACGCTCAAATTAAATAAATTGGATGACAACCGGCAGATTTCATTTCTTAAATAGGATAGAGATTTTGTTGGGTATGCAAGTATAAGCGGAAGGAATTCACATATCTTACAAACGTAGAGCGCGCATGTCTAGAGCCTTAATTTTATTAAGTAATTCATTTTTAATTTTTTTTAAAACCAAATGATTATACATTAATAAATGACAAAACAAATTTCTTTTTTGACTGTTTCAATAAAATTCATTCCATCATTTTGTAATGATATTTTTTAAAAACGAACTTGGTTGATTGATCTAGAACAGTTATTCTTAGATAGTAACTATTAACACTTTCAAAGTTAGAAGATAATAATACTTTCAAAGTTAGAAGAGGAATTACCAGATTTCCTGGATCACATAATAAATTTTCAATTTTTGGCGATATTTTTTGCTGATAATTATGCCAAAAAAAACTATGAATTATCTAGAAAAAAAGAAAAGATAACATGTAGAAAATTTCCCTCTATTTTCGAGTCAGAAAATGATAGCAATCAAATAAAACGAAAAGCGATAAGATATGTTTTCCAAAATTAAAATGACAACCATGCATAGGAAAATAGTAATAAACTGGACCAGATGTGACGACCCACAGAAAATAGTAATAATACCGGCTCTTCTACTAAATTATTAAGATTCTCTGTCGATTTATCTCTCTCTCTCTCTCTCTCTCTCTCTATATATATATATATATATATCTCTCTCCATATATCATCTGACACATTTTAATATTTTATCAAGATCCTACATTTTTAATTTTATGTAATCAATGGTCTAAATTAATTTATAAATAATAAAAAAATAATATAAATTTTTAGATATGTTTTTGAAATTTCAAATCATCCGATCAAATATCATATTTGTTCTCTCTCCACTTTTATCATCATCGTATATTTTTTATTAGGGATTTTTTTAAAGAATAAATATTATTCTCTTTTTATTAAAAGGCATTCGTTTAAATTAATTTATTTAGAGGATAATTTTTTAATAAATGATTAAATATTAATAATTATAGTATTTTACTTAATTAAGTTAAATTATAATACCACCCTTCTTAAAAATAAATAAATAATTAAAGTCTAAATTAAATTAATAAAAATAAATTAAAACCAACTCAAACACGTATCATGATAAATTGAAACAAGAAGATAAATACAATAAAGATAAATACAATAATTATTCAAAAAAGGACAAAGAATGTAAATGTTTCAGACTAACCAAACATAATATGAGACAGAAGTTAGAAATATATCTAAATCACAATTCTTTCATAATAGCAAGTGTGTTATAAAAGTATTGATATATGGATGTCTATAAGTAATATTGTGAAATATAATTTGTTCCACATTAATTTTGTAGAGAAATAAGGAAGTTAACCCTTAATATAAATAGAGCTAATCCTTACCCATATTGATTATTAGTTGAATAATAATATTCTCTCTCTCTCTCTATTATTTTAACACGATATCAGCACAACTGTTCTACAGTCAATTAGAAGCCATTGCGAAAGCAGGTCACCATAGTTTAAATTTTTCTCCCTTTTTCTTGAAGGAATTTTTTCCTTTTTTTTGAAAATCGGTCATTGCGAAAGTAGGCCATTATAGTTAAAAAAAATTTCCTTCTTGGAGACTGTTCGAAATAAGGGGCAGTTCGAAAGAAGGTAAAGGATTTTCTTTTCATAAAGTCATAATGTCGAATATCACTAAACTCGAATTTAAGACCCTTGAGCTTAATGGTAACAACTACCGGCAATTTGATGCTAAGCTTCATTTAACTGCCAAAAATCTTGGTGATGCTATCGTAGAAGGAGATAAATTGTCCTCACAGGACAAAGCCTCGGCTCTTATCCTCCTACGTCATCACATTCATGATGATTTAAAAAATGAGTACATGGCTGAGGAAGACCCATTAGTTCTTTGGCAATCCCTGAAGGATAGATATGATTACTAGAAGTAGGTCATCTTGCCTAACGCTCGCAATGAATGGATAAATCTATGATTCCAAGATTTTAAAACAGTGGCTGAATATAACTCTTCACTTTTCAACATTATTGCTAACCTGAGATTATGCGGTGAAAAAGTTACTAAAGACCAAATGATTGAGAAGACTCTCTCCACTTTTCATACCCAAAATGTGCTCCTGCAGCAACAATACCGAAAGCGTAGTTTCTCAACGTACGCTGAACTTGTAAGTTGTCTCTTTAAATAGCAAAGTATTAATCAAAAATCATAATTTTAGATCAACTGGTTCTGAGGCAATTTTTGAAGCAAATGCCAATTTTGGTCAGAATAGAGGCCATGGAAACGAGAGTAATAATCCCCTCAGAAGAGGTGGATACAAGAACTCCTCCGGAAGAGGTGGACGCAATAACTACTATAGCAGAGGTGGTTATAAAAGCCCGCGCAACAATACAAAATTCAAAAACCACCAGAAATGGTCTGGTAAAAAGAATGAGAACCATAATAAGAATCAGAATCAAGACCAGAATCAGAATCCACCAATTAATAATTGCAATAGATGAGGAAAAAGTGGGCATTGGTCACGTGCTTGCCATGCACCAAAACATGTTGTGGATCAATACAAGACTTCTATTAATGCTATGGAGACAAACTGATTGGATGGGGAAGAGAACGATGTAAGCATATCAGCCATTGATATCATTCAACTGAAATGCAATGATTTTTTTAAAGATGCTGATTGTAATCCTGTTACTAAAGAAAAACTTGACGAGATGTTAGGAGCACCACCTAGCTATGCCCAGAAGACCTAAATTATCACTACTTATTTTATGCATTTAAGTAGTCTTAGATATTTTATTATGTTTTAGGAATTATTATTTTGATATTTATCACTTTTGGTTTGAAACTATAGTTTGTTTCATTATTACGATAAATTAATTGCTTTTATAATATGTTTGGGTTATTAAATAGTTTATAATATTTCTTTTAAAGGTATGGATTATGGAATGCATGATACCGAGGATAATTTTTGTCTAGTAGACAGTGGCACAACACATACTATATTGAAAAATAAAAAAAAATTCTCTGAATTAATATTTAATACATGAAAAGTATCCACCATAGCTGGACCTGCTCAAATAATTGAAGGCTCCGGAAGAGCCCATGTGATGTTACCAAATGGTACCCGCATATTTATCAGAGATGCATTATTTTCAAGCAGTTCCAGAAGAAACTTGCTTAGTTTTAAAGATATTAGAATGAATGGGTATCATATTGAAACGAAAAGTGAAGGTAACAAAGAATTCTTATGCATCAATACTAGTGCAGCGAGCCAGAAGCTCCCACTAGAAAAATTAAGTGCTTTCTCCTCAGGTCTCTATTGCACAACATTATTTAATGTTGAGTTACACTCAGTTATGAGCCAGAAGCTCAAGTCTAAAATACCGAAACTTAATGGCCCCAAGGCCTTAAGATCGTGGCATGATAGATTAGGACACCCAGCGACAACCATATTAAGAAAGAAAATAGATAACTCTTATGGGCACTCATTGGAAAACCATCAGCTGCCATACCAAGTGGTTATTTTTGTACCCCTTGTTCACAAGGTAAACTCATCAAAAAACTTTTATTCCTTAAAATTTCTTCTGCAGCACCATCTTTTCTCTAAAGAATACATGGCGATATTTATGGCCCTATAGATCCCCCAAGTGGACCTTTTAGGTATTTTATAGTTTTAATTGATGCTTCCACCTGCTAGTCAGATGTAAGTTTATGTTATACTAGAAACATTGCTTTTGCACGCCTATTGGCACATATCATTAAACTTAGGTTGCAATCCTCTGATCAACCTATTAAGTCTATAAGACTTGATAATGCAGCCGAGTTTACTTCTCAAGCTTTTGATGATTATTGTTTATTTATAGGGATAGAAGTTGAACACCCCGTCCCACATGTCCACACCCAAAATGGTTTAGCTGACTCCTTGATTAAGTGTCTTTAACTTATTGCAAGGCCTTTACTCATCCAATCTAGGTTACCTGTTAGCGCCTGTGGACATGCTATATTGCATGCATTAAAATTAATCGGAGTTAGACCTATAGCCTATCACATATTTTCTCCTGCACAACTAGTAATCGATTTTCAACCAAATATATCACATTTTCATAAATTTGGTTGTGCAATTTATGTTCTTATTCCACCTCCCCAGCGTACTAAGATGGGCCTCAACGACGACTAGGGATCTATGTAGGTTTTGATTCACCTTCCATTATTTGGTATTTAGAACCAATGACAGGAGATGTGTTTACTGTACGTTTTGCAGATTGTCAATTTGACGAGACAATATACCCTCCGTTAGGGGGAGATAAGAAGGTTCCTGCAAAACTACCCGTTCTAGAAGAACGGCAAGAAATATGTGGAATAATCTCACCTTGTCTCATCTAGACCCACGAACATCATAATGTGAGAAAGAAGTACGAAAAATAGTACATTTGCAAGAAATTGCAAACAAATTACCTGATAGATTTAATGATGCAGCGAATGTAATAAAATCACATATGCCAGCTATGAATGCACCTGCCAGAATCAATGTCCTTAAAGGAAAAAAAAATATGACAGCTAATGAATCTGTACCACGCCAAAAACGTGGCAGACCTATAGGTTCCAAAGACTCAGCTCCCCGAAAGAGGAAGACTGAGCAATCATGCCCTAAGAACACTCATGAAGAGGTTCCCTATTTCATTCAAGAAGATGTCATGGGAAAATCTATTCTCTCTAAGGCCCTAGAAGAGATCATTGTTTTAGAAAAAGTCCCTGAAGAGACTATAAAAGCCCCTGAAGAGGCATTAGTACTAAATAATGAAGAGATCTCTATACTTTACACTTATTCGAGAGAGATGTGTAATAGAAACAAAAAGGTCATCGATGACATATTTGCATTTACAGTAACTACTAAAGTATTGAAGGGCAATAATGAAAATAATACAGAACCACGTACATTAAATGAATGTCGACAATGAGAAGATTGGCCAAAATGAAAAATTGCCATTAAGGCAGAATTGGAGTCTCTAAATAAACGTGGTGTATTTAGACCTATAGTACAAATCCCAAAAGGTGTTAACCCTGTAGGTTACAAATGGGTGATGGTAAAGAAAAGGAATGAGAAGAATGAAATCACTCGATACAAGGCACGACTTGTAGCACAAGGTTTCCTACAGAAAGACCTTAAAGTCAATTAATCTTATTTTGATAATTATAATAAGTTAATAAAGTGTTATTTAACTCAGTTGTTCCAATGATGATAGCCATTTTAACCGATATATCTTCCGACCAAGTGTAACTTCAAACCGAAGCAATCAAAATCTCACACAAGCTTTACAAACGACTCTACTCACAAGAAATGAACTCAAGTGATATACATGTGCAATACAAAGCCAAGAAAAGATGTAGATCATCAAGCAAGTGAAGATATGCACAAGAATGATCTCCACATGTTCTACAAGTTATCAAAACCAAGAAAGGATCAAGAGCATCAAATAAGTAAAGATACGCACAAGAAAATCAAGCATCACGAAGACTCGAATTATCATTAAATGGAGTGAGTGCTAAGATTTTATGTAAAGATACTTTATTGATAAAATCTCTATAGCTCAAACATATTCTTGCATCTTTTAAAGATTGATTCAAACTAGCTTGAAATTGAATTTATTTGAAAAACATCATTTTACAAAAACCGAGTTTCAAAATAAATTCATATTAATTTTAAATGAACATATTTTAAGCTATAATAAAAATATGTATCTTAGAAATATATCTTTGAGGTTTAAAAATCATTAGAATTTTATTTGGAACTAAATTGTTAAATTACAAAAATATTTTTTTTACATTTAAAATTCGCTCAATCATTAGATGGAGGCCTTTCCGAACTCCGATCATTTTGAAATTTTTACAGTAGTTAGAAAACATCTCTTGGAAATTTGGAATAAAATTTTAGCATGATCCAACGGTCAAATTGGGATAAATTAACAAAATAAATTTGATTTTTTTGTCAAAACTAGCTGTTGGAAAATTTGAAAATGTATACATTGGAGCCAAAACCTCTGTTAATCATCCCCAACGGCCATATGGTTTTGCAAGCTATAAATATGAGGTCCTAGACATGTTTTAACACACCTTGAATTATTCTAATACTCTATTATTCATATATTCAAATATACAAAGATTCAAGAACACATTTTGATCAATCTTTCATTTTTGAGCTATATACTTTGATCAATTTTGATATCTCTTAGTGTGAGCTTCATTTGTATTTTGTTATACACAAGAGAGATATTGTACATTGGTGTTAGCCACCAAAACTTATTCAAATCATATTTGTGAGAGGTGTATCTCATAGAATAGCAAGAGGGATTTGTGAAAGTATTGAGGGTGTTTCAATACTTGTAAGAGTGTGTGAGAAGAATACACTTGTAGAGGTTTGATCTTCACCCGGAAGGAGATCGGTTATAGTGAAAATTCTCGGGGAACTAACCGAGCGCAGAGTAGAGGAACAAGCCGAACCGTGTGGACAAAAAATCTTCAATTTCGATCGGTTCAATCTTTCTATCTCTTCCTCTATTATATTGTTCTATTTATTCATTGTGTTTGGAATTAATTTTTTTCTTGATTGCTTGATAAATATAGACATCAAATATTTTAAAATTATTTTTAAAAATCCGATTAAGTTTTAAAAACCCTATTCACCCCCCCTTTAGGGTATTTTTCGACCTAAAATTGGTATCAGAGGTTGTACTCTTGTTTTGATTTTACAATCTTAGAGTTTACGATCATGTCTATCTATCAAGGAACCGGAATTAACGAAGGTTCTTCTACCATTAGACCACCTATATTTGATGGCAAAAATTATAGTTATTGGAAAAGTAGTATGTGTACTTTTCTTCAAGCTAGTGATTTTGAACAATGGAAGGTTACACTCATTGGACCCTATGAGATTACCGAAATCGATGAAAAGGGTAAAGTCACTCCTAAATTCATTTCCGAATATGATGAGCATGGTATTAAGAAAATTCAATTTAACGCTAAAGCCTTAAATGCCTTACATTGTGCTTTAACTATAGATGAATA
The DNA here is from genome assembly GCA_021464415.1 of Lonicera japonica. Classification (NCBI taxonomy): domain Eukaryota; kingdom Viridiplantae; phylum Streptophyta; class Magnoliopsida; order Dipsacales; family Caprifoliaceae; genus Lonicera; species Lonicera japonica. The sequence goes on from JAKCWG010000898.1 coordinate 239,161, forward strand.
CAATAAAATTTCTAGTTGTAAAACCGCCAAAGAAATTTCGGACAAATTAAAAGTTGCCTATGAAGGAACCTCACAAGTTAAGGATGATAATATTAATATGCTCGTTCATGATTATGAACTTTTCAAAATGGAACCTAATGAATCACTTGCTTCTATGTATAGTAGATTCTCTATTATCACTAATGCTTTAGATCTTTTTGGAAAGGAATATTCAAATGAGGACAAGATTCGAAAAATTCTTAGAACGCTTCCAAAGAAATGGAGACATAAGGTGACGGCTATTCAAGAAGTCAAGAACCTTAAAACACTAAGCATGGATGAACTCTTGGGGTCTCTCAAAACCCATGAGAAAGAATTTAAAAGAGAAGACTAGGTTGATTCAAAAGTCAAGAAAACTCTTGCTCTCAAAGCAAATCAACTAGAGGATGATGAAGAGTTGATGGAAGGATATGAGGATATGGCTCTTCTTTCTAGAAAATTCATAAAGTTTCTAGCTAAGAAGAAGAAGTTTCAAGGAAAAGGAAACAACTTTGATTCTTCATCAAGAAGAAACAATAATCGATCTATTCAACCAAGAGCTGAAAACGAAGAAGTAAAGAAATATTTTCATTGCCACGAACCGGGGCATTTTAAAACAAATTTCCTAGTCAAGAGAAAGGAAAGAAGAGATAAAAGAGACAAAGCCTTCAAACAAGTAAGACACGCCCTTAAAGGCACTTGGAGTGATTCCGAAGAAGGCGAGTCCGATGCCAACTCTAGCGATGAGGAAATGGCTAACCTTTGCCTTATGGCAAGAGACGATGAGGTATGTTCTACTTATGATTCATTTAGTGATGATAATGTCTCTATCAATAATGATGCACATGATGAGAATGACTATGGTGAATTATATGATATGTTTGAGGAATTGCATAAGAAGTTTAAAAACTTGTCTAAAATGTATGCAAGCCTCAAAAAGGAAAATTTGACGATTTCTAGCAAGTGTGAAAATTTTGAGAAAAAAATGTATTTTTGAAAAATAAAAACAAAACATTGAAGAAAGGAAAGGAGAAAGAAACTCCAAACACACTTGTATTAGAAAATGTCAAATTGAAAGATCAAGTGGATGACTTAACTAATAGTCTAGCCAAGTTCACCAAAGGAAATGATAACTTGGATAAACTATTAGGAATGCAAAGGTGTGTATTCGACAAAGCCGGTTTGGGCTATAACCAAATTGACAACCAAAAGGATTACAAAAACTTTTTCAAAACATACACACCTCATGATCCCACTCATCTTTGCTCATATTGTGGTAGAAATACTCATTATGTGGATCATTGTTATTATAGGAATGAAAGTTTTCCTAAAAGAAAGCTTGCTTAGGTTCCAAAAGGAACCATTATGTTTGCTAACCCAAAGGGACCCAACACATTTTGGGTACCAAAGGAGAAGTTACTTAAAGTTATGGTGTAGGTGTGCTTGAAAGCCAAAGGTAGAAAAACCAAGTGGTTCTTGGATAGTGGTTGCTCAAAGCACATGACGGGAGACAAGAACAACTTCTTAAGTCTTATTCCCAAGAAAGGAGGGAATGTGACTTTCTGGAACAATGCCAAAGGCAAAATCATTGGTATAGGTAAGGTTGGTAAGCATTCTACTTGTATTGACAATGTTCTATTAGTTGATGGTTTAAAGCATAATTTACTTAGCATTAGTCAACTATGAGATAAAGGTTATGAAGTGATTTTTAAATCCGATCGTTGCATTGTTAAGAATGTTAGTGATGATTCAATTTTATTTATTGCATATAGAACTAACAATGTGTATACTCTTGAACTTGATGATTTATCACAACAAGATGTTAAATGTTTATCCGCTATTAATGATGTATCTTGGTTATGGCATAGAAGACTAGGACATGCTAATATGGATTTAATTCATAAATTGTCTAAGAAAGAGCTAGTTAAAGGATTGCCTAAGACCAAATTTGTTAAAGATAAAGTTTGTGATGCATGTCAACTTGGTAAACAACATAAATCTTCATTTAAATCTTAGAAGGACATTACTACAACTAGACCTCTTGATATGTTACATTTAGATTTATTTGGACGTAATTCGGTTGCTAGTTTAGGTGGTAAATTGTATGCCTTTGTGATTGTTGATGATTTTTCTAGATTTACTTGGGTATTCTTTCTTGCACATAAAAGTGAAACACTTCATGTATTTGTTAAATTTTGTAGAAAAGTTCAAAATGAAAAGGGTGCTTCTATTGTACATGTTAGAAGTGATAGAGGTAGAGAATTTGATAATATTGACATCGAAATTTTTTGTGATAAGCATGGTATTAATCATAACTTTTCGGCACCTAGAACTCCTCAACAAAATGGTGTGGTTGAAAGGAAAAATAGATCTCTTCAAGAGATGTCAAGAACCATGTTACATGAACATTCTTTACCAGAATATTTTTGGGCGGAAGCCGTTAATACCGCATACTATGTAACTAATCGTGTTATTATTCGTAAAAAGTTAGATAAGACACCTTACGAATTATGGAATGATAAGAAACCTAATATTGCATATTTTAAGATTTTTGGTTATAAATGTTTTATTTTAAATGATCGTGATCATTTAGGAAAATTTGATGCTAAATCCGATGAAGGAATATTTCTTGGATATGCTACTAATAGTAAAGCTTATCGTGTTTATAATAAGAAAAGTTTAGTTGTTCAAGAATCTATGCATGTTATTTTTGATGAATCTAATCCTTTTGCACCCATAGTGCATTCCGATGATGATGTTGAAATTATCTAAAAAGTTTTGGATATTCAAATTAATGATACATCTAAGGAAGAACTATCGAGTGCTCAAACTTCTTCTAAAGAGATAAAAAGTAAGGGCGAACAAAACTCGAATGATTTACCTAAGAGTTGAAAATTTGTGTCCAACCACCCTATTGATCAAATTATTGGAGATCCATCTAGTAAGGTCATGACTAGATCATCCTTAAGAAATGTTTGCAATAATGTGGTATTTGTTTCTCAATATGAGCCTAAAAATATAAATGAAGCAGAACAAGATGAATCCTGGATGATGGCTATGCAAGAAGAGCTCAATCAATTTGAGAGAAATAAAGTGTGGACACTTGTTCCGAAACCAAATGATCATACTATTATAGGTACTAAATGGGTATTTCGGAATAAAAAAGATGAAAATGGGGTTATTATTAGAAATAAAGATAGACTCGTTGCCCAAGGATACAATCAAGAGGAGGGCATTGATTATGAAGAAACAAATGCACCCGTTGCACGTTTAGAAGCTATTCGCATGCTACTTGCTTACTCTTGGTTTAAAAATTTTAAACTATATCAAATGGATGTGAAAAGTGCTTTCTTGAATGGATTTATTGAAGAGGAGGTTTATGTGAAACAACCTCCCGAATTTGAAAATTATACGCATTCGGATTACGTATTTAAATTGTCTAAAGCATTATATGGCTTGAAACAAGCACTTAAAGTATGGTATGATAGATTAAGTTCATTTTTGCTTAATAATGAATTTATTAGAGGCAAAGTAGACACTACTTTATTCATTAAGAATCATGCAAATGATATGCTACTTGTGCAAATTTATGTTGATGATATTGTTTTTGGTTATACTAATGACAATCTTTACAAAGAATTTTCTACTTGTATGCAAAAAGAATTTGAAATGAGCATGATGGGAGAGATAAATTATTTTCTCGGATTGCAAGTAAAGCAATGCAAAGATGGAATCTTTGTCAATCAAGAAAAATATGTGAAGGAACTCTTAAAGAAGTTCGACATGGAAGGCGCTAAATAAATGAGTACGCCTATGAGTTCAACGTTGAAACTTGATAAAGATGAAAGTGATAAGAGTGTCGACATAAAGAAGTATTGAGGTATGATCGGTAGCTTACTTTATTTGACGGCTTCTAGGCCGGACATCATGTTTAGTGTTTGTTTATGCGCACGATTCCAAGCGAATCCAAAAGAATCCCATTTACACGCCGTAAAATGAATATTCCGTTATCTTTCCGGTACTAGTTCTTTGGGTTTGTGGTATCCAAGAGAAAACATATTTGACCTAATAAGTTATTCCGATGCGGATTTTGCGGGTTGTAAAATTGATAGGAAAAGCACTAGTGGCACATGTCACTTTCTAGGACACGCATTAGTATCTTGGTCAAGTAAGAAACAAAATTCGGTGGCCTTTTTAACGATCGAAGCCGAATACGTGGCGGCCGGAAGATGTTGTGCACAAACTTTATACATTAAACAACAACTAGAGGACTTTGGAATTAGTCTTAGCCACATTTCCATAAAATGTGACAACACAAGTGCTATAAGTTTGACCAAGAACCCTATACAACATTCACGCACTAAGCACATTGAGATAAGATATCATTTTATTCGTGATCATGTGCAAAAAGGTGATGTTGATATTGAATTCGTTGGCACCGAATCGCAATTTGCGGATATATTCACTAAACCGCTTTTTGAAAATTATTTTTGTACTATTCGACGTGAACTCGGTACGACTAGAGCTTGAGATATCCAGTTTATTCCAAAAAGTTCATAAAAGGGATTGATAATGCTTAATTTTGAGCATACATTATTTAATTATGCTTAATTTTCTTTTATTTTTATTTTATATAAAATTTGCTTAATTTTCTTTTATTTTTATTTTATATAAAATTTGCTTGCATTAATGTACACATTATTATGAGTATTAACAAGTATTTTTGTAGCTTTAAATTGATAATTACTGTTTCCCTCCTTTTTGATGAAGAAAAAGGGGGAGAAGTATGTGTGTTGTGTGTGTGTGTCATGAGTGATAATGGTACACACTCGTTTATTTTATCGTTTATTTTATTATGCTATGCTTGATTAAGAACTACCAGTTTGTCTATTTGTTTAAGTAATCTTCGAACTTATGCTTTCAGTTAAGTTGTTTGAACTTATCTTATCTATGCAAGTATTTTTCATTTTAATAATTGCTTGTATATTTTTATCTATGCACCTATTTAGGGGGGCATATTATTCATATGCTTAAAATTATTATCTTTTTATAAACACACATTAACTATATTGTCATCATCAAAAAGGGGGAGATTGTTGACCTTAAAGTCAATTAATCTTATTTTGATAATTACAATAAGTTAGTAAAGTGTTATTTAACTCGGTTGTTCCAATGATGATAGCCATTTTAACTGATATATCTTCCGACCAAGTGTAACTTCAAACCAAAGCAATCAAAATCTCACACAAACTTTACAAACGACTCTACTCACAAGAAATGAACTCAAGTGGTATACATGTGCTATACAAAGCCAAGAAAAGATCTAGATCATCAATCAAGTGAAGATATGCACAAGAATGATCTCCACATATTCTACAAGTTATCAAAACCAAGAAAGGATCAAAAACATCAAACAAGTAAAGATACGTACAAGAAAATCAAGCATCACGAAGACTGGGATTATCATTAAATAGAGTGAGTGCTTAGATTTTATGTAAAGATACATTATTAATCAAATCCCTATAGCTCAAGCATATTCTTGCATCTTTTAAAGATTGATTCAAACTAGCTTGAAATTGAATTTATTTAAAAAACATCATTTTACAAAAACCGAGTTTCAAAATAAATTCATATTAATTTTAAATGATCATATTTTAAGCTATAATAAAAATAGGTATCTTAGAAACATATCTTTGAGGTTCAAAAATCATTAGAATTTTATTTGGAACTAAATTGTTAAATTGCAAAACTATTTTTTTTACATTTAAAATTCGCTCAATTTTTGCCCAGTTTTGATCTAACGGTAAGATGGAGGCCTTTCCGAACTCCGATCATTTTGAAATTTTTACAGTAGTTACATAACATCTCCTGGCAATTTGGACTAAAATTTGAACATGATCCAACGGTCAAATTGGGAGAAATTAACAAAACCAATTTGAATTTTTGTCAAAACTAGCTGTTGGAAAATTTGAAAATGTATACCTTGGAGCCAAAACCTCTCTTAATCATCCCCAACAGCCATATGGTTTTGCAAGCTATAAATATAAGGTCCTAGACATGTTTTAACACACCTTTAATCATTCTAATACTCTATTATTCATATATTCAAATATACAAAGATTCAAGAACACATTTTGATCAATCTTTCATTTTTGATCTATATACTTTGATCAATTTTGATATCTCTTAGTGTGAGCTCCATTTGTATTTTGTTATACACAAGAGAGATATTGTACATTGGTGTTAGCCACCAAAACTTGTTCAAATCATATTTGTGAGAGGTGTATCTCATAGAATAGCAAGAGATATTTCTTGTGAGAGTATTGAGGGTGTTTCAATACTTGTAAGAGTGTGTGAGAAGAATACACTTGTAGAGGTTTGATCTTCACCCGGAAGGAGATCGGTTATAGTGGAAATTCGCGAAAAACTAACCGAGCGCGGAGTAGGAGAACAAGCCGAACCGTGTGGACAAAAAATCGTCGACTTCGATCGGTTCAATCTTTCTATCTCTTCCTCTATTATATTGTGCTATTTATTCATTGTGTTTGAAATTAACTTTGTTCTTGATTGCTTGATAAATTTAGACATCAAATATTTTTAAATCATTTTTAAAAATTCGATTAAGTTTTAAAAACCATATTCACCCTCCCTCTAGGGTATTTTCCGGCCTACAGGATGCAATAACTTTTAGATATCTGATAAGTTTAGCAGTTACTGAAAACTTAGATGTGAAACTCATGGATGTTGTAACTGCTTATTTATATGGGGATTTAGACGCAAACATATACATGAAAATCGCAGAAGGATTTACTTTGCCTGAAGCAAAGCCAAGGAGTGTGTACTTAATACAACTAAGACGTTCACTATATGGACTTAAGCAATCCGAAAGAATGTGATACAATTATTTTAGTCAGTATTTGTTTAAGAAAGGATATGAAAACAATCCCATTTGCCCATGTGGTTTTATAAATAAATTCTTAAAAGGATTTCCTATAGTTGCAGTTTATGTGGATGATATTAATCTAATCGGGACTCAAGAAGAGCTCGAAAAAACTGTTAAGAATTTGAAATGAAGGACCTTGGTAAAACAAAATTCTGTCTCGGCCTGCAGATCGAGAGAAGCACTAGTGGGATATTAGTCCATCAATCTAACTATACTGATAATACATTGAAACATTTTGGCATGGACAAAGCACATCCACTAAGCACTCCCATGGTTGTCCGGTCTTTAGATGTAAAGAAAGATCCATACCGTCCTAAGGAAGATGTTGAAGAAGTATTGAGTCCTGTAGTACCATATTTAAGTGCGATTGGTGCCCTATTATATTTAGCACAATGTACTAGGCTGTACATTTCATTCTCTGTTAATTTTCTTGCTAGATATAGCACAGCACCAACTAAACGACATTGGACTGGTGTCAAACATATCCTCAGATTTTTATGAGGAACAACTGATTTAGGCTTATTTTATTCACATAATTTTAATGCTTCTGAGTTAATAGGATATGCAGATTCAGCATATCTTTCTGATCCTTGTAAGGCACGATCTCAAACAGGTTATGTATTTTTTAGTGGTAATACTGCTATCTCTTGGCGATCTACTAAACAAACTTTAGTAGCCACTACTTTTAATCATTATAAAATTTTAGCTCTTCATGAAGCTAGTCGAGAATGTGTGTGGTTGAGGTCTCTAATCCATTATATTCGTAGTTCTTGTCAGTTGTCTTATATTATAAATGTTCCAAGTATTATCTATGAAGACAATGCAGCATGTATAACACAAATTCAAGAATGTTTTATCAAAGGTGACAGGACTAAACATTTTTCACCTAAGTTCTTCTTCACTCACGAGCTTCAGAAGAATAAAGAGATTGAAGTCAAGCAAATCTGTTCTAGTGACAACTTAGTTGATTTGTTCACAAAGTCATTACCGAAGCCGATATTCCAGAAGTTAGTTTATGATATTGGCATGCGTCGACTTTATAGTCAACCTATATAAATGTTGTCATTAGGGGGAGCATCCTGAAGTATGATGCCTAATATTTACACGCTGTACTCTTTCCTTTTAACTAGGTTTTGTCCTATTGGGTTTTCCTAGTAAAGGTTTTAACGAGGCAGTATATTGTGCGTTTGATGCTAGTCCAATAATCCAGAAGAATATTGTACTCTTTTTCCTTCACTTTGATTTTTTTCCACTGGGTTTTTCTTTAGGAAGGTTTTAGTGAGGCAACTGTCATTGAATTATGGCATAATGGACATCCAATTGGGAGTGTTATAAAAATATTGATATATGGATGTCCATAAGTAGTTTTGTGAAATGCAATTTGTCCCACATTGATTTTGTAGAGAACTAAGGAGGTTGGCTTTTAATATAAATATAACTTACCCCTACTCAGATTGATTATCAGTTGAATAATAAGATTCTTTCTTTCTCTCTCTATTATTTCGACAAAGTAAACATATTAAGTTGCGCTCTTCTAATTAATTTTCTAGCAGACATATTATGTTACATTCTTTTAATTAATTTTCTGGCAGACATTAAGTTAGGTTCTTTTGACTAACTTTCTGGTAGATACATTGAACTGTATCTTTTTAATTTTCTGTCAAATATATTAAGTTACATTCGTTCAATTTTCTGCAAGACATGTTAAGTTACAATTGTTTTTTCAATTTTCTAGCAAACATAATAAGATACTATTTTTTTTTCTTTTTTTTTTTCAATTTTCTAACATACATAATATAAAATAGGGATAATCATTACACCTTATATATAATATAATTTGATTGAAACAAATTTATTTCGGTAGATCTTGCGGATATGGAGGTTGCCGTGAAGGTCAAGCTAAATCTGCAAGTTCCGTCTCTTTGTCTGAAACTAAAATTCCAGTTGAACACCCAAACCAAAGGTTTGCTTGTATTGAAGGAAAGACACAACAAAATATACGCATATAAATATAGAGAGAAACTAAAATTTCAGTCGAACACTCAACCAAAGGATTGCTTGTATTGGAGGAAAGACACAACAAAATATATGTAGATAGATATTGAGAGAGAAAGAGTCCAAATTTTAGAGAGAAAAACTAGAGAGAGAAGAAATGGAGATTGAGCTAGCGCCAAAGGTGATGTCCCCTCCCTACAAAATAAAGGGGAGTCTAGGGAATCAACTTTCAAAAAAGCCACTCATGTCCTCAATACATACTTTCGCACTTATTGGTCCACTACTACCAATACCAAAGAATGGATCTTACTCGGAACTCGATTTACTACAATTCTCTGCCTTTCTCTCTGCACTTTAATTACGAAATTAGAACCGATTACTTAAGTTACTGATATGGCTTAATTTTAGTTGTTTAAATTGGTTTGAATATATTACTATTGATTTGATTTTGAATTTAACTGTATATATATTTTCTTGTATTTATCTTTAAAAAGGGTGTTATTGGAATTCAACTTAATAAATTAAAATAACAAAATAATTAATATTTTGTCCTTAATTAAAAAATTGTCATGCAAACTAATAACTTCAAATAAGTGTCATTTATTGTAAACACCATTTATATATTGTATTTTATTATTATTTTCTATTTTTTATTTCATTCTATCTTATCAACAGTCTAAATTAATTTACAAATAACAAAAATAATATGAGCCCTTACATGTGTTTTTGAAATGTGAAATGTCACAATCAAAACATATTTCTTCTCTCTCCACTTTCATATAATGATAAAAAAAAATACCGTTTGAATTTTGAAAATTAATACCTTCTTCCATTCTTTGAAACTTTTATTTGATTTCCTTAATTTCTCCTTTCCATCTTTATCATAATTTCTCTCTATATACCTTTTCAACTATTTTCTATTTGCCGGTTGGTGTATGCATGAAATATCGGATTGTATAGGTCGTTAGCGTTACAAGTAATTTTTTTTTTCATATATATATATATATATGTCGATTTGGTCCTTCCTTTGATATTTTTTTTTTCTTTTTGCTCCACTTAAAGACGTATAAACTGAAGAGGGATAATGGAGGCGCCAGACAGTGGTAACTAGGATAACCCCGGGAGAGGGGGGGGGGGGGGGGTTGAATTTAAAGGATAATAAAATTATTATAAAGCCATTGTATAAAATAATTTATGCATTTATATATTTTATATATGTATGGTGATTTTGAGCTTCTTCTGATTTTTTTTTCCATATATGTATCTCTTTATGGTGTTTGATATATGTATCTCTTTATGGTGTTTGAATTTATTTTACGTTTCTCGCTTTATGTCGAACATTGTTCACTCTCTCACATAATATTGTCCATATTTTAAGGTGGCGCTATCCGTATTCCACCTTAATACTCTAGCGCACTGGCCAGAAAAGACATAAAACCCCTATGCTACTTCTCTCTCCTAAACGTACTTCATCACACTTCTCCCTTTCTAAACGTCGAAGACCCACATTCCGGACACTCATAATTTCATAGATTCACTTTTACATTGTCGATATCTTGTCCTCATCGGATTTTAATGCCAACGACCTTTTGATACATATGCACAATCAAAAGAGAGGAGGAATGATTTTATATAACGTAGCAATTATCTCCTCTTTTTTTTTTTGTAAAGTGAGAAAATATAATTTATATTTTTTGATATCTTTTGGTGGCATTCGAATTTTATATTTTGGAATTTTAAAATTTTCAATTTTAGAAACTATGAAATTTCACAGTGGAGTGATATTTTGCTGTTATTAGTAGCGAGTAAATAATTCTTTATTTCGAACCTTTTCATTTAAATCTCTCTTATTTCCATTGTTTGATTTTGTAATCAAAGTGTCACTTTGATTTTATATTATCAAGGTCCATAATAGGTATTCTTCGATCTGATGTACAAGATGTATGCAGCGTTATCAAGATGTACAAACTTTGACCGGATCAACACTCTCCTATCACTAAAAGATTCAGTTAGGACTAGAAATATTGTCTACCCCGAAGTTTTGTAATTATGATGTCTGATCAAGGATTTATTTTTATTTTAAGCTTTTTTATGCGAAAATATAGTTATATGGATGTATATTTTGTTAAGCTTTTGTAAGTGAAGCTTTTGTAGTTAGCACTTTTTTCGTCATTGAATGACTTCAATTTTACAATTGAAATGTTGTTGATGAGACAAATAATAATTCTTTAAATAACAGTTCTTCCTCAATTAACTGGCACCTTTTACTTGTGTTAGCGTGTTGTCCGACATGAGCAATATTTAGTGTATATATATATATATATATATTATAAGAGAAAGAAATATCATATCATCAAATTATCTAATCAATGACCCACATTCATTTACAAAAAAGTAAGATGAAATTTGGACCATTAGATGTGTTTTTAACCCATCAAATCAAGAAAGGCAATAGCCTTTTCTCTTTCTTATTTCGCCAATTTAATCTTTTACTTTTTTCTCTATCTATTTTTATGAAATAAAAATTATATTAATTTTGAATAAAAATACCATAAATTATTAAAGTTTGTATATTTAAAATCCTTAGTGTATACCCCATCGTGCATCTTTAGCTTGATTGTACCAATTTCCATCGTTTTTTACAAGCGTGATCGTTACCCATCAAAACCATGCCCCCATCAACCTCAATAAAGGTGTGGAGTAATTCTTCGTTAGGGTACATGTGGCACGCCGCTATTCAAGATCCATTCGCTAGCTGAACTGACACATGTAGTCACAACCATCATACTCTCAAAGTCCTCTCCTTTAGGTGTTGCAACCACATTCGCGTTCTCCACCGCACCCTTTTTCTCTTCGTCGCCATTGCCTCAATTCAGACACTCTCGACACTTGTGCCATGGTTGTCTGTACTTGTGACATATAATTTTACTCATGTCAATTAGTCCCCGAGATGTTGACCGCAACTATCCCTAATTTCCCCACTTCTTCTCATGGCTTTTACCCTGTGTGAATAGTGCATTTGAGTTGGATTCTCCTCACTCTTTTAAGCTATTTTCGTTAGGCAACACGATCGATGATACAAGATTGTAGGTAACCTTCTCCTTCCTATAAATAACCTGGTAGTAAGATGGTCATAAGATTTTGAGAGCAAATTAAGAAGCATAATTTCCTTGTCCTCATCATCAATCTGAACATTTAGCCCATGCACAAATCAGAGATTATTTTGCTGAACAGATGATCGTTCATAGAGGCTCCTCTCGTAAATTCAAACCCAAAAATCTTTTTCTTCAAGTATACACGATTTCTGATACTATTCATCATATACAAATCCTGTAGTATCTTCCAAATAACCAAGGCGGATTTTTCACTTATAGCGTTGTACCTCACATCAGGTGCAAGGTTTAGGCAAACAGTACTACGTGCCTACCTATCGTACTTGGCCCAATTTATGTTGGACCACTCACTAGGTTTAGTTTTTTCCCTTTCCAAAGCTTGGTGCAAACCTAAATGTGCCAAGATCATACTTAGTTGCAACAATCACCTTTAGAGAAAACAAACCGTCTTAACCGGTGGCTTATTGGCTGCCTTAGAGCCCTCATTATTACTAGAAGTAAATGACCTAGCAGAAAGCTATAAAATGGGCAATCTTGGCTACGCAAGGAAAAAACACTCGATATAAAGAGGAAAACACTTACTTTTTATTTAAAGATAGTATGCCTTAAATGATTACAAAGGAATCCTCTTATAGGAGAGGAAAATTACAATAAAGGAAATAAATTCGAAAAATTCAAACAGCCAAAAATAGAAAATTGCGGAAATCATGAGATTTCCCAGTGTTGATGCCTAGAAACATGCCAGATTTGAAGGAAGTTAAATCTGACTTTTATAACTTAACTAATTATCATAATATACCAAAAATAGTAAATTCGTGGATTTGGAGGCTTAAATGAAGGAATTTGGCCAAAAAATAGCTTGCATCATCGCCAGAGGCCCTTATTTAAATTCTATGGGCCGTTTCAGGTTACACTAGCCTAGCCTCACATAATTATAGTGCTGTTACTTTTTTGACCTGGCATGCTTACGACGGTCCAGAGTGGCCGAATAGGCTTCGGTGGCCTATTCTACATCAGTAGACAACTATAATTATATCCAATAATCCATGAGGAAAACCAATCCTCTGATACCAAATTGTTGTGAAAAAATACTTGCACAAGTAAAAGGTTGACCGAAATATTTAATGTACAATAATTAAAGCAACAAGCACAATTGAAAGTACGAGTAATAGATGAACAAGAAGTAAAGAAGCAAACAACCAACCACAAGCACACAAGCATATAAGATGGTAGCGGCAAAATCACCACTAATCCACCAAGTGATAGCCTCTTGATGAAACCAAGTATAGTACAAGCAAACCTTAGCTGCCAAATTAGGGATGCAATATTCTCTCACAAGGAATATCCCTAAATCTATCTAATAATATCTTGCATAGTGACCTATTACAAAGGTTTAATTTATAACCATAAAAGAAACCTAATTCTATAAGGAAATAGAGTCTAAAGCTAAAAAGGGTCGAGATTGAGTGTGTACATACTGGTACAGATTGGCCATGTACTGATACAATAGCCTGTCCAAAACTTCCAAAGAGTAATTACATAATCTCTTTATCAATTCCCTCATTTTCCTATATCGGTGCAACATTACTTGTACTGGTACAACTGCCTTACAGCCTCTAAAAAGAGCCAATTTCTTCATGGTTTAGTGTCAAGTATAGTTTGATTGTTTGAATCTTCGGGTTTGTGGCTGTCTTTATATGTAGAACCCCAAGTTTCAATTGCCTCTAAAATTTATAGCTGATGACATGACCCATCAAGTTTTATTCAACTTTTATAATAGGGTGATTAGCAAAAATGACCCATAAAGTTTGACCCGAATCTCTCGCTCATTCCTAAAGTTCAATTTTTAGCTGAAGGATCCTTAGAGTTTCTAATTTACCCTCATTAGTCCAAAACTGGATGCCCCCGAAAAAAATATGCATGTAAAACGCGCGTAATTATCTTTTAAGCTGCATTTTCGGATGCTTCAACCAAAATTTGAAACTTTAAAGATGTTTTGACCAAAATTAGAAATTTTAAGGATGCTTAAACCAAAATTAGAAACTTTAAAAATGTTTCAACTGAAAATTGAACTTTAAGGACAGGTGAGGGATTTGAGTTAAACTTTAGGAGTCATTTTTACTAGTTACCCTTTATAATACAAATATGCTTAAGTTAGATATGTTGAAATGCTCTATAAAAGAACGCAAATCTATATCCAATCTTATTTTCTCCCCCGATAGGCTCTATGTAAATGATTCTATATTAATCATGTGACATAGTTTCCCCTCGGGATTTTATGGGTCACCAGAGTTTAATAAGCTTGTACAGTTGGAGTTATTTGGTTTAATTTGTGTTTTGTTGCGGCTTTTTTTTTCAAGTGTTGCCTGTTAAATGGTTGCTCAGTTCGCTTTGTGGAAATCTTTTTAATTGATAAATCAATGATCTTTCTGTGAGTACTGTAAATTCCATATCAATTCAATGAATAAAGAAAAATTAAAGACGGATGCGTACCCGAGTCCATTTGGAAGATGATTGAGCGGAAGTAAATCTCTTTTGGTCTTCCAATTGATACGTAGTTTCTCAAATTTTTCACTCTGTAGATGGGGTTACAGAAGAAGAAGAAAACCTACGTTCTATTGGGGACCAAAACCCCGTATGTTAGAAAACCACTTTGGCAACTGCCAACGTGGTTTCTAGCTTTTAGTATTTATAAATTGGCCCCTCATCAATTTAAAAAATACAATCTGGTCTCTACACATTAATTCCATAACAAAAATACCCTTAAGCCTAATTAAACAACTCAATTAGATCACTTAAGTTTAGGCTTCTTAATGATAACACACATTAATAATTTACATGTGTGATCCCAATTAAGATTAATATAAAATTAATCTAACAATCTCCCACTGGACCACATATGTATTATGATAAATGTGTTATAGTGAGCTCAGTAATTCGTTATCATAACTTGAGGGTATCTGAACAATCTCATTCATTGGCTATATTAATATAGGATCAAAGCGGTCTTTGTTACATTAATCGTAACTCGACCCATCAATGGTCACGTCTACCAACACAATCAAATAATATAGATCAATCATGGATGCGTAGCATGGAAATTACATGAAAATATGATCCACACATGCCTACTTCCAACTGGTCCTCTTTATTGAGATCGATATTTCAAAATACTTAACAGAGTGTGGTAAACTGAATACTTTATTTCTACAGAAAATAAACTGAATGTAACTGTAGTTAACATAAAGTAACAAGTGAAATACAAACTCCCACTAAACTAATGTATCCTCAAATAGACTAACACCCGTATGAGCAGTATGCTCGTGAAAGACCTTGGGTGGTAATCCCTTGGTAAGCGGATTTGCTATCATGGAGTTTGTTCCAATGTGTTCTATGAAAATCGGACCACTCTGTACTCTTTCCTTCACAACGAGAAACTTGATGTCAATATACTTTAACGTTGTCGAGCTTCTGTTGTTATTAGAATATAGAACCGCTGATTTATTGTCAGAATATAGTTTGAGTGGTCTTTCAACACTCTCCAAAATTCGCAGCCCAGTGAGAAAATTTCGCAGTCATATTCCATGATTGGACGCCTCATAACATGCTATAAACTCTGTAGCCATGGTGGATGAAGCAACGAGTGTCTACTTAGCAAACCTCCACGAAATCGCTCCACCAACTAATAAATAAACATAACCTGGAGTGGATATCCTGCTGTCTTGGCATCCAGCAAAATCAGAATCGGAATACGCAATGATCTCTAACTGATCCGATCTCCTATATGTGAGCATGTACTCCTTCGTTCTCTGTAAATACCTCATAACCCGCTTGGCTGCCTTCCAATATCCATGCCAAGGTTACTTAAATATCTGCCTAACATATTGACTATGAACGCAATATCTGGACGCGTACATACTTGAGCATACATTAAACTCCCTACAGCCGACGCATAGGAAATCTTCTACATTTCCTTAATTTCAAGGCTATTCTTTGGGCATTGACTGAGACTAAATTTGTCACCTTTAACGACCGGGGTTTCACCTGGCTTGCAATTTTGCATGCCAAATTTATTGAGAACTTTATCAATATAGTTCCTTTGTGATAATTCCAATATACCCCGAGAACGATCCTGGTGTATCTCAAATCTTAATACAAAGGAAGCATTACCAAGATCTTTCATTTCAAAATTTTTTTACAGAAATTTTTTAGTGTCATGCAACATGCCTATGTCATTTGTGGCAAACAATATGTCATTGATGTACAAAACCAGAAAAATGTGTTTACTCCCACTGAACTTATGATACACACAATCATCAACAATATTCGTTTCAAAACCATATGAAACAATGACCTGATGAAATTTGAAGTACCACTGACGAGAAGCCTATTTGAGTCCATAGATGGATTTTGTTAATTTGCAAACCATATTCTTTGGGTCTCCTGACACAAAGTTTTCTGGCTGCACCATATAAATTGTTTCTTCAATGTCACAATTAAGAAAAGTTGTTTTAACATCCATTTGATGCAATTCAAGATCAAAATATGCAACAAGCGCCATAATTGTCCTGAAAGAATCTTTCGTAAAAATTGGAGAGAAAGTCTCTTTAAAGTTAATTCATTCCTTCTGAGTAAAGCCCTTTGCCATAAAACGTGCCTTATACCTCTCCACATTACCATTCGAATCCCTTTT
This sequence comes from Lonicera japonica, assembly GCA_021464415.1. Lineage (NCBI taxonomy): Eukaryota > Viridiplantae > Streptophyta > Magnoliopsida > Dipsacales > Caprifoliaceae > Lonicera > Lonicera japonica. The sequence goes on from JAKCWG010000898.1 coordinate 255,923, forward strand.
GGTTTTAAATATCCATTTACAACCTACGGGTTTTGCACCATCCGGTAATGGGACAAGTTCCCAAACTTTATTATCTTGCATAGACTTGTACTCTTCATTCATGGCTTCAATCCATTTATGAGAGTTGGAACATTGCACAGCTTGACGGAAGTTGATTAGATCATCTTCCGACATTCCACTTTCTACCTCCTGTTCTTGGAGATACACGACATAATCGTTCAAAATTGCAAATTTCCTTTCTCTCGTGGATCGTCTTAATGGCGCAGATTCTTGTGGTTGTTGAGTTTGTTCCTCAAGAATGGGTTCCTCGGGAACAATTACCTCATCTTGAATGATGGGTTCAACAACATTGCCCTGTCGAGTATCTGAAGTAACTTCTTGATCAATGACGGGTATAGAAACCTGCACATTGTCGAAAGTAGTGGTAGGAATTGGAATTGCTCCATTTTCCTCCTCGAAGACAATGTTCCTAACTTGATTTCTCCCCCTAAACTCAACACCCTCAAAAAACGTTGCAGTTTTCGTCTCGAAAATTAACCTACTAGTGGGATCGTAAAACTTGTAACCCCGTGATCGTTCTGCATAACCAATAAAATAGCTGCTAACGGTTTTGGAATCTAATTTCTTTTCATGAGGCTTATAGGGCCTCGCTTCAGCAGGACATCCCCAAACACGTAAGTGCTTCAGACTAGGCTTTCGCCCAACCCAAAGCTCATATGGTGTTTTTGCAGCCGCTTTTGTTGGCACCCGATTTAAGATATAAGTTGTTGTTTTTAGGGCCTCACCCCAAAGTGACTCTGGTAAAGTAGATTGACTAATCATACTTCTTACCATATCCTTAAGAGTCCGGTTTCGTCTTTCAGATACACCATTCATGCTAGGCGACCCTGGCATAGTGTATTGTGGGACGATTCCACATTCCTCTAGGTATTTAACAAACGGTCCTGGACGTTGTTCACCTAAGCCGTCGTATTTGCCGTAGTATTCACCACCACGGTCAGATCTGACGCCCTTTATCCATTTGTTGAGTTGTAACTTAACTTCAGCCTTAAATGTTTTGAACACATCCAAAGACTGCGATTTTTCATGTATAAGAAATAGGTAACTATATCTAGAATAGTCGTCTATAAATGTTATAAAGTATTGTTGACCATTCAAAAAAGCTGTAGGGAATGGACCATAAATATTCGTATGGATTAATTCTAAGACGTCCGTAGTTCGATTGGCACCTATTTTCTTTGTTTTAATCTGTTTTCCCTTGATACACTGAACACAGATATCAAAGTCTGAAAAATCAAGAGAGTCCAAAATCCCATTAGACACAAGCCGCTTAACTCTAGATTTAAATATGTGACCTAGGCTTTTGTGCCATAATGAGACTGAATTTTCCTTATTTAATTTACGCTTAGTACCACGTGATTCCACATGTAATGTGTCATTGTAAGATGAAATAGTTTCAAGCAAATATAGATGATTGAAAGCACTAAGTAAACCAGTACCAACAATATTTGAATTTAGAGATAAACTAAACATAGAATTTCCAAATGAACAAGAGTATCCATATTTGTCCAAAACAGAAATTGAAACCAAATTTCGTCTAAAAGACTGTACAACAAAAGTGTTTATCAAATCCAAATAACACCCAGTTTTTAACAATAATCTAAAGTGGCCTATTGCCTTCATTTCCACCGACTTGCCATCACCCATGTAAATGCATCTTTCAGCATCAGTTGGCTCTCGGTAGTTCAGGCAACCCTGCATAGAAACACAAATGTGAGTAGTAGCACCAGAATCTACCCACCAAGTGTTTCTTAGTACTGAAGCTAAATTGATCTCAGAATATACCAAAACATGATATGTACCTTTCTTTTCACACCATGTGGCATATTTGGCACAATCCTTTTTCTTGTGTCCAGTCTTACCACAAAAGAAACAACCATTTTCAGTTTTCTGTTTCTTTTGCTCCGGACCCTTAGGAACAACAACTTCTTTTCCTCTATCCTTCCTCTTACCCTTACCTTTACCCTTAGAGGTGCTAGCCAAATGAGCACTTTCAGTTCTATCTTGCTTCAATCTCTCTTCTTCTTGCACACAAAATGAAATGAGCTCATTAAGAGTCCATTTCTCCTTTTGACAGTTATAACTGACCTTAAATTGACTAAATTGTGTAGGTAGAGAGATCAGAATTAAATGCACGAGCAAATCATCCGATAAGTCGAGCTTTAGTGCCTTAAGTTTTGAAGCAAGATAAGACATCTCCATGATGTAATCCCGAACATTACCCTTGCCTTTATATTTCATTGAAATCAAGTTTGCTAAAAGCATACTTGTTTCAGCCTTATCATTTTTGACAAAACGATTCTGAATTTCCTCAAGGAACTTACTGGCAATGATATTGTCATCTGTAATTGCACCTCTGAAGGCCTCTAGAATGCCACGCTTCATGATCATAAGACTTAGCCTATTTGAACAATCCCACTTTTCAAAATACGCAATTTCCTCAGGAGTACTTTGTTCAGTGAGATCATTCGATTTTGGCATTCTCAATGCCAAGTCTATGTCCATGCAGTCAAGAATAATCAATATATTCTCTTTCCAGTCCTTAAAATTTGTTCCATTTAACATTGGAACATTACTCATGTTTGCAGATATAGAAGTAGTAGACATTAAAGCTGAATAAAGAACAAAAGTAAACTAAATTAACAATAATGCTCACATCAAAGAACCAAATAACTAGTCTATAAATTGATTAATTCTATTACAACATCTCAAGATACCTAGCACAACATCAATACCAAGCCTTTGGACAGTGATATTAATTGTAAGCGGTACTCTTGTAGTAATGGTCAAATATTGACAATAAGTTATGTCAAATAACAAATCTATCTTTGGATTGATTTATTATTCACATTAAGTTACCTGGATAATTGTCACATATGTATCATCACAAATGTGTATGAAATTCAGCCGAATATGAACCCCTATTTGGATTGGTTAGTATTCGCACGAATTAAATAAACACAAACATTTAATCATTCTTTATCTACACAAGATAAGTCACTTTGGTAACATCTAATGTAAATTGGACTTCATAGAATGTTTAGACAAGTAATAAAAAAAATAGATGTCGCATGTAATTAATCAAATTTATTATAAATAGAAAAATTCTGATTACTTTATCACTGCCGAAAACAGTGACAAACTGAAAATAGTCACAGTTAAAAACTGTGACAATTAGGGATAAACTGGTCACTGCGATAAACAGTGGCATTTCTGGTGCAGAAAAAGAGTCTGTTTATTTACTATAAAATTTATGAAATTTTGCCCTTATGTATTTATATTTAAAACTCAAAATTAATTAAATTAAAAGATCCCTTGACCTCAATTTAATTTAATTAAATAAAAAAAATACTCATAAAGTATATACACCAAAGATTAAATATACATCCCAAAGTTCATGAAATAGAATCATGATGAATCAATGGCAATACATCAAAAAAAGCTTTATATATATATATGAAGCATTATGGGATCACACAAAGTAATAATGAATCTGTTGTCTAGCTTTATATATATGTATATATATACGGCATACATGGCAAACATATATATATTTACAGCAAACATATATATATGCTCGGAAAACACATATATATGTATATATATACACTCGGCAGACAAACATATATATGCAATCACGACAGCAGGCATATATATAGGCAATCACGTATATATATATATATATATATATATGTAATCATGGCAGACCATGAAACATATATATATTCAATCACAAAAAAAAATATAGATTACTCAAGGAATTGATAATGGAACCTCGCTCTGATACCAATTGTGAGTACTGTAAATTCCATAACAATTCAATGAATAAAGAAAAATTAAAGACGGATGCATACCCGAGTCCATTTGGAAGATGATTGAGCGGAAGCAAATCTCTTTTGGTCTTCCAATTGATACGTAGTTTCTCAAATTTTTCACTCTATAGATGGGGTTACAGAAGAAGAAGAAAACCTACGTTCTATTGGGGACCAAAACCCCGTATGTTAGAAAACCACTTTGGCAACTGCCAAAGTGGTTACTAGCTTTTAGTATTTATAAATTAGCCCCTCATCAATTTAAAAAATACAATCTGGTCTCTACACATTAATTCCATAACAAAAATACCCTTAAGCCTAATTAAACAACTTAATTAGATCACTTAAGTTTAGGTTTCTTAATGATAAGACACATTAATAATTTACATGTGTGATCCCAATTAAGATTAATATAAAACTAATCTAAAACTTTCAAGTGGAAATGGATTTTCGAAAACATGGGATTCGTTGTCTAGTGTTAGCAATTGACAGTCTTGAGGAGAGAGAATGCCACAATAATTAGGTGAAGAGCGAATAGCGTCACCCATACTTTATCACTCAATAATAATATTATTAGGGAAAGATTTAAATTATGCCGGTGTAAGATTAAATGGATTTACATCTATTAAATAATTTATCAATTCCACTGTTGGATTATCTATTTTTGTTGTGTTTATTAAGCACACAAATTTTCACATTAACTAGGTATTTGCAACCATTTAATCGGTTCACTTAGTTTTATTTAAATTTTATAAGCTTCACAATTTAATTGATATCATGATTATAATAAAGGGCTTCTGCTACTCTGATTAATTTAATTTTATGCATGCATCTTTGATATGTAATAATGATATAATCTAACGGATATATTTATGAATTATAAAGTTAAGAAAAAGCTATTGACGAATGTAAAACAAAGAAGTTTTACACCCGGTGTAAATTGAACATTAATTCCCCATATATATTGTTAACTATTTTTAAATGAGGGTTCATCGACAATGTAGTACTATTTTGTTGCTAGTAATAAGTAATTTTTTTTTAAAATAGATGATACCTCAAGTTATGATACTGATCGATATGATATTAACATTTTCAAACAAGAACTATTAGCTATGGAAGGAGATCTTAGTAAAATCAGTTTGGAAAGAGTTATGTTAATACACCTCAAGCTAGTACTAGGACTTATTACCAGCGTCCTACCCCTCAAGATAAGTTGTTTAAAGAAGAACTCACCAATATTATGGCCAGTTTTGCTTCTAAAATTGTTTATGAATGGTATATAGAAAGTATGTCTGAATATCATATCTTAACCCAAATCTATCGTATGTCTATGTATGCCACTGTTTGTAAAGTCAGCGGAAGTAGAGATAAAAGTATAGCATAGTTTATAATCTCTAGTTTTTCAGGCCAACTTAGAGGATGGTGGGATAATGCCCTAGCTGATAGCCAGAAAGAGGAAATAAAAAATTCAGTCAAAATCGTTATGATAGATGTCCCTTATAAAAAATGAACAAGGGCAAGATATTATTCAAAAACAGCCTAAAACTGAAGAAAATGCAGTTTATTCTTTGTTAACTACTATTGTCCAGCATTTTATAGGTCCACACCCACAGACTTTAGATAAAAGTAAAGATTTATTAATCAACCTTAAATGTCCTATGATGACCTATTTTAGATGGTACAAGGATGTATTCTTATCGCAAGTCATGATGAGAAATGATACTAATGCTGACTTCTGGAAAGAAAAATTTATAGCTTGTCTCCCCACTCTTTTTGCTTTAAAGGTTAAAGACCGTATTATTAGAAAACATGGAGGCACCTCTATCCCTTATGATAACTATACCTATGGAGCACTTATTAGTGAATGTATAGCTGAAGTTCTATCCCTATGTAACGATATTAAGCTTAAAGCTCAACTTAAAGCCCAAAACATAACCTGCAGAAAGGAAATAGGTTAGTTTTGCGACAAATTCGGTTACGACACGAGTATTCCTTATAGCAAAACTAAACATATTAATAAACCTAGAACCAAGCGTAGACACGCTTATAGAAAATCTAGGCATTCTAATAAAGGAAACCTTTTTTACTTCTGGAACTAAAACTAGTTCCAATAATAGGACTCCCAGAAGAAAACCTACTGACATGAGTCAGGTTATTTGTAGAAAATGTGGTAAAGTGGGTCATTATGCTAATAAGTGTTGGACTAAGAAAAAACTTAATGAAATAGAAGATGAAGGTCTTAAACAACAATTGATTATTGCCCTTCTTAGTCGTACTAATGAGGAAGAAAGTGAAAAAGAGAATATTGATGAAATTTATTCTGAATCTTCTTCTACTGAGTTTAATACAGATCATGATTGTCAGTGTAAATCATAGACAGATTATTATAAAGCTATTTTATAAAATAATGGTTTGAGTATTGATGTTCTCACTAAAGAAGAACAATATATTCTTGATCTTATAGATCAAGTTACTAATAATTCAGTAAAACAAAAGCTTATTGAGCAATATTTGTCTACTTTTAAAACTGAAGAAAAAAGCCCTCTTCCTTCTACAACACCTTATTCAGTACAACAAATTTTAAATGATTTAAACGAGTCTTCTTCTATTAAAGAAGTTACTATTCCCGATTTAAAAAATGGGATTAATAATTTAAAACAAGAAGTTAAAGAAATTAAGTCTAGGCTTACTATTATTAAACAAAAACCCTCTGCTTCTGTTATTATAACTGAAGAATTTTTTTTGAGTCTTATAGATAATGTTACTTATCAAAAATGGTTTATAAGTATTACTATTGTTGTTGATAAAGATTTTATATTTAAGGATATAGCTCTAGTGGACAGTGGAGCAGATTTAAACTGTATTAGAGAAGGCCTAGTGCCTACCCATTATTTTGATAAAACTTCTCAAACTCTTACCAGTGCTGGAGGTAATAAACTTAAAATTCGGTTTAAACTTTCAAAAGCATATATTTGTAATGATGGTATTTTTATTAAAAGTACTTTTATTATGATAAGAGACCTTTCTCAACGAGTTATACTAGGAACGCCTTTTCTTAATCTTATTGAACCTTTCTCGTTTACTACCAAAGGTATTACCACTAGATACCAGGATAGAGAAATTATATTTCAGTTTATTTCAAAACCCCAAACTAAAGAAATTAACGAAATGAAAGACAAATTAATTTTTAAAGAAAAACATTTAAATTACTTACGGGAAGATTTGAAAATTAATAGTATTACTTCCCAAATAAATTCCCCTAAAGTAAAACTCTCTATTAAATAATTACAAGATTTTATTATACAAGAAGTTTATAGTGACATCCCTACATCCTTTTGGGAAAGAAAACAACATATTGTTCCGCTTCCTTATGAGCATGACTTTAAAGAAAAGATATCACTACTAAAGCCAGACCAGCACAGATGAACTCCGTCTTTCTCGAATATTGTAAAACTGAAATCTTTTCTCTCCTAGAGAAAAACCTTATCCGTAAGAGTTATTCCTCTTGGAACTGCACCGCCTTTTATGTTAATAAAGCTTCTGAAATAAAACGAGGAGCACCAAGATTGGTTATTAATTATAAACCTTTAAATAAGGTTCTCAAATGGATTAGATACCCTCTCCCTAATAAAATGGATTTATTAGATAGACTTCAAGCGGCTACTATATTTTCAAAATTCGACTTAAAGTCAGGATATTGGCAAATACAAATTGCTAAAGAAGACAGATATAAAACAACTTTTACTGTACCTTTTGGCCATTATGAATGAAAAGTTATGCCTTTTGGGCTTAAAAATGCCCCTTCAGAATTTTAAAATACTATGAATGATATTTTTACCCCTTACTCTACATTATCTATAGTTTATATTGATGATATATTAATATTTTCTCAAACTATTGATCAGCATGTTAGACACATAAACATTTTTATAAAAATTATTAAAAAAGCAAGTTTGGTAATATCAGCCAAGAAAATTAGTATGTTTCAAACAAAAATTAGATTTCTTGGTCATGAAATAACTACAGGAAGTAATATTACTATTAATCGTGCTATTGAATTTGCTGATAAATTCCCGGATGAGTTGAAAGATAAAACTCAACTACAAAAATTTCTAGGATCTTTAAATTGTATAAAAGATTATTATAAGGATCTTGCTACTGATTGTATTCCCCTTTATAAGCGTCTTAAGAAGAACCCTCCTCAATGGTCTATTATACACACTAAAGCTGTTAGACTTATTAAGTCCAAAGTTAAACAATTACCTTGTATAGCCCTAGTTTCTCCCTATTCTTTTAAGATTGTTGAAACTGATGCTTCTGATTTAGGTTATGGTGGTATTCTAAAACAACACTTTCCTGATTCTGAATTCCTTTTAGGTATACTTTTGGAAAATGGAATCCAGCTCCGAAAAATTATTCTACTATAAAAAAGGAAATTCTATCTATTGTTGAGTGTATTTCTGATTTCCAAGGAGATTTATTAAACCAATAATTTTTATTAAGAATTAATTGCAAAGCTGCTAAAGACGTTATGGAAGAAGATGTTAAAAATATCGCCTCTAAACAAATATTTGCTAGATGGCAAGCTATTCTCTCAATATTTGATTTTAAAATTGAATTTATTAAAGGAGAATTAAATTCTTTACTTGATTTCTTAACTAGAGAATTTCTGCAGGGTTCAAATGAGTAGGCCTCAAGGACCTGGCCTTTGGACCTCTCAAAGAGGCCGAGGAAGAAATGATAAAGGAAGAGGATCTCCCTCTTTTAGCTCTACAAAACCTACTGTCAAACTTGAGACTTTTAAAGAAGTTTTTAAAGAACTAACTCCTATTACTCTTAGAAAATCTCAACAAGATTTTGTTATATATCTTAAAGAAAGTGATAAGAGATTTATTTTGAATCCTGGATCTATAGCTCAAAGATACTTTGAACCAAAGATGCAGTTTCCCCTTATAGGAGGAAAAACTATAGATTATTATGAAGCCATTCTTAAAGAAACAAGTTCAGTTAGCTTTATGCATATGTATAAAAATCCAGGGTTCTATAATTCGGAGATTGCTTTTAGTAAAGCTTTTATTTTAGGAGTAATCAGTATTAAAGATTGGGGATTAAATCCAAACCAAGTTTGTACCCTAAAAAAATATTACTGTAATACTTATGAGTATAATTATTGGGACTATATTGAAGCCTGGAAAAAGGCCTTTTTCTATCAAAACTCTTTAAATACTCATACATGGTTTTTCAGATTAGAAGCTCTTAAAGAACCTTCTATTACTCTTAAAGAATTACCACACTAGTTTCTCCAATGGTTTGTCCTTATAGGACCTGAAAGGGATATTTTCCAAGGCAAATTATCTCATGCTTTTAATCAATATTATATTTATCATCCTAAACACCAAAAGAAGGATGCTCTTATTAAAAATATTATTTTATTACGTTTTATGGGACACTATGAAATCCCATGGATATGGCAATGGTCTTTTAATACAGCAACTAAAGATGGTTTATTCATGTTGGTTAAAGACTATTTTTTTAAATGGTGGCCACGATTTGAATTTAATGAAATTCTTAATCAAATTGGTAAAGATATAGAGACCTATATTGAATTCAATGAACATGTTAAACTTGATGAACTAGCTGAAAAGAATATTAATCTTGAAAAAACTGAGTTTAAAACTCCGTCTCTCGCTTCTCTTAAAGAAAAATTTCGTAATACTCTGATAAAAGAGCTTAAAGCTATTATCCACCTTAGCTTCTAAATTGGATATGGATGAGGATTATATGTCTACCTCCTCTATTCATGAGACCTCCACTCCCTCCGAGTCAAGGAAGATGTTCCGTTTTTCGACTTGGACAAAGACGAAGATATTTTAGAAGATGATACGGAATGCATAAACAATAATGAAGATATGGAAGCCCACATGGGTAGATGGCTAACACAGCTCTACAAAGATAAGAACGAAGAAAAAGATAAAAAAGGAAAAGCTCCCATGTGAAGAAATTATTAAGATTCCCGACAGAGCTTAAATTAGCTTTTATAAAGTATAATGCTTTATTTCTAAGCATGTTGGCTCTTTGCTTTAACCGCCTGCACCGAGGGACCCACTGTCCTTATCAAGCACACGCAAGCAATGACATCACTCCTGGACTTAAAATGTTTTGTAGTCCGTAGTTTTTGCCTATTTAAGAGGCTTTTGTGTAATATGTAGATCATCTTTTCTTTTCCCTTTCTTTCCTTGTTCTCTCTCTCTCTCTCTCTCTTATAAAATTTCCTTCTTCCATCTTGTAATATCTTTTCAGTTTAAATAAAAATTTGAAGTTTTTCTTTGTTATTGATCCTTAGTCTAAATTTGAAGTTTTTCTTTGTTATCAATCCTTAGTCTATTTTAATCCTTTAAAGGTTGACTAATCAATTATCACTTTGGTCCCTAAAATTCATTTTAAGATATTTTGGTCATTAAATTTGATTTTTTCTTATCACTGTAGTCCCTCGAACTTCATTGCATCAATTTGATGGATGAAAACTTGTTAGATGGAGGGGTAGTTTTGTCATCCAAAAGCAGACCTCTACATCTAACAATCAGCAAAACAGTTGGGTGACAAAATTGCCCCTCCATCTAATAGTTTTTCGTCCATTAAATTGTCGAAATAAGGGTCCGGGGACTAAAGTGACAAGCAGAATCAGGTTTTAGGACCAAAATGTCTGAAACTGAACTTGAAGAACTAAAGGGACAATCAGATCAAACTTTAAGGGATTAAAGTCTTAAAACAAACTTTTGGGGATTAAAGTGTTAAAAACACATTTTACATCGTTTAGCCAGAATATTACCTTTTCCAAGGAATATTAACTACTAGCTTATCCTCCAATTTTTTTCTTCAAGCTAATCATTTAGAAATCGTGCTCTTTTATTTCTTCTTGCTACCCATCTCTTCCGTCAAAAGCTATAAGGCTTTAACTTTAGCAAAGTTAAAAATATAACCCATATTCAAAATATCCCACACACACCTTCCGAATTAAGTGCTCTCTTTTATTTCCTCCTTCACTATTTTTCTTCCTTTGCTACCCATCTCTTTCGTCAGAAGTTACAACGCTACAAAATGCTTTAACTTTACCAGAGCTAAAGCTATAATCCACACTCAACAAATTCAAAATCTCTCATGTTAGCAAATCTTCAAATTTTTACAAATAAATCTCAAAATAGATTCTGAATCTCATTTCTTAAGTTACCTAATAAGGTCCAACAGTTGAATCTCTCAACTGTTTGCGAAAATCAAATCCTGGGTCAGTCAGTTAGCATAATCTCTCAGCACAATAATTCTCGAATTTGAAAGGAGTGAAGCTGAGCAAACTAAATGATTCTTTCAAGAACTAAAAGAAAGCATCTTGAACCCAAATCTCCTCTCCGAAAGCGAATTTCCATTGTAATAAAATTGTTTTATGAAAATTTTAAGTGTTTTTTTGTTTAAATATTGTACCAGCAAACACAAATCGAATTTAAAAATAGTTTTAAGAAACTCAAATTTAAGAAAAAAAAAATTATAACTCAAAAACTTGAACCAAACGGGCGCATAACACTCATAAACAAGTTGTGTGAATTTTTAAAAGATGAATACTTGGTTCCACCTTCTTAGAAGCAACCTGAGGACAAAGTTCTTATCCTGACGGAAGATGGTCATTTGGTACAGCCCGAAAGACCGAAGCTCCTGCACCATGTCGCGCCCTAGAGAGTGAAGCAGAAGCTGAGATAGATATTCAAGGAATGATGCGAAAAATAAGTAGAAGAGTTTTCGTCCAAGCAATAAAGTTATTATGTTTCAGTTGAAGGATGTAGTATACAATCCTCTACCAGCAAATATGTAATTTTTATAGGGGATAGATTTAGACCTTCTAAATCGAGTTATAATTTGTTGACTCTCTTCTTACTATTTTATTACATCTATTAATCAAATGTATTGGTCATGAGGAATGAAAATGAAGAAATCCCAACTATCCCCGACTAGTAATTGATGAAAGAAATCTACTTTTGTAAGAATGATTAATTGGCGAAAGTAACCAATGAGCTCCTGTTCGAATGGTATTTCAAATCACGTCAGCAACAATTTGACAATCAAAAGATCAAAATTTCTTTTGGTTAATAAAAATTCAGAACTTAGATTTTTTTTTTTTCTTTTTTTTAAAAAATGGCGAAAGTAGCGCCCAGACTCATACCATTATCCAGTTCCAAATATGTAAAGGCCCAAACTGCAATCGTTTTTACTTTGGAAGCTTCGACTAAAATCATATTTATCACTTTAAAATTCTACGAATTGGATAAAAAAACAATTCATTTTAAAGGAAGTATTCAACTCCGAGGAAAAATAGACACTATCCACAAATATATTACTTTACTTTAATCAAATGTGATATGGACCAAATGACTATACAATAATCTTAAAGAATCTCATCCTATAAGAAATGGCTCAGATGACTTACGACCCTTTTGACTACGATCCTTACTCTATGTACTACAAGAGTTGTAGACCATGGTTATGAGGTGGCACATTATTTATATGCCACCTTTAAAATTAGTTTACCCAATATTTTCAAAAAATTATGTTCCACCAATGTATGGAATAAAAATGCAAATTTTAACGAGTACATAGCCTTGCCAAACAAAAAAAATACAAAAATGCAACTTATTATAAGACACATAGTTACTCATAGGTTATTTGGCCTTACTAGTGAGATCAGGTTCATATGTTAATTTAGGCACACATCTATTTATTCAGTTAGGCAGTTTCTTTCTAGGAGCATCATGAAAAGATAACTAATATTCAGATGCAGATGTGTTCGAAGGGGACAATTTGTTATTTGTATTAGGCGATGGCAACCATAAGCTTGAACTCAACGAGCTTGAGTGTACGGTGAGCTTAAAGTCGACAATCTTAAGTCTAGTAAACTCAGCGTTGAGCTTGAGGTTTGCGGTTAGCTTGATGTTGGCAAGCTTGAGTCTAGTGGTGAACTCGGCGGTGAGCTTGAAGTTGGTGGTGGGACCTCGACTCGAATTATCCTATCACCATTTTTGCAATCTAGAGCTTGAACTTCACTATAGCGCTCCCCCTGAAGCTCATTCCAGTGAAAGTACATGCCGTCTTCATGAAACACAATATCCTTGGTCACATATATTTTCGATCTGCCTATGAGGATGATAACAGCGACACCCTTTTTGATTAAATGCATATAGTAGCCCATAAATATATACTTTAGAGCATGAGATTCTAACTTGTTCCGTTGTTCTTTAGGCAAGTGAACAAACGCAAAACACATCTAAATACTCGTGGGGCAAATTCAGGATTGTAAAAGCCAATACAGATTTAGTTAGAACATCATGGGTGTTTAGAAATCGAGAATGTTGACCAAATATGCTGCAAAGGAGAGAGCTTCGCCCCAATAATATACCAGAGCATTTTCCCTAAGTAATACTGCACGTTAAATTTCTAGCAAATGTTGATTCTTCATTTCTGCAATAGAAACAAAAATCTAGGCAGGTCCCAAACAATTCCTCAAGATCATCAATATCCACATCAATAGAAATATCCTCATCATTCAACTCTTTAGAGCTAAACTGTGAAGGATAGGGAGGGGGCAGATAATAATGTGGATATTGCAAATTACTAGGCCAAAAATAATCTTAAGAGACTGACTCTCATAGTCGCTTAAGACCTCTTCTCCGTCTCTTAGGTCTTAAGAGACTAATTGTCAGTCGCTTAAGTATAGTCGCTTAAGCTGAGTGGCAACAGCTCTTAAGCGACTGAGAAATATGAGTCCGTCGCTTAGGAAACTCTTAAGCGACGGACTCAAACTCTGTCGCTTAAGACTTAGGAGACTGACGAAAAAGTTAGTCTCTTAAGCTAGGCAATCTTAAGCGACTAATAATGACTTTATCAGTCTCTTAAGCTCAGTCACTTAAGCAACTAACATAGCCAATGTTAATGGCTTAAGTGAACCCACTTAAGAGACTAATAAGGCTTTGTAAGTCTCTTAAGTTACCCAGCTTAAGTGACAAACAATGGCTTTGTCAGTCTCTTAAGGTTAGTCAGTTAAGAGACTAACAAATATTTGCCAGTCGCCTAAGTGAGTTTACTTAAGCCACTAACATTGGCTATGTCAGTCGCTTAAGTGAAAAACACCATTCAACTAGAATGTGCAATTCAACCAGCCTGCAGGTTTGTCAAACTTGTAATTCAAATCAATTCACACTTGCAATTCAAACCAATTCACAACCAAACTTGCAATTCAAACTAATTCACAACCAAACTTGTAATTCAAACAAATTCAATTTCAACAAGTGTTCACATTAAAAGTCAATACATATACAAATGTATAATTTACAAACAACATACAAACATTAAATGTGGCTCACTTATAACATAGAAAATTTGTTCACAAAAATACAAGTCTAATTACAAAAGTCGCGAAAGTACAAATTTCGTTAAATAAACAAGTTCACCTCTGACTGATGTTCGAACTAGTCTTCGCCTCACGAGTCTCCTTACGCTGCCTCATGATCTCATGAATATTTGCATATTGTCCTTTAAACTGGCGAATGTGCTCCTTCGCTACCTGATGCTCCGCCAAGATCGACTCAGAAGCAAGCGCCCGCGCTCCACCTCTCTCCTTAGGCACCTTTCGACTTGATCTTCCTGTGCAGGAGACCGCCGTCCCTCTCGTAGCACCAATCTCGCACCCAGTTATTAATCTAAAAGGCTACCATAATCCAAATTGAAAAGAAAATTATAGTGTTATGTACTTGTATGAATTAATTAATGTATTATCACATCTTTTCCCAAAATAAATGGTTGATCAAGATGGCTATTGGGTTTACTAACTTAATTTAATGGTGATATTCGACCTTCAATTATTCAATTTCCTACCTTTACTACAAATGAATGTCTTCATTTGGAGGAAGATAGGGAATTGGGATATGCAAATGCAGAAATCAAGGCATTGAAGTACGTACATTGAGCGTCTCAAAGAGAGGGTAGTTGAAGAGGTACTTTATAAGATTTGCTTATAGCATTAATATTTTCTATTTAGTTTGCATGTATACATGTCAAGAGTTGTTAAATTATTCCTTTGTTACTAAATTCTCTTGCTTCCTTGTCAAATACATGAGATAAGAGAGTTAGAAGACTAACCGATCGATGGAGCAAATGCTATAAACACTCAGAAAAAAGGACCTTTCCCTGAAGCTCCGAATAAACCACCCGAGCAGAAGAAATAATAAAATTTGAGAGAAAAAAGGAAGGGAGAAACAAGGGTGGGTCTATTGCTATAGCAATGTACAATTGTGAGCAATAGGTGTAGCCAAGAACACTCAATTGTAGCAAAAACCAAGAATAACTATTTCAAAGAAATTCCTCTTTTATATAGTTATACAAAGAAACACTTTAGTCCATAAGAAATTGCAGCTCCTAATTAAGGTCTCTAGCATTAATCAAAAAATAAAGCCATCATGTTCACTTATTATGAAAGAAAAAGGAAACAAGAACCGTCGAAATCCTTTTTCTCATAAATAAAAAAGTATTACAAGAATCCACAAACTAATTTAAGATTCTGAAAAAGATGATGAATATTTTTTGTAAATGCATGACTTGCAAAATAATTATAGACCTGTGATTTGGAATTTTGAAATGTCAGAAAATACTTATGCTGAAAAAAATTATATGCATGCACCTAGTAACGTAAATTCCACAATTAAGGCAGACGGAATAATAATGTACTCGGCCAAATCTATATGTATAGTAGCTATTTTGCTCGCGAATCTAATTCCTCACTTCGCCCCTGAATGTACTCTATAAGTAAATTATACAAATATAGATACACATAAAGGGATACATAATTGCTGAAAATGGGAGTGTTTAAAAATTCAGAACCAAGAAAAAAAAAGGGAACTAACTTTGGTCAAGTTCATCAGTTTTCAAATAAACATATAATACACTGGGCACCGGTCACTATCTAAACCCATCAGATACACTTCAATCCTAATTATTAACCGAGTAACAACGAAAATTTACAATAATCCTAATTTATGAAGTATGTAGTTATTCGACATAAAAACTACAGAACAAATTTGGAGTCCAGTGGTTGCTGGAAGAAACACAGTTAGGTTCCAAAAATAGGGCCTGTGACGAGAAAGTTGACTATGTGTATGCTTGATAACTTTGCATTTGTTCTTGTACCTGTGTGTATCTTTTATAAAGTGAGTATGTATTGGTAGTTCATCATATGTACATTTGTGCATAGCTCTACATAAGTATGCACTCACACGCACATATGCAAGTTTGTGTGTATGTATGTATTATTGCATTTATTGGCTTACTGCTAATAGTACAAGAAAAACCCTGGGTGTTGGAAAAATATAAATCTACTGCTATTAGTAGATTACAAGTAATGTAGGAGATTACAACTATTACTATTGGGGCTTAGGAGATTACAAGTAATTCCGATTTTTTCAAGGATATATATATATATTTTGGTGTGGATCGGAGATCAATGGAGCTTTTAATCTTATATAAGGTATTTAACTTTGAAATTTTTTTAATATGATTACTTTACCGTGTGCAATAAGTCTATAAAGAAGCATGAATGCGGGTGCAGCGGCTCAAAATTTCTCAAAAATATTGGATATGGGTGCCTAGGAAATAAAACACTAATACTTTAGAATGAATTTTTTGACAAAATTTAGTAAATCATTTTGGGGCATTGAGATCTATCTTTACAATTTTTATGAAAAAAATAATCTATTTATTTTTTCAAATAAAAATTCCTTTCTTTTTTAGAGAGAGGGAATACTCTACTCTTTAGGATTTGACTATGTATACATACACATATATATAAAGATCACAAGAAATACACATAAATCAACATCTCAATTTTTAGTACTCAAAAAAGGAAGAAAAAAATATCTCAAATTTTAATTAGAAATAGTGAGCCAAACCAATAAATATATGAAGAGAACAAATTAAGACAGGGATCTTATGGAGGTTGATTTAGCTTTTAAATTCTTTTACACATCCGTTTTCATTCAAACGCGCTTATTTTTATATACATATTCAATCCTTAAAAAAAAATTAGTTTCTTCATTCAACGATTGAATATGTATATATAATTAAGAGAGCTTGAAAAAAAATAGCTGCCATTTCAGCTTCTACTTTCTTCACATTTCTGACCAGGCTCTTCAGCTTGCTGGGTAATTCTTCCAAACTAAAACATAAAGGCGTATAGGCGGACAACAGTAAGACAATGATAACTTAAAAGATAATTACGAAATAAGATATGAAATCTTAACCAACACAATTATGCATAAACAGTGATATATATAATTTAATGGATAGACATATAAAGAGCCAAGCTTAACTGCTTATGGGGCTAAAGGAGAAAATTTTACTTACGGGATTGCAATCAGTTTGCTTCTAGCACCAGGGGCAAGGCGAGGAATACCAGCCTTTTCCTTGTCCTTCTCTAATCTAATATCAATCATAATGTGATTCTTTGTATACATGAGATCAAGCATTTGGGCAGGAGTAAGCTCACCTAGACAATAACTTACAAAATCAAAATGCTTCACAAAGTAGCAGTCTAACCAAATTGTGTACTTATAAATAAATGCACCACCACTTCCTGCAAGTACAGCAGGATCTGCTGATGTAATGGTTTCAACTGTTGATGATGCTATTGGCGTGGCCCCTCCTATCACCTTGCTGGTTTGTTGTGCTGCATCCTACAAACCCCCAAAATGGTAAATTTTACTAAACCGAGTTGAAAGGGAAGAAGATTTAAAACATTCATACATAACAAAATTGAATACACAACCAAGGAGTAGAAAATAGAAACATAACCACACCAATCAGCCGTATCACCAATATAGGCTCATTACTCACTAAGGACTGTAGGAGAAGGGAAATAATGACTTTTTTTTAAACAAAGTTTCTTTCCAAAACATAGTATCAAGGAGAAAGTTATCTACACTCAAATAACTCCAAAAATCACTTTTTGTTCATCTAATGTTGTACACAATACAACGAACTGACTCGATTCCCAACCAATTCCCAAATGTTGGACACAAGTTGAACATCGTAAATTAGTACACAGTATCTCCGAAACCAAAATAACAAATATTTAAAGATGTGAAAGTAGTTCATATTTAGTAGAAAACAGACAAGTAAAAGAATTTAAAAATTAAATCAACTAACATTTACACTATAATATGACATTTCATTAATTAACTATCCATTAACAATCCAGCACTCAAAAAATTAGTGTTAGCGCCCTTTTTTTTTATCAAATTTACTAATTTTAAGGCACCCACTTTAAAGGAGCAGGTAGTTTCTTTCTTCAATTCAAAGTCTTACCATAACTTTGAAACAATGGTTGTAGTTGTGAATTCCTGTTTAATTTGAATTCCCAATTGGAAAACAATATTGCAGTTTTTGATTTGCTCGCTATTTTATCCTCCTAGGTTCATAAATGGTATAGTTTAAAGTGTAATTTTTTTTTTCAAAAATCCCCCTTCGAACATATGTTTGTGTCTGGTGTTGATATATCTTCTATTGAAACAAAAGGAACTATCCTTATTCTTAGTGCTGAGGAGCAGATATAGTTTAAACTTCAAAACTTTTTTCTCTCTCCCTTCCAATATGTCCTGGAATGAACTATGTGATATTTTCTTTGTTATTTCTCTCTCCCTTCAGAATTATTCACCCCAACCCCATCTTTCAATTGTTGAAAAGCATTCAGGGTCTCCCAGTTGGGTCAAAATGCGAATGCAAACAGGGTCTTACAATAACCACAGATCAAATCAACTAAACATAACAAAATCAACAAAATGAAAAGCCCTATTTCCCAAAAACACGCATGAAACCCCCATAAAACTCAATAACATGAAATTTCTAGATTCCCAGTTCATATTAAGAATAAATCTCTGAAATAAAATGAAGTTTTAGGGCTTACTTTTGTCACTTTGTGATGGCTCGATGAGAGGCACAGCCCGTGGGAAGGGGGCTGATTGGCGGCGCGAGACAAAGAGAGTAAGATGTGGTGCCGTGGTAGGGCAAAATCAGTAAAACTAGGGCCAGTGGTGGTGGGCCGGTGGAGCTGCGAGGTGGATCTTCGGAGATGGTGCCGTGGACTAGAGTGAGAGTGAGGGTTTTGAAATGAAAAATTAGATTCTAAAAAACTTCAGATTTAAAGATATATTGAGAAAGAGATAATGAGATGAGAGATAGAGAGAGAGAATGGGAAGATGAAGAGAGAGTTTGATATTTGGTGGAGCTGCGAGGTTGGAATTTGGTAGAGAGGATCAGAGGGGTTGAGTGATGGTGGAGATTGGGGGCTCGAATTAGAAAAGGGGGAGAGGGAGAATGAAAATTAGAAAGGGTGGGAATGAAAATTAATAGAGGGATATTGGAATTTCTCTCCCGCGCTCGTATTTGGGTCTCCAATTAATTGACAACTTTGGAATTAAAATATCTGAGCGACAGATACACAGATAATCAGTCATTTAAAAGTTATTTAAGTGACTGACATTGATCAATATTAGTCACTTAAGTGAAGAATAAAAAATTTAAAAAAATATTATTTTTTTAAAAATTTTAAGCGATAAACATATATAATCAGTCACATAAGAATTATTTAAGCGACTGAAGTTGATCAATATCAGTCACTTAAGTGGGAAAAAAAATTCTAAAAAAGATTATTTTAAAAATTTCCTAAGCGACAGATATATACAATTAGTCACTTAAAAATTACTTAAGCGACTGACATTGATCAATGTCAGTCGCTTAAGTAAAAATAAAAAATTCTAAAAATATTATTTTTTAAAAATTCTTAAGCGACAGATATCTATAATCAGTCGCATAGGAAATACTTAAGCGACTGAAGTTGATCAATATCAGTCGGTTAAGTGTAAAATTCTAAAAAAGATTATTTTAAAAAATTCCTAAGCGACAGATATATACAATCAGTCACTTAAAAAATACTTAAGCTACTGACATTGATCAATGTCAGTCACTTAAGTAAAAATAAAAAATTTTAAAAAATATTATTTTTTAAAAATTCTTAAGCGACAAATATCTATAATCAGTCGCATAGGAAATACTTAAGCGACTGAAGTTGACCAATATCAGTCGGTTAAGTGAAAAAATTCTAAAAAAGATTATTTTAAAAAATTCCTAAGCGACAGATATATACAATCAGTAGCTTAAGAATTACTTAAGCAACAGAAGTTGATCAATGTCAGTCACTTAAGTGAAAATAAAAAATTCTAAAAAAATTAATTTATTTATTTACTTATTTAATAATAATAATAATAATAGAAAATGAAAAAAATGTTAAAAAATATTATTTATTTTTTTAATAATAATACTAACAACAATGATAAAAAATGATGAAGTAGATTATTTATTTATTTGTAATAATAATAAAAAATGAAAAAATGCTTAAAACGATTATTTATTTATTTAATAATAACACTAACAAAAATGCTGAAAAAAATACTGAAGAATATTATTTATTTATTTATCACAGTAATAGTGAAATCGATCTAAGGAATTACAAATCGGAACATATTAATCATCATCATCGTCCTCATCGACATCCTCATCGTCATCGCTGAAGACATCATTGTTAAACCCTTCTGCATCGTCGTCATCATCATAATCGGGAACTTCCACTTGTGGTAGATCACCAAGTTCGATGGTGAAACCAGATATAAGAATGTAAGTCATGTGATGCTCTTGATAGAGTTCTTGTACTTCAAACTGTGGAGTGGCGGTTTCATCCTTTGCAAGTGTGCTATCATTGTACGTACCTCTGAGTAACATCACATGAACGACTTTCCAATCAACGCTTGCCAACGGATCATCTATATAAAACACTTGTCTTGCTGTTTCGGCAAGAATAAATGGTCTATCTTCATACCAACTGGTCGAAGTGTTCACTGACAAAAGACCATGATCTAACTTTGTGCTATCAGGATCTTCCGAGTCAGTGTTGTACATTTACACTTGAATAATACCACTAGCATGCCTTCTGCACATTTAGCTCGACAACTGCCTCAAGAATCCCATAGTACGAGACGTCATCCGCTACTACCATCACTCCACTATTCCGAGTCTTCTCGTTCTGGTCTCGCTGCCATTTGACAAATTTGATGTCGTTTATGTCATATTGTGAATATATGGAGTAATTCTGAGGTCGACCTGCCATAACAAAGGTATATTTGAAGTTTCACTGTGTTGGTCCTATATAGTATACTCCTCCATAATACTATTACCGGTCAAGTGTTTGTATATCCCATTAACATTAAGCCGCCATTTATGGTTGTGACATTTTGTGTAGGGACACTTATACAATCCGGCCGGTTCATTAGTATTTTGTACTACAAACTCCAAGAATTTGAGTACCCCCATAATAAAAGGGTCCGAACCTCTGCAGCACTGTATCCAACTCTTATCTATGTTCCCTATTATTTATTCACGAAAGATATATACATAAATATATATATATATATATATATTTATTATAAAAATTTATATTATATATTAATATAATTTTCTAATAAATATTTTTATATATAATATTATGTATAATACTATATTTACACACAATATTATATATAAATATTATGTATATAGTATTATACATAATATTATATATAAATATTTATTATACACTAAGTATATATATATATATATATATAATTAGTGTTAATATAGTATATACATAATTAGTGTTAATATAGTATATAATATTATACATAATTAGTGTATATAGTATATACACTAATTATATATATAATTAATGTTAATATTATATATAGATATATACATAATTATATATATATATATATATATTTTTATTATAAAAATTTATATTATATAATTTCCTTTTATATATTAATATAATTTTCTAATAAATATTTTTATATATATTATTATGTATAATACTATATTTACACACAATATTATGAATAAATATTATGTATATAGTACTATACACAATATATATATATATATATATATTTATTTATTTATTTATTTATTATGCACTAAGTATATATATAATTAGTGTTAATATAGTATATAGTATTATACATAATTAGTGTATACATAATATAGTATATACATAATTAGTGTATATAGAATGATATATTTTTACTTTTATACATATAGATATAGAATGATATATTTTATTAAAATTAAGTTTATATTTATACACACACACACACACACACATATATATATATAAAGAAGTCTTAATTTTAAGTATCAAATCCTTAATTTTTAAAGATTCATCATATCCTTAATTAGTGTAGTATTATATCATATAAAATACGTATTTGTGCTTCCTTGCTTGTGAATATTTTATGTTTAATTTATAATGATAATAGATATGAACTTATTTGAAGCATTTGTCTTTTACTAAAATCATCAAAATAGCCCAAATAGTCTCTCCTCTGACCAAAATGCATTATGAGAAAAGGTTTTATAATAAACTAAAAGAAAATACACTTAGGCGACTGAGAATGCATTGTCAGTCGCCTAAGTGACATCTTAAGCGACTGATAATGCATTGTTAGTCGCTTAAGTGAAATCTTAAGCGACTGATAATGTGCAAACTCAGTCTCTTAAGCAATTTTGGTCAAAAGTTTTTAAGCGACTAACATATGAATCTCAGTCGCATAAGATCTCTTAAGCGACTAATATAGACCAGTCTCTTAAGTGCAGTCGCATAAGGTTTCTTAAGCGACGAACATAGATTAGTCTCTTAAGTGTAGTCGCATAAGGTCTCTTAGGCGACTAACAAAGGGTGGTCGCTGAAGTATTGTCGCTTAAGAGGCTCTTAGGCGACTAATTAAATCTAGTCGCTTAAGTGTAGTCGCTTAAGTATGCTTAAGCGACGGATTGTAGTGTTAGTCGCTTAAGAAGTGCTTAAGCGACTGACAAAAAAAAATCAGTCTCTTAAGATGATTTTTGGTGTAGTGTATAATCATCATTAAGGACTTAATTGGCCAATTAAGATAGGGTGTTATATTGATTTTGTTTGATTGGAGGGTTTGATTTGAATTTTTGGGGCAAGGTTGGGTTATTGTTTTTTGTTTCCCTGGGAAACTAGATTTTCTCAGTCTGAAAAAGATGTGTACAATTCTTTTTGAAACTTTTCATTTTGATGTTATTTCAAGGTTTAGGTTTTACTGGTTTTTGTCTTTGGTTTCTCTTTTCTATCTAATTGTGAACATTATAGTTTACCTAATTTGGCTTTGTAAGAAAATCTTATAAATTGGTGTTTATTACAATATTTGTATTGTCTTATTCTTTTAATTAGTGGTTTTGATTCAAATGCCGTGATAATGTTGGTGTGCTTATGTGTTCAATAGGAATTTTAATTCCATCTGTTTTAAAAGATGTGTGTGATATTTTCTTGTCCCTCTTGAATCTTATACATGGGTAATATCAAAACGAAGAGGACTTGTTTTATCTTTTCAATGGCTCAAGATTTGAGAATAATCTTCGTAAAACATGGGATTTGTCTCGCTGTGCAAATCTTTGATCCTTTGGAAAGAAAGAATTAGATATCTTATGAGGGCATTTTAGATCTTATAAGGTTCTACCTCAATCAAGTGAGTTGGTTGTTGGTAGCTAAAAGGAGAGACTAAAACGTCAATTTTTTAAAAAAATTAAAAATTAAGTCTTTCCACATACTTTTAGGAGGCCTTTCTTTTGTGCATGTAAAGTGGCCCTTGAGGCTATTAGCCTTTTCTATTCTCTATATATGACAATGTATATCGAGTTCCACCCCCTTTCTTGGAGCTGGTTCAATTAATCTGTTAATAAGAAAGGAAATTAATAATGTTAAGGAACCAATCTGTTTTCAAGAGGAAGTTTGTCCAACTTGTAAAATATGGGGCTAGCAACTAAATTGGTGTTTATTAGAGTATTTGTATTCTCTTCTTGTTCTTTTAATTGGTGGCTTTAATTGGAATGTCGTGGTAATGTTGGTGTGCTTGTGTGTTTGATAGTATGTCTTGTGGAAAAGAAATCACCATTTGTTTTGGGAAGACACTGACCAAACCTACGCTCTGAAAAACCTTCTGCCATTTAAACTTGTAAGTAAATAACTCTCTATAAAATCATTTGCTTCTTGATTTTCTGTTTCTTGACATGTTTTTGTAATATATTGAAAGTTAAATTTTTGGATTTCGACTGATGTTCTACATGGAAATTTGGGGAATTTTGATTTAGGGGATTGAAGTATTGAAATTATTTGTGAAAAATATAAAAAATTGTTCATGTTATTATTAGTTGAGTCATTTGGGTTTTAGATACCACTAATTTATGGAAACGGAGCTTTGGGTACCAAAGTTTTTGAAAATTGGGCTCCGGGTACCAATTTAACACTTTTCGTGAGTCAAACTCCTTTGACTTTTAAATGGAAAAAATTGTGACCAAATTTCGCCTGTTGTTGAACTATTATCCACACTTCAACAAACCAAAGTCATTCCTAAATTCCAATGAAACCAAATCAAACCAATCCAGAAACCTCAAGTCCTAAATTTTTGCATTCTTTACTTGATTATAGTGCTTTAATGGTATATGTAACTCAATTAAAATTTTCATTGAATCTCCGTCAATCCACTGTCATGTGCGTATGCATATTTGTATAGACATACATCAAGAATAAACAATAGTGTATAATAATTAGAACGGTTTGTCAGTTTAAAAATATCTAACTTCACCCAAAAGAAAAAGAAAGAAAAAAAAAGAAAGAAAAGGAAAATGAATCAACGACAGATGACTCCAAAGATTGATGGTGATGGTCCAGTAGGTGGAGAGGCAGAGGTGGCTTTTTGGCTTACGGATTTTAGGAATGTATGTGGTTAAGTTGGATTGGTTAGATTTGCATTGATCGGATTTTGGTAATTTGTTTGGTTTACTAATGTGTGGATAATCAATAATTGTTTAATAACATAGGGGTAATTTTGTCATAAGTTTTTCCATTTAACAGTCTAAGAAGTTTGACTTTTAGAAAGGGTTAAATTAGTACCCAAAACCTAATTTTCATTAACTTTGATACCCAAAGCTCAATTCTCATAAATTAGTGGTATCCAAAACTCAAATGATGCCTATTATTCGCATATATAAATATTCATTATGGATGAATGGTATTCTCATAAAATCATATTTGGTTGTTATACTTTTGCGTAGAATTTAGTTGTAACCTTTTCGTTTCTTTCCTTGAATTCTATCACCAGAAGTTAGAGTTTTGGATTTCAATTGATCTTCTACATAGAAATTTGGGGATCTTGATTTAGGGGATTGAAGTATTGAAATTCTTTGCAAAAAATATGAAAATCTGCCTATTATTAACAAGGGTGAACATGGGGGGCTAGGTGGGCCTAATGTTACGTCCCGTCAACTCGGAGGGTCATAGAAGATTCTAGAACCCACAAGAATATTCCAAGTAAATGGAATACTCTCGAAAGCCTCTAAACTATCTAGATATTTTGTACTTAGAGGAATAATCTAGAATAGTATGGAATTATATAGAGTTATCTAGAATCCTATAATATTTTGGAGAATCGATTCGAACCATTAATTAGAGTAGATCTCCACCCTCCATTAAAGACGTGGGAGCCTATAAATATGTGTGGACTTCATTTGTACATCAATCAAGAATTGTAAGCTTTCTCAAATGTAATAAGAAGTTTTCTCCTAATTCCCTTTCTTACGTAATTACATTTTCTCTCTTTAGGTTTAAAGCTTACCGGTTCTAAAGAGTTTAGGTTTAATTCTTACTAGTTCTAAACAGTGCCAAGTACCTCAAAGAAAGAAAATTATAGTATTAGTTACCTTGCAATTGATTATTTGTAGAGGTGGTAGCACGTAGTAGATCGAGGTGGTAGCATGGTTAATTATGCCTTAAGTATAAAGAATCCCCTGAGGTAAATTACATTGTATTACTCGTTACCCATTTAAATTGTTGGTTCTTTTGTTATTTGATTTTGTCTTTAACTTTAGCCTTCCTTGATGAGATTTAGTTACATCCATAAATATTCCTACAGAAGACTCTGGTATTTTTTTTTTTATAAGAATGGCTTTTTCATATAATCATATTTAGTTATTGTACTTTTGTGTAAAATTTGGCCGTAAGCTTTTCATTTCTTTACATGAATGTCACAGTAAGTTCTTACTTATGTAACTTCATCTATTCGTTAATCTGATTTAATTCTGTTTGAAGGGCTATATATATATATATATATATATATATTTATGTATATGTCCCTCTCCAATTAATGAATGAATTTGTAATATTAACACGTGGTTGTAAAAATGTGCATGGGCTCCCTGCATGCGTTGATTGTTTATTTGTTTGTAAAACCTCACACTACATCTTCCTAGATATGTATTTATGACACAAAATGGAGTTTAAGCATTTTTGCCAAATTTTTAGGGGTAGTACCGCACCCCCAATGCCTCACTTACCCTGTGGCACTGCCCGTGTCGCGTGGCAGTCACACGCCCAATGCTACAACCTCCTTTACACCCCCACTGCCACAATCCTATGTCGCACCCTAGCGCCGCAGGCCCTTGCAACACACCCCTATGTGTTTAGTTTCAGCGAGATTTTTCTCTATAAATAGGACACTTGGGGTGCCATTTGGAGATATACAAGTGAGGGGCAAGTTTGGAAAAAGAAACTTCTCTATAGGCAATTTATAAAGAGTTTTAGAGCTTGAGTTTTAAAAAGGGAAAATTCTAGAGAGAGAAATAAGTAAGCAAGTAAAGAAGAAGTTAGCAACAAGACAAGCAACTCTTATTTCTTTTCAAGCGCATCATTTACGTATTTCTACCATTCATCTGAATTTCAATTACAAGTTTTAATACGGAAAATTAGATAATTTGCAAACAAGTTCACTGCTTTCAAAACAAGTCCTTTATAAGTTTTATAAGAAAACTAAAACCTGTTTTGACACGTTTTCAAAAGAAAACCCCCACAACGACAATTTTCAAACGCGTGGAACTACGAGACTCTGATTTCATTCTACGAATGGATACATAGGTGCTTACAAGCTCGAGTCTAATTTCATAAAAACAGTGTTAAATTGAATTTATCCGAAAGGACTATTTTGAAAACAATTCAAACTACTTGCAAGATATCTAAAGTAGGAATTAAATACATGATCCATTAAAAGAAAGAAAGGGCGGATTGCGTGCCTAACACCTTCCTAATTCGAAACCTAATTCCCGAACCCTAACAAAGAAGTTATCAAGTTATCTCTAGTTTCAATGTGTAAAAGATGATCCGTTTTCGGATTATCTTTTACACAATCGTTTGTTTATTTTCATGGAAAACAAACTGGCGACTCTTGAAAACACATTTTCCCTCAAAACAAAATTTAAAAAAACAACAAAGAATCTCTCGGGAGATGGGACCTTAATTCCCACAATGGCGACTCCGCTGGGGACCATCGAGAACTAAGCTTTTATATAATGGATCATATATTTAATTCTTGTTATTTATTAAATATAGGTATTGTGAGCCTTAGTCCTAGGGTAACATAGATGTGATTTAGGTGAATGCCCAGATGCCTTTATTTGCTATTTATGTGAGGAAAATCTTTTTCACAATTAAAATTATGCAAAATACCATAACATATTCTAAAAGCGTTGATAAATAATGAACCACCAGATTGTTATTTCGCGTGCACTTACATACTATCATGCATTTTCGTGACTGCAAATTTACTCTATCAACCTCGGGACCAGAGTCGTGATTAGGCCGTGGACTTGCGGGTCTGCACTAGCCAAAAGCGTCTGGAACCATTCTTCTTGGCCAAGTACCCTACCAAGGTATATAGAGCGGTTTACTCCTCACGTACCCGGTAGAGGTATATTAAAAAGTAAGCGTACCTATGCCCTTGATGTATATCGTGAGACTTGCCAAATATGAGGGAGGCTTAAACCTTACCCTATTTAACCACGCTTGCAAATAGGGGGTCATCTTAGAACATAAATATTTTCTGCATTATTTTAATGCTCGTTGGTTATGATAACCTAGTATGCAAAGGCCCTGTCAATTTTACCATCATAGTTTCGGAAGGTACGGCCTGAGGCTGCCCAACCTCCATCGTAAAAATTCACGAAGACTAATAATCTTCGTAATTTTCCTATCGTTGGTTCCATGAATAAAACAACTCATGAATTCACATTCCTAATCGATGTATGTCCAAATTCATAAGTTAAAGGAACCCCTAGGAATTCATATTCCTACCATGTTTCTAAATGGCGCTCTCAAGTTGTCAATGTACGGTTTGTTTTTGATCTCACCTAAAGAATTTTTTTGTGTTTAAGAGTTTTCCCAATCGATGTATGTCCAAATAAAATCCAGCAATTTCTAAAGAGACATATATATATATATATATATTCTTTCTTTGTTTTTGGGGGGGAACATACACGGATGGATTTGTCCTCTTCCTCCACATCAAAAACCCATTCACCCTGGCCTTTGCTTGGGCCGAAAGAGATAGCACGGGAATATTAGTTTGACCTGAATCCTTTAACGATATGGATCCAAAATTAACACACATAAGGGGTGGAGGCAATTTGTTCAATAATGCACGGATCCACCGCCCGGTCCTTTTTACCAAAACCCAAGAGTAACATAGCATAATAACACGAGGGGCATGCCACCAAACCATAATCAGCCCAAGAACCCCAATCTACCACAAAATTACTAACCCTAATCTTCAACCCAATCTTCTGCAAAACCTTGATCCAAATCTTCCATATAACTAAAGGGAAAATACCAACGGGACCGGAGCTCTACCGGTACTCAATCCTAAAGACATGTACCGCATGATGATGAACATGAACCAAAGCTTGGCTCTTCTTCTAGCCGAAAATCGAATAACCCTGTGACATCTTGATTCTCGTTCTGAGATTTTCACCTCTGGGACCTGGTTAATCTTTGTACCGTACATACGGCGACGTGATTAATCGGGTCCCAGAGGTAAAAATCTCGGAACAGGAACCGAGGCGTCATAAACCCGGGCTAGACTAGATGAAATAATTAAAGGAAGACCAATGGAACCTAAAAGGGAAGCCCTTTTTATACCTCTTCCTCCATTATCCGTTTATACCGAGATTTCGCCTTCACCTGAACAACAAAATCCTTCGCGGGTTCAACCTGATCCTATCGTCAATTGGTTGTACCAAAATCAAAACAAACCCAATCCTCACAAAGCTCAACAACCTTATGAGCCATATCGGGATCCGTATTTTGAACTAGTCAGACGCTTGCTCAATGTCCAAAGGGAGGGGTTCCCATCGGTCGAACCTTTGAAAGAAATAACCAACAATTTACAACCTAGACACAATCCAAGGCGTCAAGGACTCTGGTTCGACCATGAGAAATTGAGAAGAATAAATGCTTACAAGAAGAAACAAGATATGTAATCGGGATAATAGCTTTCGATTGGAACAAAGTGGCTAAAGCTAGTGAAGATGAAAACATGAGACCTGTTAATTTCCCTAAATCATCTAGAGAAAAAGTTGATCCCGTAGCTGCATGAGTGCAATAGCTGACTCACTTGGAATAATCATATCAACCGCTGCAGCGAACACACCGAAAGAGCAAATCAAAGATTCCAAAGAAGGAAGGGTCATTGAACAACTCAAGCCCAAATTTCAATTTGAGGGTTTTCTTGTCGCATCCAAACCATACTGTTTGGCCCTAATGAAGATGTTGGATGAGTCGGTTATTTCCTTTAAGTCAACCCCCACGAAGCTAACAAATATAATCGTAACATTAGGGGCCCAACAACAAATTATGGGGTTCTCTGACGAGGATTTATCACCACTTGGGAAAAGTCACAATCAAGCCCTACACATCACGGTTGAAGGTAAGGGTTTGACAATCCCATATGTCTTGGTCGACAATGGATCCACCATTAATGTATGTCCACTTAAAATGGCAATCAGATTGGGTATTGATATATCAAGTCGCGAGAACTCACCAGTTACAGAACGGGATACAATAATACCAAAAGGGATGTATTGGGGTCTATATGATTTATTGGTTTTAAAACTATCTCAAATATTTGCAATGCTTTTAATAGTCATTTATTTTATCTATGCATAAATTGGGGAGGAGCATATTATATTTATATTCATATGCTTTTTATGCTTATTATTGATAACACACATTAATATATTGTCATCATCAAAAATGGGGAGATTGTTGACCTTGTAGGTTTTAATCTTATTTTGATAATAGCAATAGTTTAATCATGTGTAATTTAACATATTTCTTGATATAAATTTATAGTTCATTTACTTGAAAAATCAAGAAAAGCATGCCACATGACAAGGCTCATCGAAATACTATCCGATCAAGTTTACAAAGCATTGGACAAGACAAGGAAGATCAATCTCATCACAAAAGATCGAAAGATTATATGAATAACTTATAGGCAAAACTTTCTGTTGACCTAGAAAGTTTTAATCTTATTTTGATAATAACAATAAATCAATCATGTGTAATTTAACATGCTTCTTGATATAAGTTTATAGTTCATTTACATGGAATATCAAGAATAGCATGATTGCTCAAAAAAGCCTGACAATGATCATCGAAATATTATCCGATCAAGTCAATGAAGCATTGGACAAGTCAAGGAAGATAAAAATTTATAATGCAAATTCATGGAGCACAAAGATCTAGGATCACATGCAAAAGCTTCAAGGCAAAAGCTTCAAGTGAAGATTAAATTGAAGAAACAAAT
This sequence comes from Lonicera japonica, assembly GCA_021464415.1. Lineage (NCBI taxonomy): Eukaryota > Viridiplantae > Streptophyta > Magnoliopsida > Dipsacales > Caprifoliaceae > Lonicera > Lonicera japonica. Next base: position 286,620 of record JAKCWG010000898.1, read on the forward strand.
CGAATCATTCAAAGACTTGTCTATTCGACATTTGAGTGAGTGCTTATGATTATTTGTAAAGTTTATTATTTGATGATTATTATAGATCATATACATTGATACGACATTCTTAGATTGATCAAAACCTAGTTTGAATGAAAATCATTTCAAGATATCATTCTAGCAAACACCAGTTTTGAAATTAATTCATATTAAATTCAAATGATCATATTTTGAGTTTTTTCGAAAATAGGTGTCTTAGGAACTTATTTTTGAAGTCCCCAAATCATTAGAATTGATTTTGGAGCTTATATACAAAAGTGCAAAATTTTGATTTTTTGGCCTGATGGATAGCAGGGTCCATCAGTCGACTGATGGCTTGGGCTCAGTCGACTAAGACCCACTCAATCAACTAATGAGCTTTACTTAGTCGACTAATGGCCCAGAATATAGCCGTTGAATTTCTGATTTTTTATCATTTTTGGTACCAAACTTCTACCAAACCTCTACCAAACCTCAAAAACGGTTATATCACTTTTGGGACTATATATATGACTTCTAAGACACATTTGAAACCACTTTTGATCATTCTTACATTCATACTTCATCTAACTTCAATATCAAAAGATTCAAGTCATTTATTTTTGATCAATCATTCTTTATTGAGTTATAAATCTTGATCAAAGAAGTAACTCTAGTGTGAGCTTCGTTTATATCCATTAAACACTTTAGAGAGTTATTGTTCATTGGTTTGTATCACCAAACCATTAGAATATACAATTATGAGAGGCAAATCTCATATGATAACAACAAGGTCGATTCTTATTTAGTAATTGTGAGAGGTAAATCTCACAAGTTAGCAAGAGGTTTATTTTGTGTGAATATTGTGGTAAAGCAATATTTGTAAGAGTGTGTGAGACAACAACACTTGTAAATGTTTGATCTTCACCTAGAAGAAGATTGAAATTAGTGAAAATTCTCGGAGAACTAACCGAGCGCGGACGTATGGTTTAGGAAACCAAAACCGTGAGGACAAAAAGTCTTGAGCTTCAAATTGGTTTAATCTTTCTAAACTTAAGCTCTTTATTTACTTGCTTTATTATTGCTTGTTTTGAGATTGTTTGATTGATTATTGCTTGTATTTCTTGATATATTTGTTTAGTAAATTTGTTTTGCTTAAACCTTTTTAGAAAAGTTTTTAATTCCACATTAAGTTTTTAAAACCCTATTCACCCCCGTTAAGGTTGAAATCCGACCAACAGTTTCAAGTGAAGATCAATTTGAAGAAATAAATCGAAGCATTCAAATATTTAACAATTCGTTAATTGAGTTAGTGCTTAGGATTTTATGTAAAGTTTCTTAATTGATTATTTATATAGCTTAAACATGTTCATGTATCATTGTTCAATTGATTGAAAACAAGCTTGAATTGAATTTCCTTTGAAAACATCATTCTTACAAAAATCGGTTTTCAAATAAATTCATATTAAATTTAAGTGATCATATTTTGAGTTTTCCTGAAAATATGTGTCTTAAGAACATATTTTTGAGGTCCCCAAATCATTAGAATTGATTTTGGAGTTAAAATGCAAAAGTAAAAAAAATTGGAATTTTGGCCTGATGGACAGAGCCCACCAGTCGACTGATGAGCTTTGTTTTGCTTAGTCGACTGATGCCTCAGAATATAGCCGTTGAAAAATCTGACTTTTTACCATTTTTGGTACTAAACCTTCACCAAACCTCTAAAATGGCTATATCACTTTTGGGACTATATATACGCTATCTAAGACACATTTTGACAAGCTTGAACACGTAAACAAACTCATTTTTCACCTATTCATCTTATTCAAAGAATTCAAGCTTTTGTATTGATCATATCTTTCATCTTTGAGCTATATCTAATTGATCAATCTTGATAACTCTAGTGTGAACTTCAATTGTATATCTTAAACACTTGAGAGTTGTTATTCATTGGTGTGAATCACCAAACAATCTATATTCAATTATGAGAGATAAATCTCGTAGGATAAGAAGAAGGTAAATTTTTGTTTAGTAATTGTGAGAGGTAAATCTCATAGATTAACAAGAGAGTATATCTTGAGAAGTGTAGTTGGTATAGCTATATTATGAGTGTTGTGTGTACAACAACATTTATATTACGGTTTGATTTTCACCGGAAAGAAAATCGGAATTGGTGAACATTCTCGGGAGACTATCCGAGTGCGAATGTATGGTTTAGAAAACCGAACTGCGTGAACAAAACGTCTTAGGCTTCAATCGGTTTAATCTTTTTAACTCAAGTTATTTATTTTCTTGTTATATCATTGCTTCATCTTAGGTTTGTTTTTTTGATTTGCTTGTGTTCCTTGATATATTTGTTTAGCTTAGTTGTATTGCTTAAACATTTTTAGAAAAATTTTTAATTCCGCATTAAGTTTTACAAACCCTATTCACCCCCTTTCTAGGGTTGATTTTCGACCAACACATACCTATCCATAGAACTTTCAATAGATTGTATGACCAACTCTCTTCTTTTCTGAATTTTTTCTCTTTTTACTTTAAGAGTCTTGATTTCGTTTTGCCTGACATTGTTAGAACTAATTAAAAAAAAATGAAACAACTAAGAAATAAGGAAGATTAATACAACAATAAAAAATTAAAAATAATCAATAAATACACCTAATGTTATACAACTAATAAAGAAGAAAACTAATATTTAATAACTAAATAGCTAAATGTAATAATATAAAATTAGGGCTTTCGTCTTTTGGCTTAAATCACCATTCATTAAATATATTCAACAAATCAACATTAACAAGATAAACAACTCATCAATATTTCAAGAAATATACTTCATATCATGCTATATATTAATCATTAATGAAGAAATATGCAAGAAATATAATCCATAACTCCATAAGTTCATAACTAATAAAAAATTAGGGCTTAGGATTTAAGGAGTAGTGAACAACTTAACATTGGTCGATAGTCGGAGTTGAGGACTAAAGGGTGAGGATGGTGGAGCCGTGGATGGTGGAGTCGGTGGTCGTTGGTAGAGTCAGAGTGGGAGGAGAGGCGGAGAGCTCACGGAGAGGTGGAGTGGAAAAATGAAAAGAGAGAGATAGAGAGAGAGAGAGAGAGAGAGAGTTAACTCTCAGGTTCTTTCTCCTCACTTTAATGTCATTCCAATTTTTAAAGTGTCCCTCAACTAGGCTCTAAGGAATCTCTTAAAAAAGTATGGGCTTTTCATTGGAGTATTGGACTATGACTAAGCCCACATAATGTTTAGAAAAAACAATATATTATTGGACTGAAAATGTATATTACTAACTAGGGGTGTAAACGGATCAAATATGGACCGAATACTATACTATCTATTATCTATATCCATTTTTTAATTTACTATCAAAATGCTTAACCATATCCTTCGGATATTATATTAAACTATTCTTATTCTTATCCTATCAGATATCTTGGATTCGGATAATATCCCTATCAATTTTTTTATATAACTATAGATATGTTACCTATGTTTTGTTAACCTAAAAATTAGCTCAATCTTAGAATTATTTTTGATTACATAATCTTTCAATTATAATGACACTTTCCAGAAGTATAATAAAACATTGCAAAAAGTATTAAAATAATGACTAACGTTTTATGTCAAACTTTTAACTCAAATAATGAATTTATTTTATTTATTTTGTATAACTTAATAATATTTACATTAATATTATAATATAACCATACAAATCAAAATGACAAATCAAAGTTAAAAATCATTATAATTTTAAATTTGATATGGTCTTGAATCATTCATCCTAGCAAATTATATATGTTGTAAATAATCTTTCTCTTTCTTTTCCTTTTTTATACACTTTTTTCTTTTTTTGTTTAGTTTTTTTTTATTTTTGGTAAATTGTGCTAGCTTTTGCACACAAAATTAAATCCTATTCGATTTTGTTTTGGGAAGATATATGTATATATATATATATATGATATACTAAATTATAGCGTACATAGATATATATTCGGTAAATGGGATATTTATAAATATGGATAATCCACTTCGGATACAGATTATCGAGGTCGAATACTATCATTATTCATATCCCTATCCATTTTCTCGGATATTTATAAAAACTATCCAAATTATCTTTTTCGAATATCCATTCGGATAAATATCAATAAAATACGGATTCAAATTCAGAACGGATTAGGATTTTTTAATATCCATTTACACCCCCCTATTACTGACTAATATTACATATTTAGCTGTCAAATGAGTTAAATTGGTAAGAATATGCATATTATTTTTTATTAATTTTTTTTTCAAGAAATCCAAATATTTAAGAATTTCAATTTTTAGACCATTTAATTTTAAAATCATAATGATTGTTGCAATTAGATTATTTTCACATATAGTGTTGAGTTTAATTTTGTTAAGATTGGAATAAGTTTAAAAAATATGATTAAAAGTCCCTCTAAAAAATTTAAAACAAGACGATTCAATCAGTTTTATTTTTAGTTTTTCTAGTACGAAAATTAAACATATGTTTCAGTTATTTATTATAAACTTATTGAAATTTTTTGATTTAAATTAATCACACGGTTATTATTTTTATTATATTATTAAATTTTATTTATTTCATTGTATCAAACGGCACAAGTATATCATAATATTAAAATAAATCAAAACCTTTTTATTTAGGGCATGTATAATATGTTATTTTTTTGTAGCACGTCATCTCAAGTTCAAGCTCACCCTCTCCTTTTTTTTTAGCTATTTTTTTATTTCCATCCTCTTTTGGATTTTATCATTTGAACTTTCTCTCCGTCTCTTTCTTCTTTCCCTTCGACAAATATTTTATACACGTTTTTTTTGACTCTATATATCCCACATATATCTCTCTGAATCTTTTAAGATATTTAATAATTTTTTATTAATTACTATGAAAAATGCTCATTTTATATTTTTTTCGCACATGCCCTTTGCAAGGGGCGGTGAATGTTCGTGATTGGGAATAATTTATTTTTTGTTACTATGAAAATAAATGAATCAATTTATTTTTAGGCACGTGCTGTTGCGTCACAACGAAATAATTTTAATTCTTTTTTAAAATAAAGTATTAAAATTTTAAGCATTATTTGAAAATGGAAGACGATGCTATACTCTTCTTATTAAATCAATCTGATATTCAATAACAAAAGAAAATATTCAATATAATATATATATATATATATATATATATAATAGTTATAGGGATGCATATAATTATAAATGTCCGATTAGATTGTAAAAAAGTAAATATTTCTCTCTACTCAATTACGAATCATATGTCTGAGGCATATATATATATATAGCTAGGTTGTTAGCTTTTTGTCAAAGTTAGTGTGAAGTTGAAAAATCTTGGAGAATATACATACGTAATTGGAAAATATAAGCATCCAATGAATGTAGACCCAACTATTGATATTATCTTTGAGGCATAAGTCTGAGGTCGTGGCAGAAAAGAATATTAGGACTACTTTGTATATATTTTTATACATTATTTATTGATTAATATATAGAGTTAGGTTATACAGAAGAATCTTCTCATTTTAGTAAAAAGAAAAACAGAAGATTCTTATTTAGAGGCGTAAATTGATGAATTATTTTTTGAAATTTTGTAGAGAGGATCTATATTATGAATATAATGTTAGCATTCCACGAAATTTCACTAAACAATTCAGCCTAAAAGTGGGTGAGATGAGTATCAAAAATTTCAACAGTCAAAAATGGGCATATATATATCATTGCACCCCCTCTAGGTTGAGGTATTTTTTTTTTTTTGAAATTTGTTGGAAGTGATCAAATCACTATATAGATCATCTCTACAAAAATTCTTAAAAAAAAGAAATAAAAAAAATCATCCATTAGCTCTCCAAATACGCATCCATTATTTTAAATAAAGTGAGAGAATTTCCTCTTTATAGCCTAACTATATATATATATATATATACACACACACGTGGACATTCCTCTAATTTTTGCATAATTTTTCATTTTATGAGAAATTTGAACATTATATATCCTACTCGATCCTACTTGTTTTGGAAAATAACCATTGGCATAATAAATTTTATGATAGACAATATATTGTTATTAATTAGTGAGACTTTATTTGATAGTAAAATAAAAAAAATTTAATTTAGTTAATTTGTGTGAAAATTCTAAAAATAAGGTAAGATCTGTTGCTTGTTTTATGAATAATTGTCATCTATCATTCTTAATTTTGGTTGAAATTTTTTCTTTATCACCACCAAAATAATTTTTTTTCACAGAGAAAAGCAAAATACAAGAGGATATATATATATATATATTACCCTCCCATTCCTCAACTTATTTTTTATTTTTTTTTCTAGAAATACATCATTTTTCATTTTTTCTGTTGTAATCAAATGACCCTAATTAATTACCTTATATTTTACACGAAAAAATAAGAGGCTTTTTTTTAAAGGACAAATGTCACACTCTCTTTCTAATAAATGACACTTTTTTTAAGAGTTAGTTTGAAGGAAAACTTTTTAATTAAGGAAAAAACACAAATTATTTAATTATGTTAATTAATTAAATTAAATTCCAAAACTACCCTTTTTTGTAAATAAATACCCAAAAGTAAATATAAAATTAATACATAATTAAGTCAATAATAATAAATTCTAAAATGGATAATAAAAAATTCAAAACAAAGATGATAAACACAAGGATAATTAAAAAAATTCAAATGAAAAATAAATTTCAAATTTCAAAAAAGTGGAGTCTTCAAAATATAAAAGCGATAAAGTCAACTAAATAAATAAATAAATTAAAAACTTACCAACTTGGATGCTTGCATTCTGACAATGATAAAACAATACTCAATACTGCAATATATATATATATGAGTCCTTAAAAAATATATACAAATAAAATTTAATAGTTGTTTGTTAATATGCCTAAAAAATTAACAAGGATTGAAAAATGTATACAAATTAACATGCCTACAAAATAAAATGTTGCACTTGTATGTTTATATGCCTGTAAAATAATCAAGGATATAAAAATTCCTACAAAATAATATGTTCGAAAAATTCTTACGATGAAAAATAGGTATTTTTCTGTCGGACATATTAAGTTATGTTTTTACAATTAATTTTTCGGGAGACAAAAAAGGGAAGTGAGAGAACCAAATTAAAATGCTTCTATAGTGTAAACACATAAAATCAAATTTTGGAATTGTTTGAGCTAATTTTTTCTCCAACTCCAATTCCGAAGCTTGGAACTCGGTTCCGAGCAGACCATTATAAAAATATTATTGACTGGTCACGGGTCACCAACTCAAAATCAAGATTTCTGTATCCAAATATGTAAGCAGTTGCACCACGACGTAAATTCCTGTGATGCCAATCCAACACCGACTTGATCTTGGCTCTTTTGCATAGATCGCTTGGATACCTTTAGGAAAGAATAGGAAAAATTTGAATTACCTTTCATTTGGGAAAGTGAATGTCAAAAGAGAACTATCTCACCAATGATCTGCAATTCCCAGAAACGCATAAGCTAGCAAGATAGATCAGAATTGCATGATTGCAGAACATAGCAAAATCATGAAAGCCATCATAATGTATTCACCTTTCGGTATATTCATCTCCATCCAAATATCAATCTTTCAATAACTATATAATAATTAAGGGCTTTGATTGATTTTTTTTTATGTTTATCTTCTTAACTGATTTTGTTGTAATATGTGTTTAAATTGCTTTGAATTTATTTTGATTGATTTAGGTTTGAATTTAGTTATATATTAATTTTATTATATTTATCTTTAAGAATGATAATATTAAAATTCAACTCAATTAATTAAAATAATTAAATAATTAAAATTTTATCCTTGATAAAAAAGTACGTCAATCCTTTAATCAAAAAATTGTTATGCAAATTGATAGGAAAAAAAAATGTCCTTTATTTTAAAGACAAATTCAATTTTGTCCCTTGTAATTATTTTTTTAAAAAAATATAAAATTATAATTTAAGACCAATGACAATGAGTGCACTATCTAATTTTTAGACACGTTTATTTGATGGTAGATATGCTGGGTTTTCTTTGTTATAAAATACAAAGGAATCAAATGAAACCAGAAAAAGAAAAGAAAAAAAGATAAGATACGTGTACCATCTGATGATAACTAAATTTAAGACCACACATATATGGTTCAATAGATAAGACTTGACAGCTGCGACCACCCACTGCCAAAAATAATGCATGAGCTAGCTACAACGTAAAGAACATATCCCATGTCTCAATATATATGTAGACTAATTATTACTCATATTCGGTATTTGTTGCTAACTATATTATTATTTGTTGCTGTTGAAATTCAACTCAAAATGTAAGTTAATAATTGAGTGAGCCAGTATATATACACAGTTATTTTGTTGTCGGCCTTGTACCTTGAATCTTTGAATTTTAATTTATCCCATGTCTCGATATGTCGACTAATTATGACTCATATTTGGTATTTGTCGCTAATTATATTGTTTTTTGTTGCTATCGAAATTCTACCCAAGATATATGCCAACAAAAATCTATATATATATATATGCTGAATAACCGAGTGAGCCACTATATATATACATTTATTTTGTCATTGGCCTTGTATCTTGAATCTTTGAATTTTAATTACTCACCACGTTTTTTTTAAGTCAAATTCATGATGACATCATGTTCACATTGAAAATCTTATTCAAAAATCTTACACAAATCTTTTCGCACAAACACGATGCATGTTTCACTTAAATTTGCTACAGGGAAACAATGAATAAGAATAACAAGTTACTCTGTGGTTAGAATAAAACCATATTGATTCAACTATTGATAATTACATTAATGTTGTTTTTGTTCTAGGTTCACTAACCTTTTAAATCTTTAATTAGGGCATGTTTGATTATGTAAAAGTTAAGATATTAATTCTAAGAACAATAATTGTTTTTTAGTAAAATATTATTTTAATTAAAAAAATTAAATGTCTAATTATATACTTTCTAAATTGTATTTATGACTAACATAGTAGCATACGTAGACATTAAAATATTGTAGCATAATAACAGTGAAAATTATTTGTGACAAATTAAATGAGCAGTGATACATAACCTTAGAAGGGAGCTGATCAGAGAAATCAATATCCTAGAAAAGTAAAGCTATTGACCGGATGTTAATATATTTATGAAAACAAATAAAATAATACTGTATAAAAATAAAAACACGTGATGTACGTGTATGGTAAACATTCCAGCTGCGCGCATCTCAATGCAATGCATTTATAAATATATCTTCTAGCTATCTCCAACGTGCACAACAATATCTTCATCCTCTCATACCACTCAATAAATTTCCATGGCCATTTCTCTAGCCCAAACACCTTTTGCCTTCACGAAGCCCCAACTCGGCTCATTTCGATCCGAAAACCAGTTACCCGTACCCGTTTTCCCCCAAAACTCTCGACATCCATGCTTCACACAAACGCGTACCCTAGGTCGCTTCGTTGCCCCGGCCATCGCCTCCCAATCCTCCACTGTCGATGTGCCCGAAAAAGTCGACGAGGGTGACCCACCGCCAACTTATGAGAGGAGAGTGGCCGATAGTTGGCGAAAATACCACGGGGAAGATAATTGGGCCGGATTGCTCGAACCACTTGACCCGATCCTAAGGATTGAGCTACTTGTGTACGGCGAAATGGCACAGTTCACTTACGACGCTTTTGACTATGACCCCTATTCAAAGTACTGCGGGAGCTGTAGGTTCCCGCCCAGCCAATTTTTCAAAGGTCTATCAAGCATAGACATTGGTTACGAGGTGGAGCGTTATTTATACGCCACCTCTAACATTAGTTTACCCAATTTCTTTAAAAAGTCATTTTCGGCTGATGTGTGGAACAGAAATGCAAATTATATGGGATACATAGCCGTGTCTAATGACGAATTATCCAAAAAATTAGGACGTCGAGACATTGTTGTAGTTTGGAGGGGTACGATCACCGAGCTTGAGTGGGTTGCAGATTTGACAGATTTTCAAAAACCCATATCTGAAAATGGGATACCGTGCCCAGATCCATCGGTCAAGGTCGAAGCAGGGTTCGTGAATCTTTATACCGATAAGGAGGATGGTGACCCGTTTTGCAAGTTATCTGCCCGGGAGCAAATGATAAATCAGCTAAAGGAAATAATTCCAAGGTACCCGAATGAAGAATTGAGCATAACGGTTACGGGTCATAGCTTGGGCGGGGCACTAACCGTGTTAAGCGCGTACGACATTGTGGAGTCTGGTTTACACGTGATGGGTGACGGGCGGCGCATTCCTGTATGCGGGTTCACATTCGCGGGTCCCCGAGTAGGGAATTTGAAGTTCAAGGAGAGGCTCGAGGATAAGCTAGGAGTGAAGATCTTAAGGGTGGTGAATGTTCATGACAAGGTGCCCCAGTGTCCTGGGGCAATCTTGAACGAAAATACGCCGACTTTTCTATTCAACATGCTGCAGTGGATACCTTGGGCATACACACACGTTGGAATTAAGATTGAGTTAGATCACAAAGACTCGCCCTACTTGAAACCATCGATCAACCTGGGCGATTTTCATAACTTAGAGACTCACCTCCATTTACTTGACGGGTAATTATCATTTCCTCAATATATACAATAGATTATAGATCTAATTAACTTCATCTTTATTAGTAAGATGCAAAGGCGGACTCAGTGGTAGGTGGGGGCAGCTGCGTTTAAGCCCAGTGCCATAAATAAATATATATATGTGTACTAAATACATTAAATTTATTTATCACTTGGGCTTGCAGTCTAGAAGGCTAGCGCATGGGTCACGTTCACAATAACGCTTAGGTCATGAGTTCAATATTTTTTCTCACTCCAAACGTCTTTTAACTATTCTAGCTATTAAACAAAATACATGAATATATACCATGTAAAATTTTCCTTTAAATTGTAAAATTTAAGTTTTTTAAAATTTAATTTTATCTCTAACTTAAACCCCCTCCATAAAACTTTGAATCCGCCCTTGGTAAGATGCTTATCATAAAATTCTGAATCTGCCCAAGTACTTACTAATTAAGGTGGAATCTATCTATATATACTTGCTGGAAAATTGTAATAGTTAATTTTTTAAAAGAGATCCGGATTCGGCCCAATGGCTGAAAATGTGAGTTATCACACGGGTCACCAAAGTTCAAGCCACCTCTTCATATAATTTTTTAAAAATTTAATTTTATGTCCAACTTAACCCTCTTCGTAAAATCCTGAATCCACACATGACAAGATGTGTACTAATTAAGGCGGAATCTATCTATGTATACTTGCAGGTACCAAGGAAAAGGAAATTTCAAGACGACATTTAATAGAGATATAGCGTTGGTAAATAAGTCGTGTGGATTTCTAAAAGATGAACTGTTGGTTCCGCCTTCGTGGAAGCAACCCGAGAACAAAGGTTTGATTCTAACGGAAGACGGCCGTTGGGTGCAGCCTGAGAGGCCCCCCCTCCCCCACCACATTGAACCCTAAGTACGATGACCTTTTTCTTTATTTGTAGTTCTTTAACTCCTTGTAGTTCTTGAACCCTAAGAAATAAATTTTCATTTTTGTTTCATTTATTTGTAGTTCTTTTTCTTTAACTATACAGGTAAAAAAACAAAAAGTAAGATGAACTTTACGTTTTTTTTTACAAAATGTGTAGCGTACTCTTTTTTAGACAATTTTGACAACAAATTTTTAATTTCTTTATAAAATAGGTAAAATGAAAGTAATACGCATCATTACATATCACCGAAAATATGAACAAATAAAAAGTTTGTTGTCAAAATTGTCGAAAAAAAAGTATGTTCCCCATTTTATAAAAAAGTGTAAAATTTATCGTATTTTATGATCTTAAAAAAGTATGCCTGGATTTCTATATTATTTTTTCTTAATAGTTGGAAAACCAAATTAATGTTCTAATTGAGAGTCTGATGTTACAATATTTGCATGAAAAAAAGAGGTTAACAGAACGATATAATTATTTTATCTATGTATTTAACATGTGTTCTCGAATGATGTAGAATTAGTTAAATTATTTATGTCTGTATTTAACACGTATTGTTATAGTGACCCTTAATTTATGACAGAGTTAAACGAGCTTTTACCCTTCTAATGAGACCCAAATTTATTAATGGAATTGTCATAATAATGTTAGTTGAACTAAAATTTGTGAGTAATTAATAATATTTTTGACCAGGAAATCCAAAAATAATGGATTGGATTTGAAATGAAATAATTATCCCAAATTACATATGCTACAAAATTTCGCCTCCTTGTGCCGCGGTATTTTAACTATACATAGATGGGAATTAATCGGATGGAAGATGCGAATGCCCCGGGCTTGAAAAAAAGAAATTACGTACTTGAATAACTACAATTATTGAACGCCCAAACTGCAATTGTAATTTAACTATTTGAAAGACTGAACACTCATATAATACCCTTGTATTTATGTTAGAGAAACAAAATGTGTATATGATAATGACTGAAATGATAAACTGGTAAACTCAAGTTCATCGGCTTGCGTTAATTATTTCATTTATAGTTATAAATTAATAAATTGTCAATTGTTTCGTTTCAACAAAAAAATGTGGTGTAATTTTTTTCACATGAACTTGTATGAAAGTTATAAAATATTTAATTTCAATTATATCTCTACGTTTTTCTTATTTATTATTTTAACTATTAACTTAATTAAGTTTATGACTTTATATACTAGTTTATTTTTGCAACCAAATGCTCAAATTAAATAATTCACGAACTAAATAATTTTAAATTGTTTAATTTAAAAATTAGATGAAAACCAACATATTTCGTTTCTTAAATAGGATGGAGATTTTGTTGGGTATACAAGTATAAGTGGAAGGGTTTCACAGATCTTACAAACGTAGAGCTCGCATGTCTAGAGCCTTAATTCTATTAAGCAATTTTTTTTTAATTTAAATTTTTTTTTGTTCTTTGTATAAACCAAATGATTATATATTTTATTGTAGGATGGTTTTTCGAGCGTGAACTTGTCTATTATATTTGTCCCATTGAATTCCTAAGAATTAGAATCTTTTTTCCTTTAAGTGACAAAACATATTTGTTTTTTGACTGTTTCAAAAATCTCCATTCCATCTTTTTGTGATGATATTTTTGAAAAACGAACTTCAATGATTAATCCAGAACAGTTATTCTTGGATAGTAACTATTAATACTTTCAAAGTTAGAAGATATTAATACTTTCAAAGTTAGAAGAGGAATTACTAGATTTCTCAGATCACATAATATATTTCTGATTTTTGGCGATATTTTTAGCTGATAATTATGTTAAAAAAGACTAAGAATTATTTAGAAAGAAACAAAAAAAGGATAACATGTAGAAAATTTCCCTCTATTTTCGAGTCAGAAATGATAGCAATCAAATAACACCAAAAGTGATAAGATATGTTTTCCAAAATTAAAATGACAACCACGCATAGGAATGAAACTATGGACCATGTAGACCAAAAAAAAAAAAGTATGGACCAGATGTGACGGACCCACCGAAAATAATAATGATACTGGTAGCTACAAATTATTAAGATTCTCTCTCTCTCTCTCTCTCTCTCTCTCTCCTCATATGACACGTTTTATCTCTCTCTCTCTCTCTCTCTCTCTCATATGACACGTTTTATCAAAATTGTACATTTCCAATTTTATTTTATGTAATTAATGGTTTATATTAATTTATAAATAACAAAAATAATATGAATCTTTAGATATATTTTTGAAATTTTAAATCATCCAATCAAATATTATATTTCTTCTCTCTCCACTTTCATACAATGATAAAACAATATATATATAATTTGAGTTTTGAAAATTTATACCTTCTTCCATTCTTTGCAACTTTTATTTCACTTCTTTCTTTTCTCCTCTCCGTCTCTATCATAATTTTTCTCCATAGACCTTTTGAACTATTTACTATCTCCTTGTTTTATTTTTATTTTTCTGTAAAGTGAGAATAGATAATATTTTTTTTGATATATTTTTACGAAAATGCTTTAATGCATGTCTTTTTGCAAGTTGGTTTATGCATGAAATATCGGATTGTATAGGTCATTAATTAGCGTTGCGAATATTTTTTTTTTTCCATATATATATATATATGCACGTCGATTTTGTTCTTCCTTCGATTTTCCTTTTGTTTTTTTTGCTCTTAACGCTAACTTAAAGACATAAACTGAAGAGGGATAACGGAGGCGACGGACGATGGTAGATAGAATAAGGGGGCAAAATTTAAAGGATAATAAAATTATTATAAAGCCATTGTAAAAAATACGGGATATTGAAAAATATGCATGTTTGAAAAAGTCTTTTACAAAATAAATAAGGAATAATATTTTTGTAAAATAAGTGTCTATATTTGACCAAACCTCAAAATAAATGCAAATTTAACTTTTCAGTAAATTTTTAAATAGAATTTTTTTTATGGAATAATGCAAAATTAAGTTTTTACTACATGTTTTTTAACATATTATTATAAATAAGTGTTTAATTTACGGTGCTTTAGAATAATTTTAATAAGTTACATATTCAAAATATATTTATTAATAAAATGCACCTAATAATTTTTCCGGACTTATGTAAAGTTAAGTTTGCACTCTTTATTTTCTAAAATATTACTATTTATTTGTATTTATTTGATATTGTTTTAAAGTTTGATGAATGAAACATAATAATATACTTGGCAAAAAATATAAACATATCATGCAAAACAAATTTGTTTTAATTTTTTTTATTGCAAAGTTAAGTTTGTACAAAACATAATTTTATGCAAAGTCAAGTTTGCACTAAGTTAAAGCCCATATTATAAAATAAAATTGATAAATAAGTCCTTATTTCAGAATGATAATGATATCTAGGCTCTTATTACTAAAAGATATTATTCGATGATTTTTTTGCGAAAAACATTGTAACGCAAGACCTTTTAGCTCATTTCCAGAAATAATATATATATATATATATATATTTCATATATGTATGGCGATTTTGAGCTTCCTTTGATTTTATTTTTTTCATATATGTATCAATTTATGGTGTTTGAATTTATTTTATGTGTCTCTCTTTATGTCGAGCATTGTTCACTCTCTCACATAACATTGTCCATATTTTATGGTGTCACTGTTATAGATGTTGATAAATATAATTGTTTGCCTACATTATTACTAAAGGCAGAGAGGATGGAAACAAAAATGAAAAGAGTTTCAAATTTACGGTAAATGAAATCCTAATATTTTGGTAACAGTAAATGTAATAAGTTGCTGGAATCCCTTCATTTATGCTCTTGATTTTTTATTGTGGTTGAACTTAAATTGTGCTTAACAGCTATCGGCGCTCCACCTTAATACTCTAACGCTCCACTTTGGCCAAAAAAGACAAAAGCCCAATACTTTTTCTCTCTCCTAAAAATAATTCATCACACTTCTTCCTTTCTAAACTCGAAGACCCACATTCCGGACACTCATAAGAGTTTTTTGTATAAGTAGGGTATTTTTCAAACTTATTTTGGCAAAAAGGGTTGTTTTAATCTTATTTAGTCAAATAGGGTTGTTTTGACTAGGGACCACGTGGACCACTTTGTTGGACCACTTGTCTTATATGAGGGGACCACTTGTAATTACAAGTTCTTACCCTGAACTATCTTAGATTAATTTATTCTAACCTTATTGTTTTAAAATAAGGAATCTAGTCTGACCACCAGTCTGTTTCGTCTAAACCTGGTGAATTTCTGTCTGTATAAAAATTATCAGACGGGTCTTCTGATGGTGAATCACTATCTGGTTCACTTGGAGATCTTGGTGGAGTAGGAGGTCTAAGAATTTCACTCCAACTCAACCCGTATGGACACTGATGAAGCTGTGAGGCTGTCAGTGGTCTCCACGGGAAGTCTATTAAGTCTAAGGCTTCTAGCCTATAATTTGGAATATTCCAATTAATATCGTATACAATATTCTGCGTCTCCGTAATTGGATAATAACTGTCTATAAGCACGTAAATTATACGTACTGGCTGTCTCTATAAATCTAAAACGTCTTATTCCTCCGTTTTCACGTAGGAATTCTGCAGTCTCTGCAAGTCTCCTTCTTTGCACAAATTTTAATTTTTCTAAAGTTTCTTGCAGTACACGTCTGAGATCGTGGATTCCTCCACAAACGTCTACTTGAGCGTTGTCTCTTCCTTGAGGAAGGTCTCTTCGAGGATTATTTACTTCCTCTTCGTCTATATCTTGTACTAACGCTTGGATATAATTATCTGTAGCGTTTTCTAAGTCTGGGAGTTTCCTAATTTCTCTAGACACCCACTTGCAAACGTGGTGTATATAAGGAAAAGTTCCTCCGGATCTGAAATGTGCCTTACGCACTAGTCTTTGGTCTTCTGGATTAATTAGACCCCACCTTAATATAGGCTGGGTACTTCTAATATCTGTCTGATTTACGAAATTTTCGTAATCTCTGTCTATATTGCTCATAAATTAATTATGTGCTGATTTTCTATGTTTTAAATATTTAGCTAGCAATAAGTACTCGCAAATAATTTAAACAATAATATACCTGAATAAGATGTCTGGTCCACCTTGCTTCCGATCGCTTTTCTTGCCTTCTTTTTCCGTCTAAAGTCTGTTCTATCGCTTCTGCGTTTATTCTCGCTATTCATCCACCTTTGAAGGATCGGTCGTTCGTTTCCTGCCTACGCCTTTATCGCCTAACGCACCCTTGCTCACGGCTTCACGGCTACGGCACCTGCCAGCAACAACCCAAAACCGGCCACTCACCAGTTTTGTATGAATTAGAGAGAAGGTTTTCTAAACCCGCCAAGAGATAAGTCTAGCTTTTGGAAAAATACAACAGAACTCGGAGATCAATGGAAGTTGTACTGAAGGAGAAACATAATTTTATTCAAGTAAAATTATTATTACAAACTACTTGCTTTCCTTTTGCTAACTAAAGGAAGCTTTACTCACTCATGCTCTCTAGAATTGAAAACTCTAAGCTGAGAATGGAAAAACTCGTACTTACAAATGAAAACTCCTTCTCCTTATATAGGGAGGATACTAATTTACAAACCGGCTACCGGCTGCTAAAAGCAAAAATGAATAAAAGGACAGGCCCCACAGCTTTAGACGCACAAGGCGAATAGTGAGTGAAGGGAGCTTGCCGACACCTCTAGACAGCTAATGCTTTACATATAATTATACAAACTGATAAAAACACAATTGATTGCAAACAATAATGCACCTCGGGTACTGCTTCTGTGGCCCCATCGACAAGTGCAGGTTCTGTACTGCAATCAGCTTTTACAAATTTGAAGAAAATAAAGCAACTTTACATTATAAAACAATTTTATACAGTAATATAAGATTCGTCTGGTCTGTTAAAAAAAAACGTCATTGCTTACGTTTCTGCATAAGCTTCTGTTGCTACCGTCTTCTTTCTGTTGCTAGCCGTCAGCTACTACCTTGATGTAATCAGTTGGGCTAGGAATTCTGCTGGCAACGTCTAGTTGGTAGGTCTGGATGGAGCCTCTAATGGTGCTCCAGTATTCTTCTATGTTGGCAATGTTGGAGGTAGTGGTGGGTATTATTACCTCCGTGCCTTTAGTCTGTCCTCTGGTCATCCTTCCTCCAAAGGTTTCTTGTGCTTGGATGATCAGGTCTTCTTCGTGGCACACTGTGTACCATTTTTCTTCACTTAAAAGTTCGTCCATAATCTTTAGGATACCCAAAGATCTGTTGACTTTTAATGCTGAAGGATTTTGTTTTCCTTCAATGGGCTCGAGTTCTGCTTAACAGAGTCCTTCTACGTCTGAGCATGGTTCTTATGAGAACCGGACTAGCTGGAATCCTCCAATTTCATGGTTGAATCCTGCTTCTGGACCAATAGAATAGCTTCTTAAATAAAGGGGAAGGTATTCTTTGACCGTCTCAACGTAATTGGCTATCTTTTCGCCAAAACAGTCTGCGTCTGTGGTTTCTTGTACGAAAATTTGGCCAATGAGTCCTTGGCTTGCCAAAAGTTCTACAGGGATGTCTGTCTTTCCCCAAATATTTATTTGAGGTATGTCTTCGCAGTATCCCTTCATAAACGATGCATGCCCTGGGATCGTTCTGTTGAAGAGATAATTGCCGATTTCTTTTAAGGTTTCGGCAATGTCTAGGTTTAATGAGTCTAGGTCCATTGTCTCATTATTTTCTACCGCTCGTTCTTTTCTTAACGGGGTAAGAAGGTTGATGAAGAACCTTTTTTTCTCATAAACAAGATCTTGTATCTTGTTTTCTTTTGGTGGAGCTGTTTGACCCGTGGCTCTAGCATAGGTCATTTCTTGGGGTCTAGGAGCTTCTATTAAGTTCCTGGGAGGTGCTGGATTTATCTGGGAAATAGCTATCCACTGCATCCTCATGAATCTGGCTATAGCAACCAAATTTTGTCTGAACTCTATCTTGAGGTTGTTGGAATGATTCCACCATAGAGCGTCTATTAGGGTGAGAGTTTCTTTAGTAAATTCTCTTCTGAATTTGACTAGATCTGGAAACCTCTGGTCTGGTCTGTATTCGGGGAAGAACATTCCTCCGATTATCTTATTCTGTCTACAAATTTCTTCACTCCTTCTTCCTGGGGGAATGAGAATTTCATCTAGAGTTTCGAGGATGGGTCTAGGCATCTTTGGCTTGCTTCTCTCGCTGGCCTGAGTCTGAGGGTCATATGCCCCTTGTAGATATCTGGCGACTTCTACCTGATCTATAAATCTGGTCTTTCTGCTGGAGCTTCCTCCTGCTTCCATTGGTCTAGTCTGTTTGTCTGTTGATATCATAAAACAGATTATTAGATTTTCGGCAAATACAGATTCTCTTGAAATAATATCAGGAATTGTATTCTTTTTCCCTTTTATATGAATTATACTAAAATCATAATCACTAAGAGATTGTTGCCATCTAATTAGTCTATTAGTCTTTGATCTATTAAGATTTAGATCTCTAAATCCGACAGCATAGCTGGAGTCTGTATATACTGTAAAAGTGTTTTGGTCTTAGAAAGAGCATATATTTTTCTATTGCTCTTACTATAGCGAGAACTTCTTTCTCGTGGGTTGTGTATCTTGTTTCGGGATCAGTAAATGTCCCTGAGCTATATTTACACAATTTCTTTTTCTTTGTCTGATAGTCTAAAGCATAGTAGATTGCACCCCATTGCTTATCTGAAGCATCAGTTTCTACTATGAAGATGTCCTCTGCATTGGGCATCTCTAATCCAGGGATATTTTTAACTTCTTCTTTTAATTTAGTCATTATATCCATGTCGTCTTTTATCCAATTAAATGGATTAGTTTTTTCTGTTCCTTTTAATTTAGTGGTAAAACTTCTCCTTTTTCCGGCTAAATCTCTAAGGTAGTCTGTGGCACAATTAAGCAACCCAAGGAAGCTTTGTAATTGTTTTCTGTCAATGATTCTATCTGGAAAGTCTAAAATCTTTCTAGTAATATGGTCTAGAGGAGATATTTTTCCATTTCTAATATGGACTCCTATGAAATCTATTTCTTCTTGAAATAGAAGCATCTTTTTATGAGAGATAATAATACCGTGATTATCGAATTCGGCTATTATTATTCTAAGATGTTCTATATGGTCTTCTTCTGTATGACTTGCAACTAGTACATCATCAATATATACTAGGCAAAAATCTGAATATTTTCTGAAAATGCCGTCTATTCTTCTCTGAAAGACTTGTGAGGCATTTTTGTATCCAAATGGCATTACTAGCCACTCATACTTTCCTTGTGGTACGCTAAAAGCTGTCCACGGTATGGAGTCTGGGTGCATTTTGATTTGCCAGAAACCTGACTTACAATCAAATTTGCTAAATATCTTTCTATTTTCGATAAGACTAATAAGATTATTCTTATCTGGTATTTTGTATGAATCAAACTCACAATTTTTATTGAGAGCTATATAGTCTAATACCATTCGTCTTTTTCCTCTTTTCTTTTCTGATTCATTTTCAACATAAAAGGCAAGGCTATTATGTCTACTAATGCTTTCTTGAATCATTCCACCCTTGAGTAGACTATCTATCTCTGTTTGGAATTCTTCTCTATCTCTCTGGGAATATCCTTTCTTATAGGTGCCTCCATTTATGGTGGCGTCTGGGTTTATGGGTATGATTTGGCAATATGCTTTGTCTTTTTCCCATTTTTCTATAGGATTTTCTCCAGTGGTAGGAATTGCTAATTCCTTTATCTTATCCTTTTCTACGTCTAATGATCTGATGTCTATTTTCTTTCTCTTTCTCATCTCTTGGATAGCCAAGAGCTGATGTCTAGTCTGGTCAACAATTTCTTGTTGAATTAATGTTATCTGTTTATAACATTTTTTGTCTAGACAAGTGCATTTATTTTTAAGAGGGGCTGTAATTTCCTCTATTTCACCACACTTAGCTGTAGAACTCTGAAGGGGTCTCCATGCAGGTTTTACTTGCATGAGGTTTGATGCTCTATCCTTAGATATGAGCAAAGTCTGAGTATCAAATTCACTGATATGAGATAATTTTATTTTATCATCATATTGAGAAAATGGTTGATATTTTCTAAGGAAATCATTTCCGATTAAAAGATTTCCTATGAATTTACAAGGAGGATCCATGACATAAAATTCATGGGTAAATTCATTGTCTCCTATTTGGAAATAAATAGGTATGGTCTGTAATGGTAATTCAAAGTAATCACCATTAGCAACTCGTCCGGAGATAAGTTGTTCGCTAGGTCTATAATATTCATCTGGAAAGGCATTTGCCTTACAGATACTGGCAGTACAACCGGTATCCATTAATGCAGAGAGTAGTCTGGGATAATCTGGGTTAAGAACCTTTACTTCAATAAGGCTCATGAAACTTTCTTTAGTTGAAACTCTCAGATTATTTTGTTCTCTGATTTCAATTCCTTTTAGAGGATTTGGAATATCAGGGATAGTCTGTGAAGGACTCTCGTCCATCTTTCTTTTTCCCTCCTTAATCTTTCTGAGTCTATTTGTATCAATTTCTTGATAGTATTTATCTATGTCTAAGTCTAGTATGTGGTCATACTTATTTTCGTACATAGTACGAAATTCATGTCTCCAACAGTCTTCATGGTAATGAAGTTTGCATATAATGCATACCATGAATAACTCAAGTGATATCATTGTAAAACAATAATCACAAGTGAAGTCTGCAGGGCTACATTTCATTTCGAATTTACACCTATGGCTTGGATTCGTATAGCACTGTGGTATTCTAACCATTCTTTCTGGTTGGGAAGGTCGCCATACATCTGTTAAACTACAGCAGTAAATGGCTTCTTCATAGTCTAGATAAATAGCTTCATCTAATGTTTCATTATCATCGATTGTGGTAACGACGAAACATTCTTTGAATTCTTCTTCTTCTTCTTCGGAAGAAGGTTCACTATCTGACTCAGTTGTATACGCACTATATACACTGGCATTGTCATCTATTTCGAAATCTGATAATTCGATATTATAGATGAGGTCTAAGTCTTGTGTGTCAGCTTGGGTAAGCATGACTTCTACTAGTCTAACACTAGGTTTTATCTCTTTATTCTCTCTTTGAGAACAGCTTCTAGCAAAATGTCCAGTCTTACCACACACCCAACATTCATTCCTTGAATTATTGGTTGTTGGTTTTCTATCTTCGCCCTTTCTATAATTAGGCACTTTCTTTCTGGAGTCTGAATTCTTTTTGAAATATCTCCTTCTGGGAAATAATTTCTTTCTCTTCTTTGGATTTCTAAAGCTAGTTGATTTTCTGAATTTATATTTTTTTTATTAGGGTCTGTATTAATCGTAGCTTTGAAAGTCTGTTTCCAATGCTTCTTCTTATGGCCTTTGGAAGAACTTCTTCCACATCCCCATTGGATAGGTGCTATGTCTCTTTCATCTTTGATTGAAGGCATATTTTTAAATGTCTCCTTAATCAAAGCGTCTTGTGCTTTCTCGCGTCTCTTTGCGATAATGTAGTCTTTGGCAAAATTTATTCTTTCACCAAGAGTATCTTCTTTAATATTATTAACTCCAGGCCACTTTCTATATTCATTAATAAGAAGGTGTCCAATAGCTGGGAGTTTTCTAAAGTATTCGTCTTTAAGAGTTGTAGTGAACTCTTTTATCTGATAATACAACGTTTCATAGTTATTACTATATTCGTTGATCTTGTCTAAACTGCATATACTAAGTAATGATAACTTAGTTTTTGCTACGTCTACTTCTGATTATTGGGCAAGATGACTTGCACCAATGAATTCGGCTGTAAAGAGTTGTACATAACCGTTTACAGTTCTCTGATTTCTTGTCTCATTAAATCTTGCTAGCTTAGCTATACTAGCTTCGTCTGTTGCTGTTCTTAAACTATCTAAATAGTTTTTTACAATTCCTTTTAGGGATTGTTCAGCATATCTCCTACATGATTCTGCATCCCAACTTTCGTTAGACGCAAAGCACATGTGCATCTGATCTTGCCATTCTTTTAAGGCATTCTTTCTATCTTGTACATTATCCAAATTTAGGTAGATACCTACTGGATTGATGGCTACTGAAGCCATGTTTTTTGTACTTTGAAAGTCTATGGCTGTTGTGGGTAATCCTTTGACGTAGTCTGGTTTAGTCTTAATAATACTGTCACTATAAATAGGGATATTTATAGCAGCAGGAGTCTCAAATAGATTAAACCTACTTCTAGAGGTTTCACCTATCTTAGCATTGTCTCCTCCTGGGATTGCCGTAGCAACTGGGAACACTTGCTGTTCTTCATCTTTTTCTTTGAGTCTTAATTTTCTTAGGAGTTCTTTCGTGTCCTGAGAATTTCTTAAGTCTTTTATAACCTCACTAGATATCATCATATTATATCTAGTTGATTTGCTTCTATCAAGATTCTTTTTGTATGTGTCTCTTTCTTGATCTGTTAGGTCATGTCCAAAGTTTTGGATCCTGGCCTTCTCATACAAAATATCATGATTGTCTATAGAATTTCTGGGTCTATAGTCTGGGGCATGTTGTAACATTCTAGCAGTGCTAGCATTACTACATTCTCCTTCTGAAGGATCATCTAAAGTGGAATCTCCCATATTTCTAAATCTTGATTCCTCGGTTCTAATGCTCTTTGCTTTAAACTTAGGAGGAGCAAACTGTATATTAATATTGCCTGTGACATCATCTTGGGCAATATATAAAGGCTCATTCTGTACGACCTTTGTCTCTTGGAATTCTGGCAACTGCCAGAGAGTCTTAGCATGTTCTTTCATAGGTCTAGTATTTCTAATACTGTACGTATTATTAAAGTCTGAAGTATTCGTTCTAACAAGGATTTGTTCATTTATTCTTCCTTGAGGAATACCTGGTTGCATTCCTTCGAATGCTTTCTGGGAAAACTTAACATAGCTTTGATATTCTATGTTAATGTTTGCATCTGGTAACACGTAATCTTCATACCCTGTGGCATATAAGATTAACTTAAAGTGTTTAGCTGTAGGTATAGATACTGTAAATGCCGGAGTGACATTGAAGTACCCTATATTATCTGACATCTCTAATTGGGCTATTCCAACTAGGCTCTTCTGAAAATCTTTCCATCTTTTGTCCACTAAGCAACAAAGGATGTTAACTCCATTCTGCGGTCTATGCAGTCCTTGGATTCTTGCTTGGAAGAGTCCAAAGGTTAGGAATTGAAAGTTCCTGTCTGTTCCTCGGGATCTTAACCAGTCTGGTTCAAAGATCTGAATTTCTGTATAATTCTTTTCGAGGATATGATTCCTACTACAATATGTCATGTTGTAGCTAGGTGTTTTAGGGATAGCTCCTTCTCGGAACAAGTCTATGTATCTAACTGGAGGAAGTTGTCCATTACTAATGGATTCTTCAGCGTACTTCCAATCCATTTCTCCCCATTCTTTCCATTGAAGAGGGTGAGAAATATTTCTTTCTCTCCACCATGTTCTTATGTTGGAGGAAGAGTCTCTTACTCTTTGGATCATCGGAGTTTGATGTCCAATGCTAGGGGTAAGGCTAGCTACTGTCTTAGTCTTATCTAATCCATCATTTCTGATTCTTCTTGTTGAAGATTCTTCTTTTATTATGACGGATGGAGTTTCTTTGAACTTACAAGTGATTTCTTGTTTTTGTTCAATTTTCTTCTCGATTCTATCTAATGATTCTGAATAATCATTCTGTCTTTTGATTTGACTAATAAGGATTTCCCTAAGAGCCAACTGGTCTTTATACAATTTGACATATAATTCTTCGTTTATAGTCTTTGTATTTTCTTTTAGAGAACTATGTGCTGTAGCAATATATTTTTTTAGTTCATGCACATTCATTTTCTCTGAGTCTTGTCTAGAAGCTATCTCTTCTGTAAGTCTAGTATCTAAAGCCTTGAAACTTCTTTCAAGTTTATCGACATACATCAGTATATGAGGTGTGTCTAAATCTGCTTGACTTGTCTGATTGGGTTTTTCATAAATGGCCTGTATTCCATTCATGATTTCTTTTAACTGTCTTTCTACCTGATCTGAATTTCTTCTACATTCGTTTATGGTAGATTCTTGAGTCTTAAAATGGTTTTCCCATTTTTCGTCTAGATAATATGCTAAGTTCTGTTGGAACTTAACAAAATCATTATAGAAGGTTCTTAATCCTTCTGTCTTAGCTTGTAAATCATTTCTAAGATTTTGAGCAAATTGGTACTCACAATCTTGGGTAGCTGCTATAGCTGTAGAAATGAAATTTAGTCTATCTAGAATACAGAGTGCTGCTTTGTTAGCACCGCTGATTTCCGATTCGATGAATCTACGCGAGAATCTTTCATCGCTCATCTTTTCTATTATCTTTCGATAAAAGTCTGATATATCTTGTGGGATAATTCCACCTGGAACTTCTTTCCAGTCTGTGTTAACTATTTCCATTTTTATATTTCTGGAATATAGTTGTGTAATCTAGGTATAATCTTAGATTGCTCAGAGGATAATCTTTTGAGCTCTATCTCTAATTGGCGAATATGTTTTGATAATTCGTCAACCTTTGTCTTTAGAGAAGGATTTTGCTCTTCGCAAATCTTCTTTGTTTCTCTAGTCGTGTTGAGGATTTCTCTCAACGTAGTAACAAAATCCGAAGGGATTTGTTGGTCTAATTCTTTAATTAGTCTAGTATTATTTTTGGTCTGTAAATCCAGAAGCTGGATGTCTGATTTGATCTTTTGGAGATCAATATGAGTCTGTTGCAAAACTAATAATAAATATTGGTTTTGGTCTAATAAGCAATTTATTGCTCCTGCAATAACCTGCTTGCTTTCTGAGTGTTTTAAAGGTATATGTTCTTCGTGTGAACAACCTTTAATCTGTGTTGTTAAACACCCTTCTGTTCCGATGTGGTGAGTCGGAATTGGTTGGTAATCTGGATTTATTCCAAAAATAGAGGTGTAGATGCGAGGGAATATTCCCAAGGGCATCTATGAAGTCAATGTCTATTGTTGAAGTCTGTGAGGAAAGGAGTTTGGGATAACTCACTACCTCTGATACCAAAACGGGGGTTTTACTCTCTATCTATAAATCTGAGGGGTTACAAATTAATTTATACCCAAGTCTAAGGACTAAAGTCCAACTTCTAAAATTGTCTAATAGAGACAAAAAGTCTAAATCACCTTATTTATATAAATAAGTAGAAAACCACCTTATTCTTACAAATAAGTTATAAAAGTGCCTTAGTCATAAAAAGAACTCCACTCATAATTTCATAGTTTCACTTTTACATTGTCTTGTCCTCATCGACTTTTAATGCCAACGACCTTCCGATACATATGCACAATCAAAAGAAAGGAGGAATGATTTTATCGTACCAATTGACTGGTTCAAAATCTCAACTGTGTTTTCTTATTTGTTCTATCTAATTAATTAAGGGTGAGACTATTTATAACCCCCATTTTTTTCACTAACACCTGGCATCTCACAAACACTCTCTAAATATGATTTTTTGATTACTAACACCCTCCTATTTACTTTTCATATTTACCTTAAGTAATTTATATAAAGTATGTAATTAAAAATATAATTAACTTTAACTAAAATAAATCACACACTTTAAAAATATAATTAACCTTAACTAAAAAAATTAATCTCTTAATTTATCCATGGGTAATAAATTAATCTTAAACTCTCTTGATGTGGGGAGTACATATGATATTTACTCTTCTGATGTGGGGAGAGTAAATGGAATAACTTCAGCTGAAGTGGGGAGGCTGGCTTTTAAACCCACTGAAAAATTTTAAAGTTAAACTCTCCTCATGTGGAGAGAGCATATGCTATTTACTCTCCTGATGTGGGGAGAGTAAATGGAATAAATTCGGCCAAAGTGGGGAGATAGTGAGATATAAGGGGAGTGTTTTAAAGTGTGTGATTAATTTATTACCCATGGATAAATTGATAGATTAATTTATTTACCTTAGAGTATATATGTTAATTGAGGGGGGTGTTTGTGAGATATAAGGGGGGTGTTTAAAAGTAGATCTATTCAAAATTAAATGGGGGGTGTTAGTGAGAGAAATAGAGGTTGTAAATAGTCTTACCCTTAATTAATGGTGTAAATTAATTTACAAATAACAAAAATAATATGAGCCCTTAAATATGTTTTTGAAATGTCAAATCACTAAATCAAATCATATTTCTTCTCTCTACTTTCATATAATGATAAAAAAAATAGAAAACTAGAATTACTGATGAGCCCAAGGATAGCACAGGAGCTGGATCATGGAGTGAAGACTATGCAGATCCCATCCGGGTTCCAAGTAGTCCAATTACTCGAGCTAGGGCCAAGAAGATCAAGGAAGCACTCATGAACGTGGTCCAAGAGTTGATGAATAAAGCTGGAGCCCGGAGAAGTATTCAAGGAGATGAAGAACGAGAATGGAAAATAATGCTTAGCCAAGAAGACGTAGAATAATTAGGGCGTTTTATTATTGTTTTTATTTATTTGCATCATTTAAAGCCCAAGGATTATGTATAATTAGTATTTAGAGTGATGGGCCTGCTAAGAGTGTTTTTGGGCTTGTTAAGAGTTTTCCATTATTTTGTTGCCTTCAAATTGGGCTTGTTTTATTATTCACGTTTTTAGGGTTTGTTTAGGGTTTCATTAGGGTTTTCTTCTTCTCCTCCTATTTAAAGGAGGCAACTCTCTTGTATGAGGCAGCCTTGTTTTAATCAATACGAATTGAGTGTGATTTTCACCTCTTGTGTTCTAAGAACACATCGAACAGCCAGAATTGAATTCTTGTTGTTCTTCGACTTATCAATCAATTAATCCATCAATTGATTGTTTGTCTTTGACTATACCAAGGTTCATTCTCATTTTAGGGATTGGGTCGAGGTTCCACCTCCATCATCTTCGCGTGATTCCAAGGTTCTTATGTATTCAACGTCAAGGGTCGCGGATTCGTCATATCGGATAGAAATACGGTCGCGATTCACATCATTGGTATCAGAGGCAGGTTCTTTCTATCCAAGTTTTATTTTTATCGTGTTCTTGTTATTACGAATCTGTTCCTGTTACTGCAGATCTGTTCTTGCTACTTACAGATCTGTTCTTGTTCTTAAGAATCTCTTCCTACCTTTGATAATCTGTTCTTGCTATTTACGGATTTGTTCTTGTTCTTAAGAATCTGTTCCTACCTTTGATAATATGTTCTTACTAAGTAACTTTCGAATCTGCTTATAGATCTACTTACTACGGATTTGCTTGTTTTGTTTCAACGGAGTTATTCAAAGTCGAAATCTTCAATTTCGTTGCTGAACCAAAGTAGTGTTCGATTTGTTGTTTGTGAAAATCTCTAGTTGCGATTCTATTGATTACTAGTTAACTTGATATTGCGGTGGCTTTTGATAGTTGTGGCGGCTGGTATTGCAAACATCATAAAACCCTAGACTTGACTTTATTTCTAGGTTTTGATAGTTGTGGCGGCTGGTATATTGCAAACATCATAAAAACCTAGACTTGACTTTATTTTTAGGTTTTGAAAGTCATGGCGGCTATTATTGCAAACACCATAAAACCCTAGTAGACTTGTGATTCTAGGTCTGGGAAAAAAAAGAGTACAAAAAATTCCAAAATTTGACTTTTTTTCCTTTTAGCATTCAGATTCTATAGGTTCCAAGGGTTCTAAAAATCACTTTTTCACGAGACTAAATTTTCGCTCATTTTTTTTTCGAAATTTAGCTTCGTATTTTGTCCATATTTCATTGGGATTCATGTTTCTTGAGTTCTTGGTGAAAACGTACTTGTCCTAGCATACAATTGATCTATTTGGGTTGTGATTGGTCTGTTTGGGAAGCCAAGAAAAGGGTTCTTGCTTTTCGATTCGTTTGAAGTTCCAAAAGGTGAAAATTGAGAGGAATATCAATACATTGAGAACTAAACACGAGCGGTAAAATCAGAGTGATATTATTTTTGAGCGAAACACGTAAGGGAGTGCAGTGAGGAAAATTTATTTCCTTATATTGTGCTAACCTCTGTTTTGCAGCAATATGTTGAGTTTCGATTCTAGGTTATTCCAAGAAGCCATGACGAGCACCTTACAAAAAATGATGAGAGAGGAGTTAGGTGTCTTTAAAGAGCAGGTGGAAGAGATGAGTGAGGAATTGAAGAGAATGCGGGTGAAGGTAGATAGAGTTGAGAGCACTCAAATTGAGCAATCCGGTGTATCACATAATGCTCAAAGAAGTGGGAGACTGCAGCCTAGGGAACGGAGGGCTAATTTTGATAATTATTACCGAGATAGCTTTGACGATGGGGATAGCGATGTCGATTCGATAATCGCTAACTGACGGAATGGTAGACGGTTTGGTAGATGATCTAATCGGGAGGATGACAACATGAATGGGATCAAAATGAGGATTCCATCCTTCCAACGAAAAAATAACCCCGGGGCCTATCTTAAGTGGGTCAAGAAAGTCGAATTAGTATTTGCTTGCCATAATTACTCCAAGTCCAAGAAGGTGAAATTGGCAGCTATTGAATTTTCCGATTATGCACTTGTTTGGTGGGATCTCTTGATGATAGAGCGAAGGCGTAGTGATGAAGGGTCCGTGGAGACTTGGGATGAGATGAAGCGGTTGATGAAGAAGCGGTTTGTACCCGATCATTATTATCGGAAACTTTACCAAAAATTGCAGGGGGCTTACACAGGGAAATCGTAGCGTTGACGAATACTATAAGGAGATGGAAGTGGCCATGATTCGGGCCAAGGTTGATGAAAATAGAGAAGCAACCATGGTGCGGTTCTTGAGTGGGTTAAATCGGGAAATTGCCAACACGGTTGAATTGCAGCCATATGTTGAGATTGAAGATATGGTGCACACGGCAATTATAGAGAGGCAGCTCAAGAGGAGGGGTGGTTTCAAGTCAAACCAAAGTTCTTATTCTACTCCATGGAAACAAAGTCCGTGGAAGAAGGATGACAAAGCAACCACTCCGAAACCGAAAGTTGATTCAAAATCAGAAGTTCCTAGTGGAGGCCAAGCTACGACAGCCCCTAACACCACTAATACTCCTACTACCCGAAATAGGGACATTATATGTTGGAAGTGTCAAGGGAGAGGCCATGTTTCCACTCAATGCCCAAATAAGAGAGTAATGATGCTTCTGGATAATGGGGAATATGAGACGGATGAAGAAGGTGTTGAAGCTATGCCACCTTTGGAGGATGTCGAAGAAGAGGAGAGCGCCATCCAGGGTGGGTTATTAGTTGTAAAAAGAGCGCTTAGCACGCAAGCAAAGGAGGATGAGGAGCAGCGCGAGAATATTTTCCACACTAGGTGCCTAGTGCTAGGCAAGGTGTGTAGTTTGGTGATAGACGGAGGAAGTTGCACTAATGTGGCTAGCACGACAATGGTGGAGAAGCTAGCATTGCACACGACTAAGCACCCGAGGCCTTACAAGCTACAGTGGCTGAATGATAGCGGTGAAGTGAGGGTGAACAAGAAGGTTTTAGTGTCCTTTAGCATTGGTAGGTACGAGGACCAAGTGCTTTGTGACGTGGTTCCCATGCAAGCTGGCCATATGTTGTTGGGAAGACCATGGCAATATGATAGAAGAGTTAAACATGATGGCTTCACCAATAAATATTCATTTGAGATGAACAAGAGAACAATCATTCTTACACCTTTACCGCCACAGCAAGCCTATGCCGATCAGTTGATGTTGCAAAGTGAGGAGGAGCAACGGAGAGCTGAAAAGAAAAAGAGAGATAGTGGTGGGGAAAAGAAAGAGAGTAGAGTGGAAAAACCAGTGACTATTGAGAGCAAGTTTGAGAGGAGGCAAAAGAATTTCTATGCGAGAGCTAGTGAAGTGAAAAGAGCGATGCTTTATAATCAGCTTCTTGTACTTGTATACAAAGAAGCGCTTTTGAATACTAACGAGCTAAATTCTTCTTTGCCTAGTGTTATTGTCTCTTTGTTGCAGGAATTTGGTGACGTCTTCCCGGAGGATACGCCAAGCGGTTTACCACCCATCCGAGGAATAGAACACCAAATTGATTTTGTACCCGGAGCCTCCATTCCAAACCGCCCAACCTATAGGAGTAATCCGGAGGAAACGAAGGAACTTCAAAGGCAAGTTACGGAGCTGTTGGAGAAAGGGTATGTGAGAGAGAGTATGAGCCCATGTGCGGTGCCAGTTTTGCTAGTGCCGAAGAAGGATGGAACATAGAGAATGTGCGTGGACTGCCGAGCCATAAATAATATCACGGTAAAATATCGCCACCCCATTCCACGTTTAGATGATATGCTTGATGAGTTGCATGGGTCTAGTATATTCTCTAAAATTGATTTGAAAAGTGGATACCATCAAATTAGGATGAAAGAAGGAGATGAATGGAAAACAGCCTTTAAAACAAAATATGGTTTATATGAATGGTTAGTTATGCCTTTTGGTTTGACTAATGCACCTAGCACTTTCATGAGATTAATGAACCATGTTTTGAGACCTTTTATAGGCAGATTTGTTGTAGTATATTTTGACGATATTCTTATCTATAGCAAGAGTCTAGATGACCACGTGATTCAATTAAAATATGTTTTGGATGTCTTGCGAAAGGAGAAGTTATATGCTAACCTGAAAAAGTGCACCTTTTGCACGGATAAGCTTGTGTTTCTTGGTTTTGTTGTGAGTGCCCAAGGGATTCAGGTTGATAAAGAAAAGGTGAAAGTTATTCAAGAATGGCAAAGTCCTAAAAGTGTTGGGCAAGTGCGGAGTTTTCATGGACTTGCTAGTTTTTATCAGCGGTTCGTAAAGGACTTTAGTACTATTGCGGCGCCATTGACTGAAGTGATCAAAAAGAATGTGGGATTCAAATGGGGAGAGGAACAAGAGAAGGCATTCGAGATACTAAAAAGCAAGCTAAGTAACGCCCCATTGTTATCTTTACCTAACTTTACGAAGACTTTTGAAATTGAATGCGATGCTTCAGGAAATGGAATTGGTGTTATTCTTATGCAGGAAGGAAGACCAATAGCATACTTTAGTGAGAAGCTAGGTGGAGCGACCTTAAATTACCCTACCTACGACAAGGAGCTTTATGCGTTGGTGAGAGCATTGGATACCTGGCAGCACTATCTTTGGCCAAAGGAGTTCGTGATTCACACGGATCATGAATCATTGAAGCACTTGAAGGGGCAGCAAAAGCTAAACAAGCGCCATGCCAAGTGGGTGGAGTTCATAGAGACATTTTCATATGTGATCAAGTACAAGCAAGGTAAAGAGAATGTTGTAGCAGATGCTTTATCACGCAGGTATACTTTAATTGCTACTTTAGATGCTAAATTGCTTGGGTTTGAATACATCAAGGATTTGTATTGTGATGATGTTAATTTTCGAGATATATTCAATGCATGTGAAAATTTGGCATTTGATAAGTACTTTAGGCATGATGGATTTCTAATGCGTGAAAACAAACTTTGTGTGCCTTAATGTTCATTGCGCGAATTTCTTGTGAAAGAAGCGCATGGTGGGAGTTTAATGGGACACTTTGGTATAGCTAAGACTTTAGGAGTATTGCAAGAACACTTCTTTTGGCCTCACATGAAAAGAGATGTTGAAAGAATATGTGAGAGATGTGTTACTTGTAAGAAGGCAAAGTCTAAGTTAAATCCCCATGGTTTGTATACTCCATTACCCATTCCTAGTGACCCTTGGGTTGATATTTCTATGGATTTTGTGTTGGGTTTGCCTAGGACTAAACATGGGAATGATTCTGTTTTCGTGGTGGTTTATAGATTTTCTAAAATGGCTCATTTCATTGCTTGTCATAAAACTGATGATGCACCACGAATTGCTAATTTGTTCTTCAAAGAAATTGTGCGTTTGCATGGCATGCCTAGAACCATAGTTTCTGATAGGGATGCAAAGTTTTTGAGCTACTTTTGGAAGACTTTGTGGGGAAAGTTGGGTACTAAATTGTTGTTTTCTACTACATGTCACCCCCAAACTGATGGCCAAACGAAAGTAGTAAATAGAACTTTATCCACTTTGTTGCGTGTCATAATTAAGAAGAACTTGAAAGAGTGGGAAGAATGTTTGCCTCATGTTGAGTTTGCATATAATCGATCTGTTCATTCTGCATCCAAGTTTTCTCCTTTTGAGATTGTGTATGGTTTTAATCCATTGACTCCTTTGGATTTATTACCATTACCTGTTGAGCATGCTAACCTAGATGGCAGGAAGAAAGCTGAGTTTCTTAGACAGATTCATGAGAAGGCGAGGCAAAACATTGAGAGAAGAACTTAGCAGTATGTGCGACAAGCCAACAAAGGAAGGAAGAAGGTGGTTTTTGAAACAGGAGATTGGGTTTAGTTGCACTTGAGGAAGGAACGCTTTCCAGTTCAACGGCGTTCTAAGCTTTTACCGAGAGGAGATGGACCGTTTCAAGTTGTGCAAAAGATCAATGACAATGCATATAAACTTGATCTACCTGGTGAGTATAATGTAAGTGCTACATTTAATGTTGCTGACCTAAGTCCGTTTAGTACAGGTGACGAATTGAGGACAATTCCTTTTCAGGAGGAGGGGAATGATGAGCCCAAGGATAGCACAGGAGCTGGATCATGGAGTGAAAACTATGCAGATCCCATCCGGGTTCCAAGTGGTCCAATTACTCGAGCTAGGGCCAAGAAGATCAAGGAAGCACTCATGAACGTGGTCCAAGAGTTGATGAATAAAGCTGGAGCCCGGAGAAGTATTCAAGGAGATGAAGAACGAGAATGGAAAATAATGCTTAGCTGAGAAGACGTAGAATAATTAGGGCGTTTTATTATTGTTTTTATTTATTTGAATCATTTAAAGCCCAAGGATTATGTATAATTAGTATTTAGAGTGATGGCCTGCTAAGAGTGTTTTTGGGCTTGTTAAGAGTTTTCCATTATTTTTGTTGCCTTCAAATTGGGCTTGTTTTATTATTCACGTTTTTAGGGTTTGTTTAGGGTTTCATTAGGGTTTTCTTCTTCTCCTCCTATTTAAAGGAGGCAACTCTCTTGTATGAGGCAACCTTGTTTTAATCAATACGAATTGAGTGTGGTTTTCACCTCTTGTGTTCTAAGAACACATCGAACAGCCAGAATTGAATTCTTGTTGTTCTTCGACTTATCAATCAATTAATCCATCAATTGATTGTTTGTCTTCGACTATACCAAGGTTCATTCTCATTTTAGGAATTTGGTCGAGGTTCCACCTCCATCATCTTCGCGTGATTCCAAGGTTCTTACGTATTCAACATCAAGGGTCGCGGATTCGTCATATCGGATAGAAATACGGTCGCGATTCACATCAATTACACTTCCTACTTTTAAAACATATTAAAGGTGAGGACCATCTAGTTTTAGAAATTAAAAATACCTCATTGGATTGACCATTTGACCGGTAATTCCCTTTAATTTGATTAATCTCAGCTAGAAAATAACATCAAACTGGCCATTTTACCCTTGTATTGGTTTTTATAAAGTTTTAGAGTTGGCTTAATTTAAAGATTTATAGATTGAGATTATATTTTTTGAATTTTGAATTCAACAAGGAAACTATAATTACTGATTTTGTAACTTTATAAAATTAGTTTAAAGTTTTATTTTTCTGAATATACCTTTTCAACTAATTTTTATCTCCTTTTTTTTCCTTTTTGTAAAGTGAGAAAAGATAATTTTTATTTTTTGATATCTTTTGGTGGCATTCAAATTTAATATTTTGGAATTTTATAATTTTCAATTTTAGGAACTATGAAATTTCAGTGGAGCAATATTTTTCTGTTATTAGTAGCGTGTAAATAATTCTTTATTTATGACATTTTAATTTAAATCTCTCTTATTTCCATCGTTTGATTTTGTAATCAAAGTGTCACTTTAGTTGATTTTATATTATCAAGGTCCATAATAGATATTCTCCGATCGGATGTACAAGATGTATGTAGCGTTGTCAAGATGTACAAGCATTTAATGGATCAACATTCTCCTATCACTGGAAGATTCAGTTAGAACTAGAAATATTGTCTATCTCGAAGTTCTGTGATGATGCTTGATCAAGGATTTTTTTTGTTACTAAGCTTTTGCGTGCGAAAATATAGTTATATGTGTGTATATTTTGTTAAGCTTTTGTATTTTGCGCTTTTTTCTTTATTCAATGCCTTTAATTTTACAATTGAAATGTTGTTGATGAGACAAATAATACTTCTGCGAATACTGTTACAATTCTTCCTCAACTGCCACCTTTTACTTGTCTTAGTATGTCGTCTAGCATGGGTAATATTTAATGTGTATATATATATATATATATATATATTATAAGGAAAGGAAATATCACATCACTAAATTATCTAATCAATGATCCACATTCAATTACAAAAAAGAAGATGAAATTTGGACCATTAGATGTGTTTTTAACCCATCAAATCAAGAAAGGCAACAACTTTTTCTCTTTCTTTTTCCATCAATTTAATCTCTTACTTTTTTCTCTATCTATTTTTATGAAATAAAAAACATATTAAATTTGAATAAAAATACCATAAATTATTAAAATTTATATATCTAAAATTCTTAAAGAGTATGGATACCCCCATCGTGCATATTTAGCTCGATCGTACTAATTCCCATCATTTTAAAAACGTGGTCGTTACCCATCAAAACCTTGCCCCCATTAACCTCAACACATGTGTGGAATAATTCTCGGTTAGGGTACATGTGTCACGCCGTTATCCAAGATCCACTCACTAGCTAAATTGACACATGGAGTCACAAACATCATTCTTTCAAAGTCCTCCCCTTCAGGTGCTGCAACCACATTCGCGTTCTCCACAACACCCTTTTTTCTCTTAGCCGCCATTGCCTCAATTCAGACAATCCCGACACTTGTGCCCTAGTTGTCTGCACTTGTTACAAATAAATTTACTCATGTCAATCAGTCCTCAAGATTTTGACTGCGACCTTCCCCAATTTCCCCGGCGTTTACCTTGTGTGAATATTGCATCGTGGCTCAGATTCTCCTTCCCATGGATAACCCTGGTAGTAAGATTGTTATAACAATCCGAGAGCAAATTAAGAAGCATAATTTCCTTATCCTCATCGTCAATTTGGATGTTTAGGTGATGCAAATCAGAGATTATTTTGCTAAACCTATTGAGATGATCGTTTATAAAGGTTCCTCTCGTAAATTCAAACCAAAAACTATTTTTCTTTAAGTACACGATTTTTGATACTATTCATCATTTACAAATCCTGTAGCATCTTCCAAATAACAAAGGAAATTTTTTCACTTATCGCGTCGTACCTCACATTAGGAGAAAGGTTTAGACAAATAGTACTACATGCTTGCATATCATACTCAGCCCAATCTACGTTGGACCACTCACTAGGTTTAGTTTGGTCCCCTTCCAAAGCTTGGTGCAAACCCAATTGCGCAAAGATGTTTTCCATCTCACACTGCCACAAGGCAAAATCGGTCTTTTTCCCATTAAACTTCTCTAGATCATACTTAGTTGTAGTAGTCACCTTTAGAGCGGATAGCCCTATCTTATTGGCTACCTTAGAACCCTCAGTATTTCCAGAAGTAGATGACATATCAGAAAGCTATAGAATGGGCAATCTTGGCTATGCAAGCATTAAACACTCGATATAAAGAGGAAAACACTCAATTTTTATTCAAAGATAGTATGCTTTGAATGATTACAAAGGAATCCTCTTATAGGAGAGGAAAATTACAAGAAAGGAAATAAATTCAAAAAATTCAAACTGCCAAAAACAGAAAATCAAATAGATCATGGGAATTCGTAGTGTTGATGCTTAGAAACATGCCGGATTTTACGGAAGTTAAATCTGACCTTCATAACTCAACTTATTATCAAATCAAAATTTACCAGAAATAGTAAATTCGCGGATTCGAAGGCTTAAATGAAGGAATTTGGCCAAAAAACAGCTTGCATCACCCCCCAAAGGCCCCGATTTGAATTATATGGGTCGTTTCAGGTTAAACTAGCCAGGCCCCACATAATTACAGAGTTGTCACTTTTTGTACCTAGCATGCTTGTGATGGTCCAGAGTGGCCAAATAGGCTTTAGTAGCCTATTCTATATCAGTAGACATTTATAATTATACCTAATAATTTGTGAACAAAACCAATCCTCTTATACCAAATTGTTGTGACAAAACCCTTGGCATAAGTAAAAGGTTGACCAAAGTATTTAGTGCACAATAATTAAAGCAACATACACAACTGCAAGTACGAGTAATAAATGAACAAGAAGTAGAGAAGAAAACAACCAAACACAAGCACACACGCATATAAGATGGTAGCGGCAAAATTGCCACTAATCCACTAGGTGATAGCCTCTTGATGAAGATCAAAACCAAGTACAAGACAAGCAAACCCTAGCTGCCAAATTAGGTTTGCAATATTTTCTCACAAGGAATATCCTTAAATCTATCCAATAATTTCTTACATAGTGACCTATTACAAAGGTTTAATTTATAGCCATGAAAGAAACCTAATTCTATAAGGAAATATAGTCTAAAGCTGAGAAAGGTCGAGATTGAGTGTATGTGTACATACCAGTATAAATTAGGCATATATCAATACAACAGCATGTCTAAAACTTCTAAAGAGTTACATAAACTCTGTATTGATTCCCTCATTTTCATGCACCAGTATAACACTACTTATATTGGTACAAATGCCTTCCAACCTTTATTTCGCGAAAATGAGCCAATTTCTTCATGGTTTAGTGTCAGTGTAGTTTGATTGTTTGAATCTTCGGGTTTGTGGCTGACTTTAAATGTAGAACCCCAAGCTTCATAAAATATATAGCTGATGAGCCATCATATTTTATTCAACTTTTGTAATGGGGTAATTAGCAAAAATGACCTCTAAAGTTTGACTCGAATCTCTCGCTCGTCCCTAAAGTTCACTTTTTAGCTGAAGGATCCTTAAAGTTTCTAATTTTCCCTCATTAGTTCAAAACTAGATGCCCCGATAAAAAGATGTATGGGAAACGCGCTTAGTTATTACGAACCACTCTTTTAAAAGGCATTTTTTTACGCTTCAACCAAAACTAGAAAGTTTAAGCATGCTTCAACCAAAATTAGAAACTTCAAGGATGCTTAAACAAAAATTAAAAACTTTAAGGATGTTTCAATTGAAAATTGAACTTTATGGACTAGTGAGGGATTTGAGTTAAACTTTAGGGGTCATTTTAGCTAACTACCCTTTATAATACAAGTATGATTAAGTTAGATATGTTGAAATGCTCTTTAAAAGAGGGCAAATCTATATCCAATCTTAATTTTTTCCCCAATAAGCTCTACATAAATGATTCTATATTAATCATGTGACATAATTCCCCTTAGGATTTCATGGGTCACCAGAGTTTAATAAGCTTATATGGTTGGAGTTATTTGGTTTAATTTTTGTTTTGCTACGGCTTTTTTTTCAACTGTAAATCAATGAACTTTCTTGAGGACAGAGAAGTAGCGAGAAGAGCAAATAGCACCACTCATTTTTTTTATCACTCAATAATAATAGTATTAACCATTTTAATTTGAGGGTTGATTGACAATGTAGTAATATTTTGTTTTTAGTGTTAGAATATTGTAGAATATTTGTAAAAATCTTATAGTTGACTTCCATATTTAGCTTACCATATTTAAGCAATCTCAATCTTTTATTTATGGCATAGAGAATTAAGATTTTCTTTTTACATTATTTGTATTCATGTATGCCCCTATATAAATGGCTCTCAATTTTGTTCATATTATTCATTAAAGCAATACATGAATTCTCCAATTCATTTTATATCTTTTGTATTTCTAACATGGTATCAGAGGGGTACTAATCCGTTAGCCTTTCTTATTCCCAAACCACAAACCAAAACTTTCAACAATCAGAAACCACCACATCGATCAAAACCAAGCAAACAAATTAGTTGCCTTCACGAAATCTCTTAAATCTTACTATACCAAGAAACAACCACACCCATCCTCTTCGTCTTGAAAAGACGATTCCAACCCCGTTAAAATCAACCCAAAAAAAAGCTCCCACGCCCTTTCATGCGCTGCGCGTGTTCTTCACGTTATGCGACCTTGTCACTATGCCATGTCAGCAGCTACGCCAGGCCTAGTGCCACGTGTCACTGCCACGTCACTAACTAATGCCACATCAAGAGGCCACGCCAGCATTAGCTTTCTACATCATCGAGCCATGTCATGCCTAAGCCAGAATCTTATTATATTTCCATATTGACCCCGGTATTTCTTATTATTTCCATATTAACCCCCAGTATTTTCCATTATTCTTGTATTGACCCCAGTGGAGTGATATTTTGCTGTTATTAGTAGCGAGTAAATAATTCTTTATTTATAACCTTTTAATTTAAATCTCTCTTATTTCATTGTTTGATTTTGTAATCAAAGTGTCACTTTGATTTTATATTATCAAGGTCCATAATAGGTATTCTTCGAACTAATGTACAAGATGTATGTAGCGTTATTAAGATGTACAATCTTTGATCGGATCAACATTCTCCTATCATTAGAAGATTCTGTTAGAACTAGAAATATTGCCTACCTTGAAGTTTTGTTATGATGCCTGATCAAGGATTTTTTTTATGCTTTTGTATACAAAAATATAGTTCTATGCATGGATGTATATTTTGTTAAGCTTTTGTAACCGAAGCTTTTGTATTTAGCGCTTTTTTCTTCATTCAATGCCTTTAATTTTACAATTGAATTATTATTGGTGAGACAAATAATAATTATTCAAATAACAATTCTTCCTCAACTGCCACCTTTTACTTGTGTCAGTGTGTTGTCTGGCATGTGCAATATTTAGTGTATATATATATTATAAGGGGAAGAAATATCACATAACCAAATTATCTAATTAATGATCCACATTCAATTACAAAAAATAAGATGAAATTTGGACCACTAGATGTGTTTTTGACCCATCAAATCAATAAAGGTCATAACCTTTTCTCTTTCTTATTCTGCTAATTTAATCTCTTACTTTTTTCTTTATCTATTTTTATGAAATAAAAAATATATTAATTTTGAATAAAAATACCATAAATTTTTAAAGTTTGTATATTTAAAATCCTTAAGAGTATATATACTCCATCGTGCATCTTTAGCTCGATCGTACCAATTCTCATTGTTTTTTGTAAGCACGGTCGTTACTCATCAAAATTTTGCCCCCATCAACCTTAACAAAGGTCTGGAATAATTCTCGATTAGGGTACATGTGGTACGCCACTATACAATATCCATTCGCTAGCGGAATTGGCACATGGAGTCATAACCATCATACTCTCAAAGTTCTCCTTTCAAGTACTGCAACCACATTCATGTTCTTTAGTGCACCCTTTTTCTCTCCACTGCTATTGCCTCAATTCAGACACTCCCACAGTTTGTGCCATGATTGTCTGCACTTGTGATAGATAATTTTACTCATGTTAATCAGTCCCCGAGATTTCGACTGGGACCTTCCCTAATTTCCCCACTTCATCTCGTGGTTTTTACCTTTTGTGAATCGCGCAACCGAGCTAGATTCTCCCCTCTCCTTCAAGCACTTTTCGTAAGGCAACACGACTGATGATACAAGATCTTAGGTCACCTTTGCCTTCCCATAAATAACCCTAGTAGTAATATGGTCAAAGGAATCTAAGAGAAAATTATGAAGCATAATTCCCTTGTCCTCATCATTAATCTAGACGTTCAGCCCATGCAAATAAAAAAATATTTTTGTTGAACCCATTGCGATATTCATTCATAGAGGTTCAACTTGTAAATTCAAACCCAAAAATCTTTTTATTCAAGTGTACACTATTTTTGATATTATTCATCATATACTAATCCTGTAGCATCTTCCAAATAAACAAGGCAGATTTTTCACTTATCGCGTCATACCTCACATTAGGAGTGAGGTTTAGGCAAATAGTACTACATGCCTGTCTATCGTAATCGGCCCAACCTACGTTGGACCACTCATTAGGTTTAGTTTTGTCTCCTTCCAAAGCTTGGTGCAAATCCATTTGTGCCAAGATGTCTTCCATCTCACACTGCCACATGGCAAAATTGGTCTTCTTCCTATCAAACTTCTGTAGATCATACTTAGTATCAGCAGTCACCTTTAGAACAGACAACCCCATCTTAATTAACTGGTGGCTTATCGGCCACTTTAGAACCCTCAGTATTACTAGAAGTAGATGACGTAGCAGAAAGCTATAGAATGGGCAATCTTGGCTAAGAAAATAATAAACACTCGATATGAAGAGAAAAATACTCAATTTTTATTCAAAAATAGTCTGCCTTAAACGATTATAAAGGAATCCTCTTATAAGAAAGGAAAATTACAAGAAAGGAAATATATTCAAAAAACTCAAACTGTCAAAAATAGAAAATTGCTAAGATCATGGGATCTCATAGTGTTGATGCCGAGAATCATGCCGAATTTGACAGAAATCAAATCTGACCTTCTTAACTCAATTTATTATTGTGAGAATCCGCAA
The DNA here is from genome assembly GCA_021464415.1 of Lonicera japonica. Taxonomy (NCBI): domain Eukaryota; kingdom Viridiplantae; phylum Streptophyta; class Magnoliopsida; order Dipsacales; family Caprifoliaceae; genus Lonicera; species Lonicera japonica. The sequence goes on from JAKCWG010000898.1 coordinate 327,780, forward strand.
ATGTGACCCCTATATTCTCAACCTCTGGTTTGGGAGTTTGAAACATCAGAAAGGATTCCGTTGTTCCATTTGCTTCTATGTGTTGATAATTCATATCGGATGTCCCTCTATCCTATTTTTAGATGTAAAAGGGTTTGTTCAGAGTCGTCAGTACGTTTTACGAGAAAACAGACAAAACAGTTGTGTAAGAGAAAAGGCTACAAATAAGCCTTTCTTTACACGTTTGTCTACGAAACCAGGATTCTATAGGGTTCGGGAACTATATTACGGTTTGGGAAGGTGTTAAGCACCCATTTTGCCCTTTCGGTCTCTAGTGGTCTTATATATTTATTCTATGTTGGAAAACTTGGATGCTTTTTGTAGACACCCCGATCCGTAACCCCCGCAAGAACTCTAACGACCTTCGAGAACTACTGTTTTTTGGTCCGGAACCCACCCGAGCACCCGAAACAACCCTGAAAGGGTTTGTTGGCCAACAAACCTATTTTGAATAGAGATTGTCGCACGACATATCACATTATCGTGCGACAAACACTCTTATGTCGCGCGACAATCTCTCCTGACACCAGACCATCCACTCTCTAACACATCAGTCTGTCAGAAACGTCACTTCAGCCGTTTGCCGCGCGACATAGGACACATTGTCGCGCGACATATGCCCCTTTTGGGGAAGTGTCGCGTGACATACTCTCCCGAGCAGTATAAATAGGCCAACACCCCCAAGGGTTCAGGGGCAGCAAGTTGGGATTGAAGAATTCTAAGCTTTAAATATGATTTTTTTAGTCTTTTATCAAGCATTCTCTATTATAGTCTTATTTTCGAAGAATTATCGAATCTATTCTCAACACTCGACGTGTCCTGTCTCTAGAATTGAATTCCCGAAAATATCTGAAGAAGGAAAAAATTATCATCACCGGAAATCTCTCCGCCGTATCATATTTTCTTTTTTATTATTATCCTCGTCGGGAAGGTAAAGAAAGTCTCTTCTAGTATTTAACATTAAATATCTGTGTATTTGTTTTACTTCTGTTGTTTTGTCCACGTTTTATTTGAATAAACTTATTGCCAAGTTACAAATAGTCTACCGTTTTCAAAACAAAATACCCTGATAAAACCATTTGCAAAACCAGAAGAGTAAGTATATTACTATCCGGATAAAATCCTATTTTCAAAACCCGAACCATTAAAACTTACTTAGGAATTAAAACCCGGTGTATCTTATCTGTTTCATAGATTGTGATACGTCCGGTTGAACTCCTCTCAAGAGTTCTAATTCCACATTGAATTAGTTCCAATTTAAAGATCCGAAATTTTACAAAAGTAATCACTACAGGAGAAAACCGTCATTATCTGAGAAATAATACGGGACACTCTTTCAAAAACAAAAAGGATTTGTCATTCGTACTTACATCTTTCAATAAATAAGAACATTGGATCTCGGAACACAAAGGTTTTCATCTCTTTTCCCATTTTCCCCAAAAATTAGGGTTTTCACTTAGAAAGTAGTAGACTGTCAGTAAAAGCATCCAAGTTTTTCAACATAAAATAAACATATAAAAGGCCACTAAAGACCGAAAGGGCGGAATGGGTGCTTAACACCTTCCCAAACCGTAATATAGTTTCCGAACTCTATAGAATCCTGGTTTGGTAGACAAACGTGTAAAGAAAGGCTTGTTTATAGCCTTTCCTCTTACACGACCCTTTTTGTCTGTTTTTTCGTAAAACGTACTGGCAACTCTGAATGAACCCTTTTGCATCTAGAAATAGGATATAGGGACATGTGATATGAATCAACAAAGATACTCCAGCAAATGGAACGACGGAATCCGTTCCGACATTTCAGACGCCCAACCGAACGGGGACGAGACCCGGGGGTCGCATTTGCGGATTCTCACAGTGGCGACTCTGCTGGGGACTGTTAGAAAACTAGACTCTTATATGTGGACTTTTGTTTATTTGTTGAATACTTGCTTTTACTGCTTTCCCTACTTATGTTAATTGATCGAGAAGAAACCTTTTTCTAAAAATGGGAGTTTTCCAAAATACGTAATAAAGATAATGATATTTGTGAAACCAACCTTTCGAGCTTTACACGCACTATCACAAATCATGCATTGGTTCTACGAGTGTGAAATTACCCCAAACCCTTGGAAGTATTATAAGTGAGTAGGGAGTTGGCTTGCTTTGGCCAACATAAACCGAAAGCATTTACTTCCACTCTCCTTGGCCAAGTACGCCCTCGAGGTATATCGAGTGACGAGAACACTCACGTACTCGGGAAGTATATCAAAAGGCTCTTGCACGTACCCGCCCTTGGGGTATATCGCAAGGTCTTGCCAAATAGGAGGGAGCCTGAAGCCTTAACCGTTCGTACACCTGCGCTGCATATAAAGATTGAGTCGGCTAAAACACTTGTCAAAAAGCCGTAGGGGATGTACCACCTTACGGCTTACTTTCTAACACCTTTTTAAAATCCGAGGCTTTTTCTTGGCAATTTTTAGTATTTCTTTTGGCAAAAATCGAGTTGCATCACAGTCTTCCTTCATCTTCGCCACGTGGTTTCGTCTACAACCGTAAAGCGACGACAGTCTGGAAGGTTGGGCCGGTCGAGATTACACCGGAAGACTAGTAAGACCAAGCACACCCGAAATGGCCGAGGGACGTGAGAATCAAGAGACAGGTCAGAGCCTAGCCGAGGCATCTGCAGTTCAGCCAACTTTAGCCGAGATGCATCGTCTGTTGACGACCGTCAGCATGAACCTAGCAAGCCTCACAAACGAGCAACAGAATACCCGTGTCCGAATAGAGGAGTTGTCAGCCGAACGAGCCGCACCACCAGGTTTTGAACGACTACCACCGAATCGAGATCCGAGCCAAAGATAGTCTTCACAAGTGCTTCCCCCGGTCCAAGGAACCAACCCACCACCAACGGGTCCCATCATAGCCGGTCTCGTTCAAACCGATCCCAACAACCAGAATCAATGGGCTCCGGATTCAGGCCCCATTTATCAGCAACAAGAGCCACCCATAGTTTGGCCGCAACCCCAAGTACAACCCGGATTTGACCCCCAATACCAACCATGGCCACAAGTTCCCGCAAGACCCATACCACCGGTCCCAATAGCCCCTCCCAATGAATATCCAGACATCAATCGACTTTGGGCAGTGTATGCAGAATCGGTTATCGCTCGGGAACAGCCCGATGAGGCGTCAAGAGAGACCGAAGAGATAAAAAAACTGAAAGAACAGATGAAGGTTCGGCAAAGAGGAATTTCTCTGATAAAAGGGGCTGACGAGATTACAGATATGAATGCTTTCTCCCTCTACCCAGAAGCAAGACTACCTCAGGGATTCAAGCTCCTTTCCATCACCAAATTCACAGGAACCACACCCCCCAAAACCCAACTTCAATCCTACATCAGATCCATGCAAGTATCAGGCTGTGGGGAGCCGGAGTTGGCTCAAGCCTTTCACATGACTCTCACGGGGGCCGCCCTCAGATGGTTTTTCGATCTGGAGAGACACCACACGAAGACTTGGGGAGATATCATCAAGGAGTTCATGGCCAAATACGGGTCCAACGAAGATTTGAAAATAACCCGTAAACACCTGGAAATGGCTAAGCAGGGCGAGAAAGAGAGCTTCAGCGATTTCGTCACACGCTGGAGAGAGATGGCCTCCCAAATGTCCAAGCGACCTAATGAAGAAGAACAGCTGGAGATCATACAGAAAAATTTCACCCCGGTCGTACTGAGTTGCATGGGAAAGCATGTATTCCCACACTTCAGAGCCCTGTTGAGTATGGGGTCGCAAGTAGAGGAAGAACTGGCCAAGAAGGCAGAAACAGATACCAAGAAAGCCTCATACACCGGGAGAAAGACAGCCACTCCAGCCGTAAATCAACTAAGCTCGTACCCATATCAACAAAACCCATTCCAACAATCACAACAAACCTCTCCGATGAGTTGGCCTGCACAAGGAGACTCTTCAAACACCGAGGCTAAGAGGAGGAGAAACTTCTGCACCCTCCCCACTACCGTGGTCAAAATCCTGGAACTATTCTGAAAGGCCGGACTGATCACTCCACTCAACCCGCGCCCCCCACCAAACCCTATTCCCAGCACCTAGAGAATGAATGAAAACTGTGCATACCATCAAGCAGCGGGCCATGACATGGAACGCTGCTTGGCTCTTCGCCATCGTATCCAGGACCTCATTGAAGCCGGAACCATTCCCGCACCCGGCGGTCCCAATGTTACCAACAATTCACTTCCTAACCATGCTCCACCTGCGGGAATTAATGCCTTGACCACTGATGAAGAAGGCTTTGACCCCGTAAGACTCATTCGGAATGACCCAGCCTATAAGGCGCCCGTTATGCTACCAGCAAAGGCTCAAGTTGCCCCAGGCCTCAATCCGATAATCGACCAATAGATGGCTAAGATGAACTTCCTACCCAGGCAGGGTTTAGGAAAGGCAAATCAAGGGATATCACAGCCACTTACAATCAAAACCAATCCCAGAAAATCTGGGATAGGTTGGACCCGGGAGAAAAAGAAACAGCCATAGAGACCCCGAGGCCCCCCTAAAGAGACAATCTGTATGACAGAAACCTCCCCCGGAACTTTTAGTTGGTCGGCAGAGCCAGAGTCATTAGAAATCCCAGAGGGATCAGACCCAGCATTCCTTTGGATCCAACAAATCACCCGTTCAGGAAGGGTATGCCAACCACCACCGGTGGATGCCGAGAAATCTCCACCTCCTAAAGAAATAGGAGAAGATCGAGTACTTGAGCAGTTGAAGAAGACCCAGGCACACATCACCATTTGGGGCCTCTTGGTTGCCTCCAAACCTCACATGACCGCCTTCATCAAACTTCTAGACGAGTCCGTCATATCACCAGACTCCACACCGGAACAATTGCCAAATATGACCAGGTCACTTACAGTCCAAAGAAGCCTGTCATCTTTAGATGAAGACTTGTCTCCATTGGGGAGGAAACACAGCCTGGCCCTCCATATCACCGTCAACCATAAACGTCTATCCCCTAAAATCGCTAGATGTCTGGGTATCTTGGATTCAGAGCTTTCCCCATCAGCTGTGACTGTTAAGGCCTATGACAATACCAGAAGGACCGTTCTGGGTTCTTTGAAGCTTGATCTCATGGTTGGTCCCGGAAACTTTCCGGCTGACTTTCAAATCATAGACATTTCCTTCAGTTTTAACCTCCTGTTGGGAAGAGCATGGCTACACGATATAGGAGCACTCCCCTCCTCCTTACACCAGAAGATTAAGATACCGTTCGAAGGGAATATAATCACCATCTAAGGAGATCCTGAAAGGACCTTGGCGGATCTGGAGTTACCTGTATTAGGCATCGGGAGCTAGAGCATACAGTTGGGAGGCTTTTCTTACGAGCCACAAGTACAAGCTCTCACCACCCAAAGAATCGAGTATCTACCCCCTGACAACATTCCCGGTCTCAGCGCCAAGATCATAAATATGCTGAGGATGATAAAATATTTACCTGGAGCCAGTCTAGGGATGGGACAGCCAGGGTTACTCCAGGCCTTAGAACCAATGACGAGGCACGAAAAAGAAGGTTTGGAATACCAACACATCGAAGAAGATGACCAAGAGAAGAGAAGCCGAGGGCATCAGTATCCGAGTTTTAGCTCTCTGAATGGGTTTTTTGTCAAAGAGGGAGAGGACTTCCCCTTTTGTGGTTTTCAAGAACCTTGGAGAAATAGCGACGGAGAGAACCTTCCGGGATGGGAAATCTTCTATGAAGAGGACCTTTATATCAAGGAAGACGTCATACACAGCTTCTCTACCAAGTTGACAATCGGGCCAGAGGAAGAAAATGAAGACGACAAAGATGAAGAGGAAGAATTGATCGAAGATCTCTTCGACGTCATGGCCCTAGGGGATGAGGAACCGAGAGACGACCCTGTACACTTGATACACGCAGATCCGAATTGCCAAGGAAAAGGGGGAAAGAGTGAAAATGTAAGGGTGAGAGATAGGAGTGAGGGTAAAGCTAAGAAGGAGTCACTCCTAGATTTACTTTTTGTACCTGTAAACACCATTATCAATGAAGAATATTCTGTTTTGCGTTATCCTGATAATTTTAATTCTGTAATTGCTTATATGGAGTTGGAAAGACTAAACGAACACCCTGAACGGGAGGAGCAGCATATACAGAGCGAGGAAGGAGACACTCTTGTGATCAACCTCGGGACAAAAGCGGAGAGAAAAGAATTCACACAAACTCTGAAAGAGTATGTGGATGTCTTCGCCTGGTCCTATGTAGATATGCCAGGTTTAAACAGCCAGATAATCATGCACGAGATACACACCAAGCCGGAATTTAGGCCCGACAAGTAGAAGTTGAGGAAACTTACACCAGAATGGTCCCTAAAAGTAAAAGAAGAAGTGATGAAACAACTGAGTGTAGGGTTCTTGCGGGTGATCGAGTACCCTTCATGGTTAGCCAATATTGTACCCGTTCCAAAGGCAAATGGGAAGGTCCGCATGTGTGTGGATTACCGAGATCTTAACAAAGCTTGCCCAAAAGACGATTTTCCATTACCCAACATCGACTTGATAGTGGATAATACTGCCAACCATGCCCTGAAGTCCTTTGTAGATGGTTTTGCCGGGTATAATCAGATCAAGATGCACCCGGATCACTAGGAGAAAACTGCATTCATCACACCGTGGGGAACATACTGCTACACCGTTATGCCATTCGGGCTGAAGAATGCCAGAGCAACATATCAGAGGGCAGCAACAGCTATTTCCCATGACATGATTCATAAAAAAGTAGAGGTGTATGTGGATGACATGATAATCAAGTCGAAGGAGAGGGAAGGCCACGTGCCAGCCTTACGAGCTTTCTTTGACCGCCTCCGTCAGTACCAGATGAGACTCAATCCGCAGAAATGTGTGTTCGGGGTAACCAAATGAAAGCTTCTGGGGTATGTCCTCAGTAAAAAGGGAATCGAGGTAGACCCTGCCAAAGTTCGAGCAATCCAAGACATGCCCGAACCTCGTACAAAGAAAGAAGTTCGAGGATTTTTGGGAAATTTGCAGTACATCAGCAGGTTCATCTCTCAGCTTACCCAAACTTGCGAACCCATTTTTAAACCCCTGAGGAAGTCTTCACCCGGAGAATGGGACGATCAGTGCCAGGAGGCTTTTGACAGAATTGAGGATTACCTCTCCAACCCCCCAGTATTAGCCCCACCACAGACCGGACTGCCACTAATCCTATACCTGACCGCCATTGATTCTGCCGCAGGAGCCATGCTAGCACAACACCTGACCGATACTCGGAAAGAGCAGGCCATCTATTACATCAGCAAGAAGCTGTCCCCGTTTGAGATAAACTACACACCATTGGAGAAATCATGCACCGCCCTCGTCTGGGTAACACAGAAATTATGACATTACATGCTGGTTTTCCCAGTCATCCTGGCATCACGAATTGATCCGTTGAAATACCTCTTCGAGAAACCAGCTCTCTCAAACCGTATGGCAAAATGGTTATTCCTGCTCTCCGAATTCGACATCACCTACATGACGCAGAAGGCGATCAAAGGCAAGATCATAGCTGATTACCTAACCCACAATTCGATATTTGGGGGACATGCTAGAAGAAGCCGAGTTCCCGGATAAAACTATCATGAATATCGAGGTCGATAAAGACTGGAAATTGTATTTTGACGGGGCCGCCAACCGAAACGAAAATGGGATAGGCATTCTGTTAGTCTCTCTAGACCAAACTCACTCCCCGGTATCATATCGTCTGGACTTCTTCTGCACCAACAACATGGCCAAATATGAAGCTTGCATCACCGGGTTGGAGATCGCACTCCAAAGGGGTATAAAAAGAATACAGGTATACGGAGATTCAGCACTAGTGGTCCACCAAATTCTGAAGGAATGGAAGATTAGAGATGAGAAATTAGTCCCTTACCTCGCCCGACTGGAGGATGTCGCAGGAAGGTTTGAGTATGCAAAGTTTTACTATGTCCCCAGGTCACAGAACAGTTTTGCTGACGCACTTGCAACCCTGACATCTATGATCGATATCCCAGAGGGAATGGAAGAAATAACTCTTACAGTATAAAAGAAATCCGGACCAGCACATTGCATAGCCCTTGAGGTAGAAAGTGAAGAGGAAGGGGACTCAACCACTTGGTTTTATGATATCTGGAACCTACTGAAAAACCACCAGTACCCCGAGCAAATAGACAAGAAAACACGGGTCACACTTAGGAGATTAGCATCAGGATTCATACTTTGTGCCGGTAGGCTATACAAAAGGAACTACGAAGGGACCTATCTCCAATGTCTGGCAGAAGAATAGTCCGTTAAAGTGATGGATCAAATACATGGGGGCGATTGTGGACCTCACATGAGCGGCCATACACTTGCCCGAAAGATCATCAGGCAAGGCTATTACTGGTCTACCCTGCAGAACGACTGCGTTAATCACGTACGCCATTGCCACAAATGCCAAATTTATGCTAACTCTCAGAAACTTCCCCTGAAAGAGTTGTACAACATGACTGCTCCTTGGCCCTTCGCGACCTGGGGGATTGATATCATCGGGAAGATTTCACCAAAGGCCAGCAACGGCCATGAATTCATACTAGTGGCCATTGACTACTTCACCAAATGGGTGGAAGCCGAGTCTTTCCAAACCCTTGACGCCAAAAAGGTTGCCCGATTCATCAGACGGAATATCATCTATCAGTATGGGGTCCCACACGAGATCATCTCGGACAACGGCACCCACTTCGAGGGAGAGGCTAGTTTCGTCATGGAAGAATACTGTATCACCCGACACATATCTTCGCCATATAGGCCGCAAACCAATGGGACAGTCGAGGCTGCCAACAAGAATTTGAAGAATATTCTAAGCAAAATGACCGACACCTGCCGGGATCGGCCAGAAAAGTTACCATATGCATTGTGGGGATACCGCACCACCGAGAGGGTCTCCACCGGGGCAACCCCGTTTTCTCTTACATACGGGATGAAAGCAGTCCTCCCTGTTGAGTTAGAGGTCCCCTCTCTCAGGGTAATGCTAGAGAATCAAGTCAATGAACTGGAGTGGGTCCAGGCACGGTATAACGAGCTAGCCCTATTAGATGAGAAAAGGCTGAAAGCCGCATACCACCACCAAGGTTATCAGAAGAGAATCGCTCGAGCATTTAACCAGAAAGTAAAGACTCGGGGTATCAATGAGAACGACATCGTATTGAAAGAAATTCGAGAGCCAGCCAGAGATCCAAGGGGTAAGTTCGGGCAGAAGTGGACAGGGCCGTATATCGTCAAGGAGATTGATACGGGGGGTGCCGCTATACTCGCTGACTTAGACGGACAGTTACTGCATTCACCAGTCAACATGGACCGACTGAAGAATTATTATCAATAGGCGTAACATGTATAGATAAGAACTACGTAAACCTGAGCCCCAACTCAAAATTTGTGTTTTTGAAAAAATCAAAAAAGGGGGAACGTAGGCAACCTGAGAAGTGACTTCAGGCCCAGTTTAAACTTTGTAAAGAAATTTATTTTCCCTCGTATATTATTAAAAGGTGGTTCAGAACACCGAAAGTTACAAAGGAAATACAACATATAAGAAGAAACTAATCCCTAGGGGTTGGCCACACCAGGTCCTCGGTGGCCAAATCAATTCGAGCCTCGTCCAGGATTTGATACGCAAAGACAATGTTATCCTCTGTAGGCTCAGAATCCATGAATCGGAATCACTCCATTTGAAAGGGGTCATCAATCAGCTCTCCTTCTAGAGATTGCCAGCAAGAGCGAATAATGTCAGCTCAGAGGGGCCTGGAAATACCGAAACGGGCATAATTGAACTGCCGAGTCAGCCGAGCACGCCACATCCTCTCTACTGATAAAGAAACATGCGGGGTCACAAACTTGGACTCAGAGGAGAAGTTGTTCAGACCAAGGGTAATTTCTTGAGGAACGTTAAACTGCCGAAGAAGACGTCCTGGGAGATAAAAGGAGGTAAATCAAAGCCCGCGGAGCCGAACGTAGTTCTGACCTCCAGTACTAAGCGCCATCGCCCTCAACTTCCACCAAGGGATGTTCCACCGAATGGCACGAAAGTTTTTCGAAAATCACACCGTCCAATCAGAGGAAGACATGGTCAAAGCACAGAAGAGAGGACGATAGAAGAAGTGTGTCGGGTAGTCGAGCAGAACCCTGTTGAAAGCCACCGATCGGAAATGCTCCAATAGCCACATGTATAACAAACGTGGACTTCCCCTGAAGAAGGGTGAGGCCCCCCTTTGAATATCATCTAGACCATTCAGAGTCTCTACAAGAACGATGGGCACTATGGACTCCCTATTCCTGGCATGGTAGATCAAACTCAGAATAGTCGGATCAACACGAGAAGAGCCCGTCACCAGTAACATATCCGAAACAAGACAGATCAAAGCCTCCGCAGTACGCCCCACACTATAAGAGGCTCTATCTTCGTAACGATGAAAGAACCTCACCATCTTATGGAGGTCAAGGAGTCCGTCGGTAATAAAACCATCACAGGCCGCTTGGGGAATGGCTAAAAGAGCAATCAGCATATCTCGAGGACCGATTTCTTCCATAGGAACTGCCATTGGGAGACGAACGTCAGAACGCAACAGCCAGGAGAACTCCTCATAGGTCAGACAGAGCTCATCTAGTCCGAAGCGAAAGAGATGGTCCGCAGGACTCCAGAAATACAAAGCACCTAACATAAAGGAAAAATCGACAGGACGATGGCACCAGCCCGCTAAAGGGCTAAAAGCACCGAAGTTCAAACCATTTTCAGAAGATATCAAGGCATCTCGGGCATTGACATAAGAAAAATCAGATTTTGTGCGATAAGAAGACATTTTTTTTGGAAGGTGTGGGGATGAAGGAAGGAAGATGGGTGTATTTATAGCAAAAAAGAGGGTCCTGTGCCTGTTTGTCGCGCGACAAACCCATATCCACTAGGGATTGTCGCGTGACAAACCCATTTAGGATCACCCTATTTTTTATTTTTCTTACACGTAAGAGTCATTCTTGCCAAAAGAATTACTTCTGGAGGCATTCTTGTTCTCACTTTGTTCTTTTGCAGGAAACCTGAATGTCATTACACTACAAGGTATGGCTCCTAAAAACACTAACTCGCATACGTATATATATATCTTTCACAAAACAAGAGAGTAATGGTATATCATTAGACACAAATAAAGGTTTTCATAAATCCAATAAAGGAACAATTTTCAAAACTAAAACTCTATCTACAAGTCTATAAAGATATAAATAAGTATCTGTCCGAACTAACAAAAATGCAGAATAGAAAAAGTTAATCTACTCGGGCGCGTTTTGACACGCTCCCACTATCACCCGAGCCCTCCTCGGGAGTAAGGTCAACCACTGGGACGCCTGGAACAGGAGGAACAGGAGGAACTGCCGCCTGGGAAGGCCCCGTCGACTGGACAGGAGCCGTAGCACTGATCACCGACGACCGAGAAAGCTTGGAGGTCTGACTGCTACTCCTCCGAGACTCCGTCCGGGCATGAGAAGAAGTCGGAGGGTCGTCCGGCCGCAAAGTGTGAACACCCCAATCCACGACTCTCGTGCGAATACTGGTTTTCTTATAAAACAAGCATCTTGCATATTATCATGAGCCATCATGCATGTAGAAGACTGATAGGAAAGACTCCAATTTCGGACGCGTTGGAAGTCTAAGATAACCTTTGTTGCCTCTTCGCTTACTAGGACGGGGATTGACCTGCCCGGTTAGGTCGCGGGGTGAGGGGCAGCGCCAGCCACAGCCCCCAGCTGCAAGCTCCCAGCCGTACGGCTGGCACCCTAGCCGCACTCCCCAACCGCACGCGCCAGCCGCACGCCCCAACCGCACGCCCCAGCCGCATGCCCTGCGGTTACCCCCAACCGCACGCTCCCAGCCGCACGCCCCGCGGCTACCCCCTGCAGTTGGTCTTTTTTGGAGCGTTTTTGGAGGAATTTTTACTATAAATAAGACCCTTGGGATCCCATTTTGGGATCATCAACACTCAATAGTGTTTTTAGTAAGTAGAAACTCTGTCAAAATCTTTAGAGAGTCATTTTAGAGAAATTCTGAGAGAGAAAGTTTTAGAGAGAGAATTTCTAGAGAGGGAGTTTTAGAGAGAGAAAGTTCTAGAGAGAGAAAGGAGCAATCAAGGCAAGGTTCTCATTTCTTCTTCAAGCGCATCAGGTACGTCTTTCTACAACCTTTCTTAAATTCAATATCGCAATTAAGTATTCATTTTTAAAATTAATAACTTGCAAAGAAGTTCACTGCCTTCAAAATAAATCCTTTCTAAATTTTACAAGAAAACTAAAACCTGTTTTGACACGTTTTCAAAACAAACTAAAATACAAAAACAGTTTCCAAAAGAATGGAACTACGAGACTCTAATTTCATTCTACGAATGAATACGTAGGCGCTCGCAAAGCTCGAGTCTGATTTCAAAATATTGTTTTAAACTAAATTTATCCGGAAAGGACTATTCTGAAAACAATTCAAACTACTTGCAAGATATCTAAGTTAGGGATTGAATACATGATCCATTAAGAGACCGAAAGGGCGAATTGGGTGCCTAACACCTTCCCAATTCGTAACGTAGTTCCCGAACCCTAACGAAGTCAATTTTCAAAATAAATCTCTGGTTTCAAACGTATGAAAGATAATTCATTTTCGAATTGTCCTTTGTACGATCTTTTGTTTGTTTTCTCGTAAAACAAACTAGCGACTCTATAAAACACGTTTTCAAAGAAAACCAAGAACGAGGACTCTCTTCTTCTCGGGTCGCGGGCTCGGATTCTCACAGTGGCGACTCTGCTGGGGATTGTCGAGAACTAAGCTCTGACATAATGGATCATATATTTAATTACTATTGTTTATTATAGGTCTTGTAAGCCTTAGTTCTAGGATAACATAGAAGCGATCTAGGTGGAAACCCTGATGCCTTTATTTGCTAATTATGTGAGGAAAATCTTTTTCGTAATTAAAATTTTGTAAATTATCATAACAAATCCTAAAGCATTGATCAATAATGAACCGCCAGATTGTTATTTCGCACGCACCCGTGTCTTATCATGCATTTTCGCGAGTGTGAATTTATCTTATTAACCTCGGCACCAAAGTCGTGACTAGGCCGTGGACTTGCGGGTCTACACTAGCCAAAAGCGCCTGGGACCACTCTCCTTGGCCAAGTACTTACCGAGGTATATCGAGTGACGAGAACACTCACGTACCCGGGATGTATATCAAAAGGTCCTTACACGTACCTGCGCTCTTGAGGTATATAGTAAGACTTGCCAAACAGGAGGGAGCCTTAAACCTTACCCTCTTCGGCCACGCTTGCATATAGGGGAGTCAGCTTAGAACACAAAGATTTTCTGCATTGTTTTTATGACCGACAATCGTGAGAATCTTGTGTGCGAAAGCCCTGATTCCATGAACAAAGCAACTCATGAGGAGAGAACTTCCCGTGTTTTCAAATGATTTTTCAGAAAACTCTTTTCAAAATGGTTTTCCAAAATTATAGACGGTCAGGGAATCCATGGAATTCTATTCCTACCCTACCGCTATACGGGCCTCTCAAGTTGTCGCCGTTGGTCTGCTTTTGAGCTCACCTAAAAGAAAAGCTTTTTTGTGTGCTTAGCATCGTCCCTGATCAATGTATTTCTGGATAAGGTCCAGCAACTTCTAAATAATGTATTGTTCTTATTTTTTTTAGGGAATGCGCGTGATCGAATTTGTCCTTTTTTTCGGCACCAGATATTCATCCTGACCTCTGCGTGGGCTGGAAGAGATAGTACTGGACGACTTGTCAGACCAGATTCTTTCAAAAATATGGATCAGAACACGCCGAACCGGAATGTGAACAACCAATCTAGTAATGCAGCAGATCCGCCGCCCGGTCCTTTTTACCCGAACCAGGGGATACCTCAGAATAATACTATGGGGCGTCAACAGTTTACACCGGATCAGGGAACTACGAAGTTGCCATCCACTGCGAAAAATTCACTGTTGGGTCCCTATTTCCCAAGCACTGGAGTACCTTCGACCGCTGGGAAAAATCACCTAGATGAAAAGTGCGGGGTCGATTCGTGGAAATTATTTGAATTAGCCGATTCATCGAAATCATTGGACTTGGTGCAAGCAATCCAAATGCTGAATCCGAAATTAAGTGAGACAATAACCGATCATCAAATGACGAAAGCTCGCCTGGAAAAATTGTCAAAATCCGAAATATTGAAAGAAGTGACCGAGGAAGAGCTCAAAAGATCATTGCAAGATTCTGAACGAAAAGACCAGGCTATTGAGGAACTGAGAAAGGAGAAAGATGCTATGGAAATTCAGAGGGATTATTTCGCTAAAGAGACAATAGAACTGCATGAGGAAATCTTTCGCTTGGAAAAGGTGGTCTTTAAACAAAAGAATCTGTTGGATGAAATGGGGTATATCTCAGACACCGATCAACCCGATCCATACCTACGCATCGAACCTACCTCACCTACACCATCAAGCTACTCGTCAAGCCAGGAACAAATGAATGACTTTGAATCTATCTCAACCTATTCATCAAATCCAGAGTATGTTTCCCAAGAGGCCAATGACAATCCGAAGTCAACACCAGAGGATTTCACTAACCCATTCAAAATTTCCTCTTCGATCGTACACCCACATACATCAGGCTCACCCATGTTCAATTTGTCCTCACTCCAAATTCCACACGACTCAAAAAGTCATTTGCCCATTCCTAGCACTTTTCGTGCCACGAAACCTGTTTCAAGATATAAATGCACCAACAACAGGGGATTTAACCGAGTCAGATTTGCGAAAAGGGATTTCTCACAACTACCAGGGTCGTTAAGTGAGGTATACAAGCAGCTGAAGGATGAAGGGATGATCTATCCACTAAACCCGCGACCTATACCAAATCCATTCCGTTCTAGTTGGAATCTTAATGAAAGATGTGAATACCACCAGGGTATAGGTCACACAACAGATGATTGCAAGGCTCTTCGGCACACTATTCAGGACCTTATTGAAGCAGGAAAGATACCAGACCCATTTTATCTCAGCCATCAGAAATTGAAGATTAGTAACTAGAAGATTGAAGATCTGTAATAAGTAATTGAGAAAGATGAAAATAGTTATTGAAGATTTATCACTTGTAAATCATGAACTACGGAGACCTGAGCCCCATGAAAAAAAAAAGATATCTAATGTACTATTTGGGGAAATGTAGGCAACCTGAATAGGATATTCAGGCCCGGTCTATTCCTTATAATAATGTTCATTCGTTTGGAGGCAAAAGAGGCAGAAAGAGATTTTCCATACATATAACCAAAATTCTTTCAAACAAAAACAACTTATATCAAACATAACTACATCAGTTCCTACATATTTTTCCTATATCTTTCACCTACCTATCTAACCTCAAAATGCTTTCATAAAGAAGCCACCTACCAAACCTAACCTAACCTTCATCAGCAGAATATAAGATCCTCTCTCGATCCATGGTCTGATACGAAGCAAGCACTGTCTTATCTGTCACCGGTGAATCTGCAAACTAAAACCACCTCATCATCAGAGGCTCATCTTCAATGGTCTGCCGAACTCGACGCCAAATATACAGCACAATATCAGAACGGGTCACTTGGGTAATGCCAACCTCTCCTCTATGAAATCGCCGAACAAAACGGGTAGACCAAAGACCTCGTAGGGTCGTCTCCAACCTCGGGGTAATAGGTAGAGCAACCGAAGAAAAATCCCTCAGTGTGAGGGGTATACTCAAAGGAAGACCAAACTGTCTAGTCAACCGGCTGGGAATGTAGAACGATGTCTCTCGTAAATCACAAAACCGAAGGAAGTTCTGCCCACCCATACTGACGATCATGGTCCTCATGCGCCACCATGGGATGTCCCAACGAATCGACGAAGAAGACTCAGAAAACCGGACAGCCCAGTCAAAGGATGACAAATGATGGATCAGAGCATAGTCGGGGCGAAGAAAGAAGTGCCAATAATCCCAGGGAAGTCGAGTCCCCAGATACCGAAACCTCTCAGTAACCCACATATACAGCAGATAGGGGCTACCTCGAAAGTGACTAAGTCGAGACTGAACCACGGCATCTAGACCATTCAGTGTCTTTGCTAGTAAGATGGGGGTCACCAAATGGCCTCGTCTAGCCTCAGATACAACCCGAATAATCAAGGGGTCAACCATGATAGCATCATCAGTAACTAGAAGCATCTGAGAAAAGGTAAAAATCATACAGGCAGAAGTCCGACCTGAGTAGTAAGCCGGATCATCACCATGATGCATGAAAAAATCAGCCAGACGACGTAAGTGAAGACGTCCGTCTACAATCATGGCCCAGCACTCACTCTCCCGTAAAGCCAGAAAGTCCGCTAGCATAACCCGAGGGCTCCTAGCATCCCGCAAAGACGCTAACGGCCATGAAATATCCTGGCGCATCAGTAGAGTGAACTCCTCGATCGTCGGGCATAGCTCATCTAACCCAATACGAAAGCAGTGATCCTCAGGATCCCAAAACTCAGTCAGACCAAGCAAGAAAGAAAAATTGATGTCATGCGAACACCAGCGATGGAGATGGCTCAGGTCGCCCCAGTTGAGACCACAGTCGGCCTCGGCCAAAGATACAAAATCAGATAAGAGGGAAAAGGCGGCACTAGTACAGAAGATAGACATGACGGCAAAGGAAAAGATAATATATTTTTAGGCTAGAAAGATGGGATGAATAGTGAACTCAATGAGGAAAAAAGGACAAATTCGCGCTCTATTTATAGCAAAAATGCACAGGCCAACCGCACGGCTGTCTGCCAACCGTACGGTTGCCTCCCAATCGTACGGCTACCCCTTGCGGGTGGGGCGTGCGTTGGCTCTTCCCATTGGTCAAAAATCTTTGTTTTTCAAAATCTTCTTCACGATACATCATGATATGGATGTTGCCAGACTTTATTCAGGAAGAACGATCTAGCATTGCATGCATATAAATTTAATAATTACTTGCCAACACGCATACTTGACCTTTTTTGTAATTAAATTTAGCCACTCTTAACGATTTCTTTCGCATACATGATATGTTCGCTAATATATACAATTAATCATTTTGTTTTAATCAAGTTCATAATGATTTTTGCCAATATGTTATATAACCTTTTCTTACTAACCATATTCGCAATAAATTTTCTAAACATTCACATAACATCATAAACATGTTTTCTCCAAAAAAAACACAAATATTTCATTAATAAATTAAACCAATCATACTGATAAACCAACATTTAAATTAACCACTAAGTTAACAAAGTTCTTCTCAAATAATCAAAACATAGCTAAATTAAACAACTTAAATTAAAATGTTTTTTCTAAATAAAACCTAACATGGAACAAACGCTAAAACCATCAACGCTGAGGAGAAGGGGGAGGATCCATCGTGCGCGGGCGCTTCGCTTCTGTCTCTCCAGCACCCTCCGCTGGACTCTCCGAAAATGTACGCCCCTCAACTTGATGAGAAGGAGCAAGCCGGGAAGTGTGCCTCGACTGCTGGACCGACTGAGAAGGTGCCGCCGATCGAGACCGCGAGCGTGAAGGATGGTAGGTAGCCGTCATATCGCCCGCCAAGCGTCTGTTGTACCGCCCCATGTACTCCGTCGGGAAGGGAGCTGCGAACGTCAGTAGTCCGTACATGTTGAAGTAGCTCCTCAGCAACTCAGCCACTTCGCGAAGTCGGAATAAACCCATCTGCCAAAAAATCAAGTTGTCAGTCATCATTCACAATAACTCATATACTTAACTGTTTAAAAGATAACATACCTCCTCGTCCGAGACGTGCGCTAGGGCCCCCATCCGCTCATCATCCACGGGCACATCAGGAATCCGGTATCGCTTCGGTAGACCGAGATCCAGGTAAGGGATATCCCGCGGGTACTCCGGGATCGAGTAGGACGTCGACGTCCCACTAGTCTGGGAGGGACCAGCTCTGCCAGCGCCGCCCACCGGGGGTATGTCCTCCCCGGTATCCTCACCCGCCTCCGACTCGGGCGCCACCACCTTCCCCTTCCCTTTGTCGCCACCTTCACCCACTAGAGCCTGACCTATGCCCGCTTCCGCCCCTAATTGCTCCTCCCTCTCTCCTAGCTCTCGGAAGACTATCCCACGGGCCGCACCTGATGATGGAGTAGATAGAGAATACGGCCTTAGACCCACCGACCCAACACCTGGGGACCCAACGGGTGTGCGCAGCAACGGCGAAAATGATACATGCTGGGCCCAATCCATATCTCCAGACCCAAGCACGGGTGACGATCCCGACATCGACCCGCCTCCCTCGGGTGTCTGCACCGACTCCAACATCTGTCGTATATCCTCCAAGGACAACTGAAGTGTCCTCCCCGCCATGGCTGGTGGGATAGGCGGCCTCGACACGGGACTCCGCCCTCCGACGGGACTCCTCCCTCCCCTAGCTCCCCTGCCTCGTCCAGGCGAAGCCGCAACAGTCGGCTCCTCGTCTACTCCCCCGCCTGGCCCAACTGGGGGAGCCCCACCGTTGCCTCCTCCCAAGGGCACCTCCTCCGAACCCTCGTCATCCTCCTCCTCCACATGCTGCGGCTCCGCGTCCCTCTCGCCATGTGGATCCTCGTCATCTGGATTCGCAATCCCCTTTGCCCTCCGATTCGGCACCGGAGCGGGCTGCTGTGGGACTCGCTGTGAGATGTATAACTGCCCCTGGATATACATCGGATCTCCCCCGAGGGCAGCATACCTCGCTTATATCACCCTGCCTCGCACCCCCTTCATCTCCCTCATCAGGTACCGGTGCGTGAATGTCCCATACTCTCCCTCTATCAACAAACCCTCAATCGGGACGCCTCCCAAGAACAACACCCGCTCCTCTGTAGACAGCATGACCGGCCGCCTCATCGCCGCTGGGGGCCAGGCCGAAACTCTAAAACCTAACCCAGGAGTATGCTGCCGCACCACCCGCTCTCCCAGGTAGAACGCCACGCCATACTCATGTGCGAACAATCGCCTCGAGCGCGCAGCCGCTAACGCGTCAGCATACCCCCACTGCTGCGTCACGTATGCCAGCCATGGGCTCCACTGAACCTGTCACGTTGAACATACACCGTGAATAACTTAACTATTCTTTTTCAGGAATAATTCCACTCTTTTTAATTTTATACCTGGTCAAGCTGTAACCCAGAAACGTCGCCTGCACTAACGTCTGGGGTCAAGTACTAGTACACCCCAACAATGTTCCCGCTATAGTATCGTCAGAAAAGCGGGAACTCTTCTGCAAAAGTCGGGTGCAGGTGGATCTGACCGATACCCTGATGGGTATGCGCGATAAACCACATCTGTCACAAATTATCACACTTGTTAAAAATTATCCAAATCGCCATACTTGTTTTTTAATAATCACATGTTTTTTCGTAAAAATAAATTGAGGGTTTAAATTGTTAATTACCTCCCAAAGAGTGACCAACCCACGGTGGTTCAGCTCCATATGACGACATACTAGATCCATCGACTCGTAGAGTACCGCCAGCATATATCCTCCCCAGGCGAATGCGTACAGCTGGTCGAAGAATCGAAGGAATGGTAGCCACCATAATCGTAGGTTGTCGCCGCCCCGTGCATAGAAGAAGTCGTGCAGCACTAGTAGTAGAAAGCACCGAGGCAGGTGCCGAACCTCTTGCCGCGTCATCGGTCCATCCCCAAACCTCTCGCTCTCTGCCTCGATGTGTTGGACCATCGCTGTATGGGGTATCCCGTCCGCCACTATCCGACTCGGTCTCCACCCCAATGCCGCTCCCATACCCTCTAGAGTAATGCGTACCCGGGGGTTAGGTACCAGAGCCTCCCCTCCGAATGGTAGCCCCGTCAGCACGAACACGTCTTCTGGGGTCAATGTCATCTCCCCCCAACTCCAGTGGAATGTATGTGTAGTATCCCACCATCTCTCCCCCAACACCGTCGGCAGGCTCACTGACCTCTGGAACTCTCCACCCGGCAGCACCTCGATGAACCTCCCGAATGGGGTCGCGCTCAAGTATGCCCTCACCAATGGAGGTAACTGATCTCGCAGCTCGGTAGCGGCACGCGTAATACCGCGGCAAGGCCCAATCCTCTGCCACAACATATATTTTAATAAACTCGCTATTTCACTAAAATACTGGCTAATATATGTTTTCAAAAAATAAGTTATGTTAAGTATGTTTATTATGGCAAGTAATTATTAAATTTATCACATTTCATGCATATCATGGCATTGCATTTTTCATAAACTATCATTAAATACTAGCAATCAGAGCATACCCGTGTACGGTGGCGGATCTCGTGTGCCACAGGCTCCATCAGCAGCCACTCCCGCCCCTCTCCAGGCGAGATCAATGGCACGTCCCGGTACATCGCCCGCTGTAGCGACCCGTCTACCCCCAGTGGCCCCTCCCAGGCCACACCCTCCCAATCGTCGTGATGAGGCGCGCAGATCAGGCGCCCATCCATCATCACAGTAATAGACTCCACCTCGTCTCCCGGGAGTAGCTCCGGCGCTTCCCCTCCCTCTGGTGGGCCTCCCATCATCATGAACACAAAGATCGAAAGTAGTCTCGCAAATGCCATCGCTCACACTCGTCTAAAATACTCACTCACTGTTTTTTGAAAATTAGATATTTATATGCTAGAGAGAGAGATCGCAAGAAGAAGTGACGAGAATAATTCGATCGGGCCACTATTTATAGAAAACATAGGCCAACTGTAGGCTCGCCAACCGTACGGCTAGCCCCCAACCGTGCGGTTGGCTGCCAGCCGTACGGCTGGGGGGTCATACCCCTTGCGGCTACCCCTCAATTTTGACCAGTTTGACCAAAAAAAAAAGGAAGAAAAACATGGACAGACTCTGAATCAACTTTTCCCAGGATACGAAAAGACCAAGACTCACACACACAAGAGATGGCTGATCGAAACCCAAAGCTTGATGCTCTAAAGTCTGTGGAAGAACCGAAATTCAAAAGGATGAATCTTTTTTTCGAAAAGCTCGAACCTGATTGATAAACAAGGAAGGTGTAAAAGAGGAATCGGGTATCAGAAAAAATTGAAAGAGTAGAAAAGGGAAAAATCCCGTTGGTCCAAGAGAGGAAAAAGTGAGAAAAAAATGAAGGAAATCGATAGGGAGAGCCACACTAAGAGTGACAGCTGTGCCAAAAAGGCGGAGGGCTACATCTTAGGTGAGTAAGGCTCCTGTTTTGGAAAAAGAAAAGAAAGAAAAAAGCAAGAAAAATCCGAGAGCCAAAAATAAAGGGCCGGATAATCAGAAGAGGGAGCAATAAGGGTATCAAAAAACAGAAAGCGATACAGGACCAGCATCCTCCTTGTGGAACAATCAGAGGGTAGCCTGAGGATGATTAAGAAATCCAAGCGAAATTCTATCCCCATGACCGAAGGGAGAAAAACTGAGGGTAGAGAGATGCCAAATCCCAAAAATTCATGCACAGCGGTTCGAAAGTTTCTACGAAAAGTTAATTCAGAAGTCTGATTCCCAATAAAGGTCAAAATTGAGGGTAGAAAGGAATGGAGAAGAAAAACACTTCAACTTACACACAACTCTCTCTAGCATATCAATTTTAAAAATTAATAAAGCAGTGTTCAATATCAGCAGAATTTTCCGAATTCTTTAAGTAAGAATTCTTCGCATTCCCCACGATGGGAATTTTTCCGTTTCCCTTTCCCCACGATGGGAAATAACACTTACCTCACATTCCCCAAGATGGGAATTTCTCGAATTCTTTAAGTAAGAATTTTTTGCATTCTCCACGATGGGAATTTTTCCGTTTCCCTTTCCCCACGATGGGAAATAACACTTACCGCATGTTCCCCAAGATGGAAATTTCCCGAATTCTTTAAGTAAGAATTCTTCGCATTCCCCACGATGGGAATTTTATCCGTTTCCCTTTCCCCACGATGGGAAATAACACTTACCGCACGTTCCCCAAGATGGGAATTTCTCGAATTCTTTAAGTAAGAATTTTTTGCATTCCCCACGATGGGAAATAACCTTTACCACGTGTTCCCCAAGATGGGAATTTTCGAATTCTTCAAGTAAGAATTCTTTGCATTCCCTACGATGGGAATTTTATCCGTTTCCCTTTCCCCACGATGGGAAATAACACTTACCGCACGTTCCCCAAGATGGGAATTTCCCAAATTCTTCAAGATAGGAATTCTTCGCATTCCCCACAATAGGAATTTTCTCCGATCCCCTTTCCCCATGAAGGAAAATAACCTTTACCGCGCATTTCCCATGAAGGGAATAACTTTATCCACGCATTCCCCATAAAGGGAATTTTGTTCACATTTCCCGAAGTTGGAAGTTTCTTTTAGCATCACTCCTCACGAAGGAATATATCACAAGGCTAAGGTCATTCTCTTGCTTCTCCCCAAGAAATCGGAAAACTTTTTCACTACGATCATTTGGACTCGGCAAAATGCCAAACCTTCCCACGCAAAGTCCTATACACTGAGGGTGGTGTGCCTCTGAGGGTAATGTATCACTGAGGGTAGGCGGGAAGAAAAGATTGATGTGCTGCGTTACCTGGCTGAAAGGAAAGGGGAGATTGTGGATTGCATCGCCTGAAGCACGACGAAATTCACACGCCAGAAAGGGTATATTCTAATTCAAGTATCAGAACATTGAGATTCACCCGAGAGTCGTGAATCGTTGTCTTCTAATCGTCCCAGTATTCTTGCGGGCAAGAATCCCGAGACGAGAGGGTCTGTGAACACCCCAATCCACGACTCTCGTGCGAATACTGGTTTTCTTATAAAAAAAGCATCTCGCATATTATCATGAGCCATCATGCATGTAGAAGACTGATAGGAAAGACTCCGATTTCGGACGCGTTGGAAGTCTAAGATAACCTTTGTTGCCTCTTCGCTTACTAGGATGGGGATCGACCTGCCTGGTCAGGTCGTAGGGTGCGGGGCAGCGCCAGCCGCAGCCCCCAGCCGCAAGCTCCCAGCCGTATGGCTACCTGCCAGCCGTACGGTTGGCACACTAGCTGCACGCCCCAATCGCACGTTCCAGCCGCACGCCACTAGCCGCACGCCCCAACCGCACGCTCCAGTTCACATGCCCTGCAGTTACCCCCAACCGCACGCTCCCAGCAGCACGCCCTGCGGCTACCCCCTGCGGTTGGTCTCTTTTGGAGCATTTTTGGCGGAATTTTTACTATAAATAAGACCCTTGGCATCCCATTTTGGGATAAAAAACACTCAATAGTGTTTTTAGTAAGTAGAAACTCTGTCAAAATCTTTAGATAGTCATTTTAGAGAAATTCTGAGAGAGAAAGTTTTAGAGAGAGAATTTCTAGAGAGAGAGTTTTGGAGAGAGAAAATCTAGAGAGAGAAAGTTCTAGAGAGAGAAAGGAGCAATCAAGGCAAGGTTCTCATTTCTTCTTCAAGCGCATTAGGTACGTCTTTCTACAACCTTTCTTAAATTCAATATCGCATTTAAGTATTCATTTTTAAAATTAGATAACTTGCAAAGAGGTTCACTGTCTTCAAAATAAATCCTTTCTAAATTTTACAAGAAAACTAAAACTTGTTTTGACACGTTTTCAAAACAAACTAAAATACAAAAACAGTTTCCAAAAGAATGGAACTACGAGACTCTGATTTCATTTTACGAATGAATACGTAGGCGCTCGCAAAGCTCGAGTCTGATTTTAAAATATTGTTTTAAACTAAATTTATCCGAAAAGGACTATTCTAAAAACAATTCAAACTACTTATGTAGACACCCCGATCTGTGACCCCCACAAGAACCCTAACGACCTTCGAGAACTGCTATTTCTGGAGTCCGGGACCCACCTGAACACCTGAAACTGCCCCAGGAGCGTTTGTTGGCCAAACAAACCTGTTTTTAATGGAAATGTCGCACGACATTCAAGATTGTCGCGCGACATTCAAGTATGTTGCACGACAAATGCCTTTTTAGGGGACATGTCGCGCGACAAACGCCCCACCATATCATCATTAAAGTGAAATGTCGCGCGACAGTCAAACTTGTCGCGCGACATATGCACACTGTCGCGCGACAAACGCCCCACCATATCATCATTAAAGTAATTTGTCGCACGACAGTCAAGTATGTCGCGCGACATACACACATTGTCGCGCGACAAACCACTTTATGGGAACATGTCGCGCGATAAACCACTTTCCCAGCACTATAAATAGGCCAACACCTCCCAAGGATTAAGGACCAACAAAAAAACAGAAAAAATAGCAACTTAGAAGAAGAATTGCGGGCTTATCGAATCTATTCTCAACACTCGACGTGTCCCGTCTCTAGAATCAAATTCTCGGAAATATCTGAAGAAGGAAAAGATTATTATCGCCGAAGATCTCTCTGCCGTATTATATTTTCTTTCTTATTATTATTCTCGTCGGGAAGTGGCAACATGGTTGTGCTAGATTCCTAACGCGCTCGAAAACCAGGTTCATCTGTGTATTTGTGTTTATTCCTGTTGTTTTGTCCACGTTTTATTGGAATAAGCTTATTGCCAAATTACAAATAGCTTACTATTTTCAAAACAAAAGACCCTGATATAACCATTTGCAAAACCAAAAAAGTAAGTAGATTATCGTCCGGATAAAATTCTATTTTCAAAACCTGGATTGACAAGACTCATCTAGGAATTAAAATCAACATATCCTGTCTTCTCTATAGACTGTGACGTGTCTGATAACTCTCCTCAAAGAGTTCTAATTCCATATTAAATCAGTCCCGATATAAATCTGAACTTTTACGAAAGTAATCACAACATGAGAAAACCGTCATTATCTGAGGAAATGATACGGGACACTCTTTCAAAATAAAAGGTTTTGTCATTTGTATTTACATCTTTCAATAATAAAAACATCGGATCTCGGAACACAAAGGCTTTTCATACCCTTTCCCGCTTTCCCTAAAAATTAGGGTTTTTATTCGAGAAGTAGTAGACTATCAGTAAAAGCATCCAAGTTCTTCAACATAAAATAAACATATAAGTCCACTAGAGACCAAAAGGGCTGAATGGGTGCTTAACACCTTCCCAAACTGTAATATAGTTCCCGAACCCTATAGAATCCTGGTTTCGCAGACAAATGTGTAAAGGAAGGCTTATCTGTAGCATTTCCCCTTACACAACCCTTTTTGTCCGTTTTCTGGTAAAACGTACTGGCGACTCTGAATGAACCCTTTTGTACCTAGAAACAGGATAGAGGGACACCCGATATGAATTATCAAAATACTCTAAGCAAATAGAACGACGGGATCCTTTCCGACGTTTCAGACGCCCAACGAATGGGGACGAGACCCGGGGGTCGCATTTGCGGATTCTCACAACTTGCAAGATATCTAAGTTAGGGATTGAATACATGATCCATTAAGAGACCGAAAGGGCGAATTGGGTGCCTAACAGCTTCCCAATTCGTAACGTAGTTCCCGAACCCTAATGAAGTCAATTTTTAAAATAAATCTCTGGTTTCAAACGTATGAAAGATAATTCATTTTTGAATTGTCCTTTGTACGATCTTTTGTTTATTTTCTCGTAAAACAAACTGGCGACTCTATAAAACACGTTTTCAAAGAAAATCGAGAACGAGGACTCTCTTCTTCTCGAGTCACAAGTCCGGATTCTTACACAAAGAGACGTCGATAACCCTCTGGTAGTCACGCATGTATGCTGGAGGGTCTCGACCAACGTACTGGAGCAGGTTCCAGCTGTAGAGCTACTGGGCGTGCCAAGCTCGCAGATCCGCCACCCGTACCCTCACCTGCTGAAAAAGACATAAGATAAAGAGGATCAGCACAATCAAAATAAATAAGTACAGATATAAAAGTATCAAGAGAAGGTAAAGAAAGTACCTCATCACCAGGGCGACCACCAAAATAGCCAAAAGTGTCCTCAGAAAGAGGATACTCAGGAACCGTGTATCGACGCAAACCGGCGCCGACATAAGAAATATCTCTAGAGAACGAGGGTAGATCTACCCAAGGAACCGACGATCCCACTGGAACATCAGCGAAAGTGGACCTCCCTCCTCAGGAATAGGGAACAAAAGAGGGCGAGAGGATGAGCCGCCGAGACCTGGAGATCGGGCTGGAAGACCCATAACAGTCGGCGAAAGAGGGGTCAGAGTAGAGTAGGTACAGACACCTGGAGGATCCACCATGGCCATAGCTCTCAAAGGTGAGACCCCACTAGAAGGAGTAGTCGCCGCAGCACGAGGGGTCTGCCCAAACTGATCGTAGTCTGTCCCAAGGTCCGCAGGCTCCCAGGACCGCTCAGAAAACCCTGCTCTCCCCTCGATAGCCTCGGCAGCATCAAAAAGGACCTCCGGAGACACAGAAGGGCCGGTAGGGAACTCAAAACCCTCAGCACGCCGCTCCTCCGCGGGTGCCGTCTGAGGTGGCTGCTCCGGAGCCGTCGTCGTATCACCTCCCTCATCCCCTGACCTATCACCACCCTCGGCAGCAGCAGGAATGTCCCTCTCTCCCTCGGGGTCCTCGTCCTCGGAATCCAGAATGTTGTCCCTCTAGTCGGGGACAGGTGACAGATGACCCAAAACCGTCCTAGCTAGATGGGTCTGTCCTCGTATATAATGAGGATCGCCTCCCAACGCCCGATATCTCTCATAGAAGACCCGCCCCCGAGTCCCCTTCGGCCCCTCATCAAATAACGGGCAGCGAAAGCGGCATAATCTCCCTCTTCAGTGAACGTCTAGAAGCCGAGCCCGTCCACCAAGGCCTGCACCATCACCGGATCAATCTCGCCCGTCCGCCTCATCAGATCTGGTGGAAATAGTGGAACTCGAGGCCACTGGGCCGGTGTGTGCTAGCGAATAACTCTCTCGCCTAAGTAAAAATGAAGGCCGTACTCATCCCTAATCAACCGCCTGGTCCTCGAGGCGGTCAGAGTACGTCCGTATCCAAAATGGAGGCCCAGATCACCCCAAGGGGTCCACTCAATCTACAAAGAGAATAAAATTTTATTTCAGTTATTTATATTTTATTCACAATTTATTTATGGAAAAGAAAGAATACTAAGATATTTACCTGCTCCTCCAGCAGGTCATGGACGGCAGCAGCTCCGGTCTTTCGAGTCCGGTATACATAGGAAGCCCTATAGTTCCCCGCAATGAATCGGCGGAGAAAAAAGAACTGATCCTCGTTCTCGACGAGAAGATCTACCTGGGCGCGACCCAAGCGAGTATACGCCACAAACCAACTCTGGAGAGGAAACACAAGGAATATCAGCAACAATCAACAAATAAAAAGTAAAGGACTGGAACAGAGATAAGGGAACAAAGGTATATACCTCCCACAGCAGAGAAAAGCCCTTAAGGTTCAGGGCTAAATGGTGAGAAACCTGGTCCATAGCATCATAGAGGACGGCAAGAATAAAGCCACCCCAATCATAGTCAAACATGATGCTAAAATCCCGGAGATAGGGTAGCCACCAGAGATGGGCCGTGTCCCCCCCATGGGCCTCGAACAAATCATGGAGCGTCAATAGAAGAAGGACGCGGGCATACTGACGCGCCTCCGGACGAGTCATCAAAACTCCTGAAATAATCAAGTGAGCTCTCTCTGTGGCCAGGCGCGTGACCAGAACCGCTCGGGGAATCATATTGCCTGAACTCTGTTGCTCGGGAAACCACCCAAGTGCGCCCACGATACCCTCTGCCGTTAGGCGCAAAGGGACGTCAATCTGAATAGGGACCCCCCCTGAAGGAATTCCAGTCAAAGCAAATAAGTCGAGGGGGGTCATCGTCATCTCCCCCCAGCTCTAGTGAAAAGTGTGAGTGGTGTCCCACCAGTGACAGGCCAGAGCGGACACCAGCACAGCTGTCCTAGATACCCGCTCCGGGAGGGCATCGAAGAGAGAGCCAAAAGGTGTTGGGAGAACCCCAACCACGGCCAACCCACTACAAACAAAAAGGAATGAACACATGATTATGAGGGTACTTTGGTGTAATTATGAGAGATATAGAGATATAAGGGTAAATTATGTAATTTTCCAAACTTGAGGGTACTTTGGTGTAATTATGAGAGATACAGGATCATGAGGGTACTTTGGTGTAATTATGAGAGATATAGGGTTACAGGGGTAAATTATGTAATTTTCCAAACCTGAGGGTACTTTGGTGTAATTATGAGAGATACAGGAATATGAGGGTACTTTGGTGTAATTATGAGAGATATAGAGATATAAGGGTAAATTATGTAATTTTCCAAACCTGAGGGTACTTTGGTGTAATTATGAGAGATACAGGATTATGAGGGTACTTTGGTGTAATTATGAGAGATATAGGGATATAAGGGTAAATTATGTAATTTTCCAAACTTGAGGGTACTTTGGTGTAATTATGAGAGATATAGGGTTATAGGGGTGAAATATGTAATTTTCCAAACCTGAGGGTACTTTGGTGTAATTATAAGAGATATAGGGTTATAGGGGTAAACTATGTAATTTTCCAAACTTGAGGGTACTTTGGTATAATTATGAGAGCTATAGGGTTATAAGGGCAAATTATGTAATTTTCCAAAACCTGAGGGTACTTTGGTGTAATTATGAGAGTTATAGGGTTATAAGGGTAAATTATGTAATTTTTCAAACCTGAGGGTACTTTGGTGTAATTATGAGAGATAGAGGGTTACAGGAGTAAATTATGTAATTTTGCAAACCTGAGGGTACTTTGGTGTAATTCTGAGAGATATAGGGTTATAGGGGTAAAATTTGTGATTTTCCAAACCTGAGGGTACTTTGGTGTAATTATGAGAGATATAGGGTAAGAGGGGTAAATTATGTAATTTTCCAAAATCTGAGGGTACTTTGGTGTAATTATGAGAGTTATAGGGTTACAAGGGTAAATTATGTAATTTTCCAAACTTAAGGGTACTTTGGTGTAATTATGAGAGTTATAGGGTTACAAGGGTAAATTATGTAATTTTCCAAACCTGAGGGAACTTTGATGTAATTATGAGAGATATAGGGTTACAGGGGTAAAATATGTAATTTTCCAAAACCTGAGGGTACTTTGGTGTAATTATGAGAGATATAAGGTTACAGGGGTAAATTATGTAATTTTCCAAACCTGAGGGTACTTTGGTGTAATTATGAGAGACATAGGGTTACAGTGGTAAATTATGTAAATTTTCCAAACCTGAGGGTACTTTGGTGTAATTATGAGAAATATAGGGATATAAGGGTAAATTATGTAATTTTTCAAACCTGAGGGTACTTTGGTGTAAATATGAGAGTTATAGGGTTATAAGGGTAAATTATGTAATTTTCCAAACCTGAGGGTACTTTGGTGTAATTATGAGAATTATAGGGTTATAGGGGTAAATTATGTAATTTTCTAAACCTGAGGGTACTTTGGTGTGAATTATGAAAGTTATGAGGGTTATGGGATTAGGAGGGTACATTATGTAAATTCCAAACAAACCTAAGAGGTATCACAGGTAAAAGTATGTGTTCGCTAAAATCGGGCATTATTTCTAGTCATGCATACTAAACATTGTTTAAAATACATGCAGGAAACGACAAAAGTAACGGAACAGATAAAAAACACGAAAAGAAGACATACCAGAGATCGACGACGGATCTCGTGAGAGACAGGCTCCATCAAGAGCCACAAAACGTCCGGGACCGGAGCAGCCCGGGTAACGTCTCGGTAGACCACCGCCCAACCGCGGTCTACCCCATCCTCACCGTACCAATCAAGGTCGGCCCAGTCGTCGTGATGAGGCTGTAGCGGAGAACGCCCTAAGCGTCGGTAAAGGTTACCTCCTCCTGGTCACCCTTGAGTCGATCTGGCTGTGCAGGATCCATCTGAGTATGAGTAGAATATCAGAAAAGTCGGAAAAGCGGCAGGGCTTCCGCGCTTGGGAGAAGAGAAAAAGAGAGA
Source organism: Lonicera japonica (assembly GCA_021464415.1). Classification (NCBI taxonomy): domain Eukaryota; kingdom Viridiplantae; phylum Streptophyta; class Magnoliopsida; order Dipsacales; family Caprifoliaceae; genus Lonicera; species Lonicera japonica. The sequence continues at coordinate 357,839 of JAKCWG010000898.1, forward strand.
GAAAGAGAGCTAGAGAGAGAAAGAGGAATGAGAAAATGAGGTGGAATGAGCTCAGCAAGGGGCTTATATAGTGGGGCAGTTTGTCGCACGACAAATGGCCACATTGTCGCGCGACAAAGAGTCAGACACCGAAGTGTCGCGCGACAAACCCATCCCATCCCCTGATTTTTTGACCTTTGTCTCATTTTATCTCTTGCAGGGGTACTCCAAAGAAGCAGTTTTCGAAAAAAATTGCTAAAAACCGCACACACATGATAAAAAAAATTCAAGGAGGACTTCCAAATCATCTCTCCGGAAAAAGCGAGAACAAAGTACAAACGGTTAAAGTAGTCTCTGATCTCACAGAAGGACCGAAACCATCAAGGAGAAAAAGCAGAATATCAAAATAAGACGGGAATAGAAAAAATTGAAAGAGTAGAAAAGAGAAAGCACCCGCATGAACGCCCAAAGTGAGCGAGAGAAACAGAAATGCAAAGTGATAGGGAGAGCCACACCAAAAGTGACAGCTAGGCCAAAATCGGCTCAGGGCTTCGTTTTGGGTGAGTAAGGCTCCTGATCGCAAGAAAGGAATAAAAAGACTCTTGGTCAAAAACAGAAAAGGCCAGGAAAAGTCTTTCCCAAAAAGAGGGAGAAATAAGGGCATCGAAAAATAGAATACGATGTGGGCCCACCAAAAGAGAAAAATAAGAAGAGAACAGAGATCAGAGATTAAACTTTCAAACAAATTTTCTTTTCTGCACAATACAGAAGAGATGGTTTGGAAAACCTCGGACCATCACTCTGCGGAGAGCAAAAGAAATTCGAAAACTGCTTTCTGAGAGAAGTATCTTCACTCGAGGAAAACATGAGAGTAAAGTTCAGAAAGATACAGGGAAACGGACATCCAGATTAAACCCCAAGAAAGCTCTTTTCACCTTTGCAAAGATTTACTCTCTCTCTCACTCTAGCAGTCTAAGAGAGGCAACAAACACAAGCCCTCTCCGGAGGCAAACCACAAACACAAGCCCTTTCCGGAGGCAAAACACAAACACAAGGCCTCGCCAGAGGCAAAAAATACTCACAAAGCCCTCCCAGAGGCAATTTTTCTTTCTTCTTACAGATCCAAAGCCCTCCCAGAGAGGCACACGGTAGTCCTCCCACCTGAGGCGAAGCCCTCCTAGAGAGGCACAGTGTAGCAATGGTAGTCCTCCCACCTGAGGCGAGAAGATTAAAAGCCCTCCCAGAGAGGCACAGTGTAGCAATGATAGTCCTCCCACCTGAGGCGAGAAGATCAAAGCCGTCCCAGAGAGGCACAGTGGAGCAATGGTAGTCCTCCCACCTGAGGCGCAATGGTAGTCCTCCCACCTGGGGCGCAATGGTAGTCCTCCCATCTGAGGCAAGTAGAGCAAATGAAAGCCCTCGAAAGAGGCAATGAGGTAACAAAAGCCCTCTCCGGATGCAAAGACAAACTCGAAGCCCTCTCCGGAGGCGTTCACGAACACTTTTTGCATACATCACACTCCTTTAGAGTTCATGCGGGAGCCATGGATCATGATCTCTTCCAGTCGCCTCAATTCCTTGCAAGCAAGGAGCTTGAGTCGAGAGGGTATGTAGACACCCCGATCTGTGACCCCCGCAAGAACTCTAACGACTTTCGAGAACTACTGTTTTTTGGTCCGGAACCCACCCGAGCACCCGAAACTACCCCAAAAGGGTTTGTTGGCCAACAAACTTATTTTGAATAGAGATTGTCGCACGACATATCACATTGTCGCGCGACAAACACTCTTATGTCGCGCGACAATCTCTCCTGACACCAGATCATCCACTCTCTGACACATCAGTCTGTCAGAAACGTCACTTCAGCCGTTTGCCGCGCGACATAAAACACATTGTCGCGCGACATATGCCCCTTTTGGGGAAGTGTCGCGCGACATACTCTCCCGAGTAGTATAAATAGGCCAACAACCCCAAGGGTTCAGGGCAGCAAGTTGGGATTGAAGAATTCTAAGCTTTAAATCTCATTTTCTAGTCTTTTATCAAGCATTCTCTATTATAGTCTTATTTCCGAAGAATTATCGAATCTATTCTCAACACTCGACGTGTCCTGTCTCTGAAATCGAATTTTCGGAAATATCTGAAAAAGGAAAAGATTATCATCACCGGAAATCTCTCCGCCGTATCATATTTTCTTTCTATTATTATCCTCGTCGGGAAGGTAAAGAAAGTCTCTTCTAGTATTTAACATTAAATATCTGTATACTTGTTTTACTTCTGTTGTTTTGTCCACGTTTTATTTGAATAAACTTATTGCCAAGTTACAAATAGTCTACCGTTTTCAAAACAAAAGACCTTGATAAAACCATTTGCAAAACCAGAAGAGTAAGTATATTACTATCCGGATAAAATCTTGTTTTCAAAACCCAAACCGTTAAAACTTACTTAGGAATTAAAACCCGGTGTATCTTATCTGTTTCATAGATTGTGATACGTCCGGTTGAACTCCTCTCAAGAGTTCTAATTCCACATTGAATTAGTTCCAGTTTAAAGATCCGAAATTTTACAAAACTAATCACTACAAGAGAAAACCGTCATTATCTGAGAAATAATACGGGACACTCTTTCAAAAACAAAAAGGATTTGTCATTCGTACTTACATCTTTCAATAAATAAGAACATTGGATCTCGGAACACAAAGGTTTTCATCCCTTTTCTCATTTTCCCCAAAAATTAGGGTTTTCACTTAGAAAGTAGTAGACTGTCAGTAAAAGTATCCAAGTTTTTCAATATAAAATAAACATATAAAAGGCCACTAGAGACCGAAAGGGCGGAATGGGTGCTTAACACCTTCCCAAACCGTAATATAGTTTTCGAACTCTATAGAATTCTGGTTTCGCAGACAAACGTGTAAAGAAAGGCTTGTCTATAGCCTTTTCTCTTACACGACCCTTTTTGTCCGTTTTTTCGTAAAACGTACTGGCGACTCTGAATGAACCCTTTTGCATCTAGAAATAGGACATAGGGACATGTGATATGAATCAACAAAGATACTCCAGCAAATGGAACGACGGAATCCGTTCCGACGTTTCAGACGCCCAACCGAACGGGGACGAGACCCGGGGGTCGCATTTGTGGATTCTCACACTTTTACTGGTATTCTACTACTTTCTGGAAATAATTTATGAAAACCTGATTTTGGGAAAAACGGGAAAAGGGATGAAAATCTTGTATTCCATGATCCGATGTTTTAGTTTTGTTAAAATCTGATTATTAGTAACAAAAGTTTATCTTATCTATTTTTTAGAAGTGCGTGATTCGGTATTGTTTTCTCAGACGACAATATCAATTATCTCGTTTGGTTAATTTAGAAAATATCGGATCTTATCGGAATTGATTTGATATGAAATTGAGCTCTTGAGGAGAGTGCATCAGATACATTACGGTCTATATGAAAGACATAATATATCTGAGTTTAATTCCTAAATAAGTTTTATCAGTCCGGGTTTTGAAAACTTGGTTTTAGTCGGATGATAACTAGTCTTACTTCTTCTGGTTTTACAAATGATTTTATCAAGTTTTTTGGTTTGAAAACAATAGAATATCAATAACTTGACAATAAGCTTATCCAGGTAGAAGGTGGACAGAGCAACATGTATAAAAAGTCTACATATAATAAACTTAATTAAAATAAAATGAGGAGGGTGGAAGTAAATGCTTTCGGTTTATGTTGGCCCAAGCAAGTCAACTCCCTACTCACTTATAATACTTCCGAAAATAACAAGTATGTATATATAGCAAACTCACATAAGAATCTAAACAAGTCTATAATTACTAAATAAAGTACAATAAAACTAATATGCAGATATATTATTAGATTACTAGAAGAGACTTTAGTTACCTTCTCGACGATAATAATAAGAATAAGAGAGAGAAAATATAATATGGCAGAGAAGACCTCCGGCAAATATCAGCTTTTCTCTTTAAAATATTTCCAGCGGTCTGACTCTAGAAGGTGGCACTCTGGGTGCCAAGATTAGATCCGAGACTCTTGCGGAAATAAATGTTATCACAGATGCTTCCGAGGAAAACTTAAAGATTAAAAATGTAAGAGAGAAATAAGGATTTTTGGTGTCAGAACCGTATCCTTTGTGGTGAGGAATGGCTGCCTTGAACCCATGGGGGTGTTGGCCTATTTATAATACTCGGGAGCGATTGTCGCGCGACATACTGCAAGAAAGGCCAAGTGTCACGCGACATATACATATGTCGTGCGACAAACGGCTGAAGTGATGGTTCTGACAGACTGATGTGTCAGAAAAGTGGTTGGTCGGTGTTCGGGGGAATGTCGCGCGACATGGCAAGGTTTGTCGTGAAACAAATTGTATTTGCATTGGGTTTGTCGTGCGACAAACCCATCTGGTAGGGTGCTCTAGTGCGCGGGTGAGTTCCGGACTCGATGTGAATTATATAGGAGTTTCTAATATAGAAAATAGACCTTTAATTAAAGTTAAACAAGTAATAAACTCAATTAAAATAATAAAAAATATCCATATAATAATAATAATAATAGTAATAATAATAATAATAATAATAATAATAATAATAATAATAATAATAATAATAATAATAATAATAATAATAATAAACTTAAATAAAAGAAAGGGTCAAAAGATTACCTTCCCGACGATAATATAAATACAAGAGAAGCGGATAGAACTCCGGCGTTGGCAAAGACTGTCACTCCGGGTATAAACTTTATACTGAAAAGATTCTTATTTTCTAAGAATCTAAAAATTAATTAGAGCATAATTCTCGATATCTCTAATAAAAGAGTAGGAGAATCTTATATTAATGAGAATTATAGGTTCAATGGCTAAAAAAGCTCTTATATGATCCTTCTCATTTTGCTCTCCTTTAAAACATAAGCCTTAGGCCCTTATTTATAAGGAAACCCAAGGCCTCACTTTTCACTCCCATCCAATGTGCGATGAAAAAGTGGGCAAAACAAGAAAAATGCAAAATAAGCCTAAAAATGCCAAACTACCCAAAATCAAAACTTAAGTTTAAAAAAGGAGAATGACTAAAAATATATATATGTAAGGGTTCTTGTGGGGGTCGCAAATCGGGGTGTCTACAATTATCAAATCAAAACTTACCCGAAATAGTAAATTTGCTGATTTGGAGGCCTAAACGAAGAAATGTGGCCAAAAAACAGCTTGCGTCATTGCCAAAGGCCCTAACTTGACTTGAATTCTATGGGCTGCTTTGGGTTAAACTAGCCTGGCCCCACATGATTTTGGCGTTGTTACTTTTTGGGTCGGGTAGGCTTGCGATGGTCCAGAGTGGTCAAATAGGCTTCAATGACCTATTCTACACCAGTAAACATCTATAATTATACCCAATAATCCGTAAGGAAAACATCCTTTGATACTAAATTGTTTTGACAAGACCCTTGGCACAAGCAAAAGGTCGACCGAAGTATTTATGTACAATAATTAAAGCAACAAGCATAACTGAAAGTACAAGTAATAGATGAAAAAGAAGTCGAGATGAAAACAACCAACCACAAGCACATAAGCATATAAGTTGGTGTCGGAAAAATCGCCACTAATTCATCGGGTGATAGCCTTTTATTGATGAATATCAAAACCAAGTGAAGTACAAGCAAACCCTAGCAGCCAAATTTGGGTTATAATATTCTCTCACAAGGAATATCCCTAAATCTATCTAGTAATTTCTTGCATAGTGACCTATTACAAAGGTTTAATTTATATCCATAAAAGAAACCTAATTCTATAAGGAAATAGAGTCTAAGGCTGAGAAGAGTCGGGATTGATTGTTTACCGGTACAGCTTGGGCATGTACCGATATAACAACCTATCTCAAATTCCAAAGAGTTACATAAAATCTCTGTTCCCTCACTTTCTTGTACCGGTACAACACTACTTGTATTTTGGGTCATCGGAGTTTCTTGTACTGATATAACAACCTATCTCAAATTTCTCCTTGGGATTTTTTGGGTCATCGGAGTTTAATAAGCTTATGTGGTCGCAGTTATTTGGTTTAATTTGTGTTTTGCTGCGGCAAAAATTTCAAGTATTGCCTGTTAAATGGTTACTCAGTACGCCTTGTGGAAATCTTTGTATTTGATAAATCAATGAACTTTCTAATGGAAATGGATTTTCAGAAACATGGGATTTGTTCTCCAGTGTTAGCAATTTACTTTCTTGAGGAGAGATAAGTAGCGAGGAGAGCGAATAGCGCCACCTGTTTTTATCACTCAATAATAATATTATTAACCATTTTTTTAGGGTTGATCAACAATGTATTGATATTTTGTTGTTAGTAATAAGTAAATTTTTTTAATATCATTAATATTAATAATTGATATACATTTTTATATTAACTTGTCGGAAGGCACAGGCAATGCCTAGTATCAAATAATATATAGTTAGATTTTTTAATATTGAATACTTGTTTACCTATTAACTTAATTAAGTTTATGATTTTATGTACTACTTCATTTGCAATCATATGGTCAAATTAAATAATTTATGAATTAAATAATTTTAAATTGTTTAATTCGTAAATTGGAAGACAACCTAAACAAATTTCATTTCTTAAATAGGATATAGATTTTGTTAGGTATAGAAGTAAGCATAAGCAGCAAGGATTCGGAGATCTTCCATATGTAGAGCGCTCATGTTTAGAGCTTCAATTCTATTAAGTAACTCATTTTTTTTCTCATTTTTTGTATAAACCCAGTGATTATATAGTTCATGATATGATGGTTTTTCGAGCGTGAACTTGTCTATTCTTCCCGTTGAGTTTTTAAGAATTGGAATCTTTTTTCATTTAAATGACAAATCGGATTTCTTTTTCGGCTATTTCGAAAAACACCATTTCATCTTTTTGTGATGATATTTTTGAAAAACGAACTTCATTGATTGATTCAGAACAGCTGTACCTATTAAAACTTTCAAAACTAGAAGATATTAATACTTTTAAAGAAAGAAGACGAATTACTAGATTTCCTTGATAACATAATATATTTCGGATTTTTGGTGATATTTTTAGTTGATAATTATGCCAAAAAAGACTATGAATTAATTAGGAAAAAAAAAAGATAACATGTGAAAATTTTCCCTCTATTTTCGAATCAGAAAATGATAGCAATAAATAAACCAAAGGTGATAAGATATGTTTTCCAAAAATTAAAATGCAACCACACATAGGAGTAAAAGTATGGACCAGATCGATGTGACGACGCATCGAATGTAATAATAACACTGGCAACTACTACTAAATTATTAAGATTCCCTCTATCTATATCATGTGAGGTATTTTATCAACGTCGTACATCTTCAATTTGTTTCTCTCTGATCAATGGTCTAAATTAATCAATAAATAACAAAAATAATATGAGCCGTTGGATGTGTTTATGTAATGTCAAATTACCCAATCAAATATCATATTTCTTCTCTCTCCACTTTTATCAACGTCGTAAATCAATTTACAAATAACAAAAAATAATACTAGCCCTTAGATGGGTTTATGAAATGTCAGACCACCTAATCAAATTATATTTATTTTCTCTCCACTTTCATATAAAGATAAAAAAAAAATTGAAAAAATACAATTTGACTTTTGAAAATTTATACCTTCTTCCATTCTTTGAAACTTTTATTTCACTTCCTAATTTATCCTTTCCATCTCTATCATAATTTTTCTCTATATACCCTTTCAATTATTTTCTATCTCCTTTTTTTTTCTTTTTCTTTTTTTCTTTTTTTTTTGTAAAGTGAGAAAAGATAATTTTTATTTTTTTATATCTTTTGGTGGCATTCAAATTTAATATTTTGGAATTTTAAAATTTTCAATTTTAGGAACTATGAAATTTCATAGTGGAGCGATATTTTGCTGTTATTACTAGCGAGTAAATAATTCTTTATTTATGACCTTTTAAGTTAATCTCTCTTATTTCCATCGTCTGATTTTGTAATCAAAGTGTCACTTTAATTGATGTTATATTATCAAGGTCCATAATAGGTATTCTCCGATCGGATGTACAAGATGTATCTAGCATTGTCAAGATGTACAAGCTTTGACCGGATCAACATTCTCCAATCATTAGAATATTCAGTTAGAACTAGAAATATTGTTTACCCCGAAGTTCTGTTACGATGCATGATCAAGGATTTATCTTGTTGCTAAGCTTTTGTATGCGAAAATATAGTTATATGGATGTATATTTTGTTAAACTTTTGTATTTAGCGCTTTTTACTTCCTTCAATGCCTTTAATTTTACAATTGAAATGTTGTTGATGGGATGAATAATAATTATTCCTCAACTACCACCTTTTACTTGTCTCAGCGTGTCATTTGGCATGGGCAATATTTAGTGTATATATATATGTATTATAAGGGAAAGCAATATCACATTACCAAATTATCTAATTAATGATCCACATTCAATTAAAAAAAAGAAGATGAAATTTGGACCATTAGATGTGTTTTTAACCCATCAAATCAAGAAAGGCAACAAGTTTTTCTCTTTCTTATTCTGCGAATTTAATCTCTTGCTTTTTTCTTTGTCTATTTTTATGAAATAAAAAATATATTAAATTTGAATAAAAATACCATAAATTATTAAAGTTTGTATATTTAAAATCCTTAATAGTATGTATACCCCATCGTGCATTTTTAGCTCGATTGTACCAATTCCCATATATTGTTTTACAAGCATGGTCGTTACCCATCAAAACCTTGCCCCTATCAACCTCAACAAAACTGTGGAATAATTCTCGGTTATGGTACATGTGGTACACCGCTATCCAAGATCCATTCGCTAGCTTAACTAACACATGGAGTCACAACCATCATACTCTCAAAGTCGGCCCTTTAGGTGCTGCAACCACATTCAAGTTCTCCATTGCACCTTTTTCTCTCTGCCACCATTGCCTCAATTTAGACACTCTCAACGCTTGTGCCATGGTTGTCTGCACTAATGACAGATAATTTTACTCATGTCGATTAGTGTCTAAGATTTTGACCTTCGACCTTCCCAAATTTTTCTACTTCTTTTCGTGGCTTTTACCCTGTGTGAATAGACATTCGAGCTGGATTCTCCCCTCTCCTTCAAGCGCTTTTTGTTAGGCAACACAGCCAATGATACAAGATTGTAGGTCATCTTCTCCTTCCATGAATAACCCTACTACTAAAATGGTCATAGGAATTCGAGAGCAAATTAAAAAGCATAATTTCTTTGTCCTCATCATCAATTTAGACGTTCAACCCAAGCAAATAAGAGGTTATTGTAAAGTCTATATTTTGGTTGGCTTTATTCCTTCAACAAAAACATGTTTGCTTGTAAGTTATTTGAGTCGTTCGACATTACATCTGAAGAATTACAAGCAAACCAAGCTACCGAGCGATGCACCAAAGAATTACATTGAGAAATATACGATGAGCATTGGCATTTAAATATAATTTTCACCTTCAATAGGGGGGACCGGTACACACAATGCTAATGTGTACCGATCCGGCTATATCCTCTAAATTTTCATGGAATTCATTTTCTGAATGGTGGACTAGTACACATAGGACTTAGTGGACTGGTTCGGTGCTTAAAGGTGGACCAGTACACACAATGCTAATGTGTACTGGTCCGTCAAGGTTTCTGGGCATCGATTTTTTTATCATAAAATTTTCTTTTTAAAGGTATTTTCCTAATCCAAAAAAGTTTCTGACTCAAGCTTTTTCCTATAAATAAAACTCATTGCCTTGTGTCAAAAACATACCTTTTAAAAACTTTTTACACACGTTTTGAGAGAGTTTTTTACACCTTAGAGAGAGATTAAAACCTCAAAATATAAAACCACCTTAGGGCTTTTTATTCATGCCAAAGCCAGCGTTCTTTCTTTAAAAAATAAATCAGATCCCAAAGTGCGTGTGATTCGCAAATGGAGTTGAAGAACGATGTGATACTATGGCGAGTAATTCGTTGTGAACTTGTTCGTGCGATTTGAATAAGAGAACTGTACGCGCAGAAGGTGAATACTTTTGCAGGCGGCTTGTGCGATTCAAGTTTTGTAAGTCTGTGTGATTTGTGATTAATCGAGTCTGTAAACATTTGTGCATATAGTGAATTGTTGAGGATTAGTCCTGCACTGCAGGGATACCTCGCTAATTATAGTGTTTGTTTATCTGTTTAATTGCTTTATTAATTGCTGCGTACTAGAAAATATTAAACAGTTTTTTAGAATTACAATCCATAGACTTTTAGGTTTTATTTTTTATTCGATTAAAATTAATTTTTGAGAATCAAACCGCCAAATAGCAAACTTAGGGTTAATTTGTTTAATTCGCTTCTGTGCGCGCCCCACCCCATTTTCAGTTATTTGCTGAACCCATTGAGATGATCATTCCTAGAGGTTCTTCTTGTAAATTTAAACTGAAAAATCTTTTTCTTCGGGTATACACAATTTTTGATAATATTAATCATATACTAATCTTGTAGCATCTTCTAAATAACCAGGGCAGATTTCTCACTTATCGTGTCGTACCTCACATTAGGAGCGAGGTTTAGGCGAATGGTACTATATGCCTGCCTATTGTATTTGGCCCAATCTGCGTTGAACCACTCATTAGGTTTAGTTTTGTCCCCTTCCAAAGCTTGATGCAAACCCAATTGTGCCAAGATGTCTTCCATTTCACATTCCACATGGCAAAATCGATCTTCTTCCCATCAAACCTCTCTAGATCATACTTAGTTGCAGCAATCACCTTTGTAGCAGACAACCCTATCTTAACCGGTGGCTTAGTAGCTGTCTTAGAACACTCAATATTACCAGAAGTAGATTACATAGCAGAAAGCTATAGAATGGGAAATCTTGGCTAAATACGGAATAAACACTCGATATAAAGAAGAAAACACTCATTTTTATTCAAAGATAGTCTGCCTTAAACGAGGATTACAAAGGAATTCTCTTATAGGAGAGGAAAATTACAAGCAAGGAAATAAATTCAAACTGCTAAATAAAAAATTACAGAGATCATGGGATCTCGCAATGTTGACGCTGAGATCATGCTAGATTTAACGGATCAAATCAAAACCTACCAAAAATAGTAAATTTGCGGATTCGAATGCTTAAACAAAGGAATTGGCCAAAAAACAACTTGCATCACCATCAAAGCCCTGACTTGAATTTTATAGGCCGTTTCGGGTCAAACTAGACTGGTCCCATGTGATTATGACGTTGTTACATTTTGGGCCTGGTAGGCTTGCCACGGTTTATAGTGGCCAAATAGGCTTCAGTGGCCGATTCTACATCAGTAGACATCTATAATTATACCTAACAATCCGTGAGGAAAACCACTCCCCTGATACCAAATTGTCGTGACAAAACCCTTGGCACAAGCAAAAAGTTGACCAAAGTATTTAGTGTACAATAATTAAATCAACAAGCACAACTAAAAGTCAGAGTAATAGATAAACAAGGAGTAGAGAAGAAAACAACCAAGCACAAGCACACGCATTAAGATGGTATCGGCAAAATCGCCACTAGTTCACCAGATGATAGACTTTTTATTGATGATGATCAAAATCGAGTACAATACAAGCAAACCCTAGCAGCCAATTTAGAGTTCAACATTCTCTCACAAGGAATATCCCTAAATCTATGTAGTAATTTCTTGCATAGTGACATATTACAAAGGTTTAATTTATAGCCATAAAAGAAACCTAATTATGTAATGAATTAAATATAATATTTTATAAGTTTTCAGATTTAAATATTTTATTCAATATTTATCTACTTGTGCCAAACATTGCAATGCCTGAGTTTTGAATCAATTACAACGATTTTCATAATATATATATATATATATATATTCTATCCTTTACTCTTTTTTTAAGTTTATAAAATACGTGTTATTCATTTTGAATCAAAAGATGACTGTGAATAATACCTTAATCTGTCCAAAGGAAACATATTCTGTATATAGGTGTCCCTACGCCTAACTTCTGTATGAACTCTCTACTAATTTCAACACATGTGTGCCCCATGTAACCTTAAAGTGGAGTTATATCCAAGAGAAGTCTTTAAATAAATATATAAATAAAATGTGCGTTTAATCATACAAACATGTGATTCATGTGAACTAGTTTTCTCACATAGAAATTAGCCATAGTCAATGCAAAAAATATATATAAATATATTCAAGCTCTCTTCAACTGGCATAATATCTATCCTCATTCCCACACTCTCTTCCATAATATTCCTCAATGGCCAATATTTCTCTATTTCATACGTCTTTTTGCCTTTAAAGTGCCCTAACTCGGGTCTATTCGACCTGAAAACCAACTTTCCATACCTGTTATCGTACAAACCACCCGATATCGATGCTTCACACAAACACGTACCCTAGTTTGCATTTTGACCCAGGCCACAAACTCCTAACCTTGACCCTTGATGAACTTAAAACCATCGATGAACTCGATGAAGGTGACCAATCGCCAAGTTACGAGAGGTGGGTGGCCGATAATAAGTGAAAATACCACGGACAAGATAACTGGGCCGGGTTGCTCAACCCGATCCTATAAATAGAGCTAATTGTGTATGGCAAAATGGCATAGTTCACTTAGGACGCTTTTGACTATGACCCCTATTCAAAGTATTGCTAGAGCTGGATCCCACCTAGTAAATTTTTCAAAGGTCTAGCTATGCAAGACCTTGGTTATGAGCTGGCACGCTCTAACACTAATTTACCTATTTTTTTCAGAAACTCATTTTTGGCCAATGTGGGGAATAAAAATGCAAATTGAATGGGATACATAGCCATGTCAAATGCAAATTATCCAAAAAATTAGGGCGTCATGATATCATTGTTGTATATATGGAGGCCAGGTATGATCACCGAGCTCGAGTGAGTCACAGATTTGACCGATTATCAAAAGCCCATATCCGAATATGGGATACCATGCCCAGATCTGTCCGTAAAGGTTGAAGCCAGGTTCGTGGATCTTTACACCGACAAGGTGGATGATGATCAATTTTGCAGGTTATCCGCACAAGGCAGATGATAAATGAGCTAAAGAAAATAATACCAATGTGCCCTACTGAAGAAATTGACTTAACAGTGATA